>JBBBDQ010000175.1:5350000-5387500 GCA_037127315.1 Ascarosepion bandense | reverse complement strand
CACATCCTAAACAGGGAACAGGGGATGAGCCTCTACACCTGTTCAATAAACGTGGGTAGAGTGTGAACCGGGCGATAGTTTAGTCTATCTACTCCAATTGAAAAAAAAAAAAGAAAAGAGTGAAAAGATTGGAAAGATTGGAAAAGAGAAAGCCGGAAACCACATCCTAAACAGGGAACAAGGGATGAGCCTCTACACCTGTTCAATAAACGTGGGTAGAGTGTGAACCGGGCGATAGTTTAGTCTATCTACTCCAATTGAAAAAAAAATTAAAAAGAAAAGAGTGAAAAGATTGGAAAGATTGAAAAAGAGAAAGCCGGAAACCACATCCTAAACAGGGAACAGGGGATGAGCCTCTACACCTGTTCAATAAACGTGGGTAGAGTGTGAACCGGGCGATAGTTTAGTCTATCTACTCCAATTGAAAAAAAAAAAAGAAAAGAGTGAAAAGATTGGAAAGATTGGAAAAGAGAAAGCCGGAAACCACATCCTAAACAGGGAACAAGGGATGAGCCTCTACACCTGTTCAATAAACGTGGGTAGAGTGTGAACCGGGCGATAGTTTAGTCTATCTACTCCAATTGAAAAAAAAAAAGAAAATAGTGAAAAGATTGGAAAGATTGGAAAAGAGAAAGCCGGAAACCACATCCTAAACAGAGAACAAGGGATGAGCCTCTACACCTGTTCAATAAACGTGGGTAGAGTGTGAACCGGGCGATAGTTTAGTCTATCTACTCCAATTGAAAAAAAATTAAAAAGAAAAGAGTGAAAAGATTGGAAAGATTGAAAAAGAGAAAGCCGGAAACCACATCCTAAACAGGGAACAGGGGATGAGCCTCTACACCTGTTCAATAAACGTGGGTAGAGTGTGAACCGGGCGATAGTTTAGTCTATCTACTCCAATTGAAAAAAAAAAAAGAAAAGAGTGAAAAGATTGGAAAGATTGGAAAAGAGAAAGCCGGAAACCACATCCTAAACAGGGAACAAGGGATGAGCCTCTACACCTGTTCAATAGACGTGGGTAGAGTGTGAACCGGGCGATAGTTTAGTCTATCTACTCCAAGATAGATACAAATTTTCCAGTGTGAAATTGTTAGAATTTCGACAATTACATAAGTTTGTATTAGTATTATTTTTATTATTTGGATAGTTATTGGTACTTTGGTTTACATGCTGATTTAAGATTTTATTGTTATGACTTAATTTCTTCTAGATTATTTGTACACCTATAACTTAATTTAAGGTTATTTTTATTTAAAAATTTTACTTAGAGGGTTATTATTAGGGAAATGTTTCTTAATTAAATTGAGATACTTTAGCCCTAACTTGGTGCTAACGATTTGATTAAAAGTAAGTGTATACCTAATGATTTTTTCTGTTATAGTTATATTTTTTTTATGTATTTGATATCCTGGTTTTCGTAGCAACTATTCTGTAGGGCATTATTATAGAAACCGTTGTTTAAAAAATACTACTTCACTAGAAGAATTTTCCTAATTCAATATTCTATTGAGAAGGGTACATGTTTAATTATACTTGGGGAGGTGATTAGACTTTGAGTGAATGTATAATGGATATTCTTTAGGTTTTATGGATGGTTGATAAGTATCATTTACTAAGTCTAGTGTTACATCAAGAAAGTCCCTTCCCTCCAGTTATGGGTTAATTGCTATTTAAAATGTCAAATAACAGGACAGATTGGGTTCTGTAGCCTTGGCTGGCAACCAGTCTTCCGCAGAAAGTAATGGCAACCTACTGTGGGATAATCTTCTGCCCAGTCAGTCATGACTCTTTCAAGACATGATCGCCTAAGTGTGTATCACGTATGGCACTTAACTGAGTGACTGAATATAATAGTTGGAATCATGAGTAAGGATTCTAATGGTCATAAAGTGGGGGATCGGTTTTTTATTGTTATGAAGTAATAAACTGATCCCCCACTAATTGTACCTAATATAATAATGTAATGTAAACTATCTCTTCTTTCTCCAGCTATGAGTTAAATGGCAGGAGAAATTGGGTTCTACAGCCTTGGCTGACAATCAGTCTACCGCAGAAAGCAATGGCAACCTACTGCGGGAAAAGATTCTGCTTACTCAATCATGTCTCTTTCTAGACATGATTACCCAAGTGTGTATCAGGTATGTCACTTAACTGACTGACTGAATATAATAGTTGGAATCATGAGTAAGACTTCTACTGGTCATAAAGTGGGGGATCGGTTTTTATTGTTATGAAGTAATAAACTGATCCCCCACTAATTGTACCTAATATAATAATGTAATATAAACTATCTCTTCTTTCTCCAGCTATAAGTTAAATGGCAGGAGAAATTGGGTTCTACAGCCTTGGCTGAAAACCAGTCTACCGCAGAAAGTAATGGCAACCTACTGCCGGATAATCTTCAGCCCAGTCAGTCATGTCTCTTTCGAGACATGATCGCCCAAGCGTTTATCACGTATGGCACTTAACTGACTGACTATGCTCCGACAGAGTGCTGTTAAATTTTTAAATAAATAAACCATCTCAGTTTCTAGTGTTGTGCTTTTTTTTTCCGAACCAAGTCACGTAATAACAATTCAATGACAAATCTAACAGTAATTATACATCCCACATATCTCGACAGTATTATCGACTGTCAGAAACTGATATTAGGCTATTATTAAATGCAAATTATATTTGAATTAAATGATATCGACCGGTATTTACGTTTGACACTACCACGGACACTTGCACTTTGCTTGGAAGTCATAATTCAGGTTAAACATAAGCAATATGGGCGAGGATTTAAACAAAATCGATAGCGCTTCTCCAATAAAACCAGTGTATAAAATTAAGTGGTTGCGCGCCACATACAATGCCACCTGTGACCGGTAGTTTGGCAATCGAATGAAATTCAAATGCTTCAGCGTAATTTTGTTTAGATTAAAAGAGGTGTGATACCGGAAAATCGGTAAATCTTGCAAACGCAGCACATTACACTCTTTTTTCTTCTACCATAAGCATATAATTTTCTACCAGGCGACATATTTGGAAAGGGTATTAGAAATAATCTATAACAGTGGTTCCCAACGTTTTGGCACTCGCGACCCCTTACCTAAAAGTTTGAAACCCATGCGACCCCCTACTTAGGGCTTACTATCAGCAGATTAATTTTATTTTTATTTTCTGTGAAGGACAGGGAAAGAAACATTTAAAAAATATTTTAAATTTCTGTAATTATTTATTACCAAATTAAAGCACATTGGTCCAACCTGAATTCACAAAAAGAACATATATTTTTCAAAATAATATTATCATAGGTTTAAAAAGCTATCCAACCCAGCTAGTGAGATCCCTGATGTTGCATTTCAGCAGCAAGCTTTGAAATTTGTGTCTGTTAGAGCCAGTCTGCTGTCATCTCCAACATCCAATCTGTTCCTATTCTTTGTTTTTATATTGACAAGAGTGGAAAATCCTGCCTCACACAAGTATGTTGAAGCAAATGGTAACAAGGACACGTAAGGCTATCATGCTGACATTAGAGTATGACTGATACATAGCACAAGTTAACGGTTCAGTTCTCGTTTGCTGAAGTTGGAAAGTGCTGAAAGGAGGAGGCATATAGAAGAGCAAGACACACAAGACAGATATAAGGATAACATATGCATTAATCTTTTAAGGCTTAGAAATAACAACCTTCAAAACGTTTGTCATAACTATCACTTTTCCCCTAAACAAAAAAAAAAAATGTCAGAGCTTGAAAAATAAAATTGATGAAATACAATTATTATCCCAAGCTACTTCTAACAAGGCTACACGCTCCTCTGTCAAGGTGTCGTGACCCCGCCCCCAGGCAAAGCTTTGCGACCCCCATGGGTTCGCGACCTACCGGTTGGGAACCTCTGATCTAGAACATATATTAGCTACCACCCGTTTGATAATGAATTCAGTAAATATCGTATATACTCGTGTATCGTGCGAGTTTATGATCCGACTAACACTATAGCCCGGCGTTGCTCGGGTGTAATGAAAGCTTTAAAACTAATCCATGGTCCTGGAGCTCAGATTCTTTGGAAGTTGGCACCAAAGACTAAAAAGCAATAGTTGTTTCCAGTTCAAGCGAAACCGTAGACTGAAAGAAAAATGAATAGATGTAAGTCAAATTTTGATTTTCTGGTATCGATATCAAATCAGTTTTTTTTTGTCGTAAACTGTATTTTGAAGGCTAAATAAGTCCTCTGAGTAAATGGTATCATGGCTAAGACTAAGAACCACAATTATACCTACTTAGAGCCAAACCCAAAGCAAAAACTAAAATAAAAAGGCTGAAAAAAATACAGACATACAGGCAGATAAACAGACACACACACAAACATCTTGCCTTTTATATATATATTTAATCGATTTTCTGCACTATTGTAAGAACTGCAACCTTGAAACTTCTGAATATCGTTTCTTATGACGTTGTCTATGAGTGTATCAAATTTGATTAAAATCAGACCATTCCTTCTGTAACCCAATTTACTTGATTATCGATTTTCGATATTTATAGAGAGTACCTCGACACAAACCTAGCTAAGAACACTCGCAGACGCTTATAGTACAACTGTGTAAATTTTCAAGAAAATCGGTTCAGCCGTTTCGGAGTCTATAGGTAACGGACACACACACTCACACACAGAGAAAAAGTTCCATGTGTAAATAAGTTTAGATTGTTACATAAAAAAGAGGTTTGGGTTCGCATTATACAGATAACTTTTTTGAAAAAGTTAGAAATCATGCATTTTTTCTGTGACTAGGTGCAGTATATAAAAATAAATTTTTCTGGAGGTGTCAAAATTCATGCAAGAATTCAGGGGTCACACTATACATGAAATCGACTTATACATGAGGACATACGGCATACAAAAATAGTAAGACAAGATGTCTTCTTACCGGACTTATTGAACGTATATAATCAGGCGATTCCGTAATATTATTCTTTATGAAATGAGGAAAACAGACTTCTAAGTCCACTGTTATCGGTCTATCCATTATTCATAGGAGTTTCCCTTCTTCTAACATTTTGTTTTTAATAGAGTGGAAAAGTTTCTTTGTTTGGTTTGTTTATTTAAAAGCATATCAAATGTTTATGGGTTATTTAATGCAAAAGTTGAGTTTTCTTAGAAGCTTTGAAGTAATGAAAGTACGGAGGGGTAAAAATTAATATAAAAAATTCAGGCGTTGCGCCATACTTAAAGTCGACTTATACACAAATATATACGATGTACAAAACCATCCGATCGTGCATTGAATGCTATTGTCACATCTGGAGAATTTGTAACGTGATCGGTCCCGACCTGGCAACTCGACTCCAGCCACTTTCTCACCGGTGAGATGGGGCTTCCCTCTATCTATTCTATAAATATTTTCATGGCTTCTACTCTAATGAGATTAGCTTACTGATGTCGCTTCCACACAAATTTATTCGAGCAACCAAACTAGCCACAAGGCACCACCATTTACAGTTAATTCAACTAAATGTAGCAAAGATGATTTTTTTTAATTATGTGTCATTGAAAATAAGCGACGTTTACCAAATATTAAATTTTGTTGATATTTTGTTGACACTCAAGTATTAACAAGATCGTTCCTTAACTTTTGTCAAGTAACTTATTTATTTACGACCTCCCCCCCCAAAAAAAAACTATTATGTAATTTTGTAACTTTGTAACTTTGTATAATATTTATGCATTACACCCTAAACTTTATTCAGTAAAAATGTCATTGCATTACTTTTTAAGTAATACACATATTTATGTCTTTGTTGTTTCTGTTCCTTATATCCGCTACGATATATATATATATATATAATTTTTAAACGAGTTATTTCGCTACCTTAGTTTCTACCATGAGTGGTCTCTTCAGACGTAAATCGCCTGAAGACACCACTCATGGTAGAAACCAAGGTAGCGAAATAACTCGTTTAAAAATGAAAAATATTCAAAAGTTCTACAATATAATTGTCTAGAACACTTTTTAATGCAAATGTGTACTGGTCTAATCCTATTAGGACCAAAAACTAAGTATTAAACAACAATATATATATATATATTTTATTAATAATTATGCCTTTTTAAGTAAAGGCCTTTTTCTAATACTTCAACGTTTTGGGGAAATTAGGTTTTTGAATTTGTCCAGCGTCTGTAATATTTAAAAAAAAATTTTTTCTTTAGTTTCTTTCTTTTTCCCTCCCTTCCTTCTTTTATCTCTCTTACCACCTTTTTTCCGTGTTGCTTAAACTGACGTCGATTTAACACGGCTGTCTGTTAATTTTTAGTTACATTCTCCCTTTTTTTGCGAACCCAGACGATGTCTATTTTTTTTTCCTTGTTTTTTTTTTCCTTTTCTTATTTATTTGATTTTATTCTATCTTTTTCTTTTTCTTTTTCGTTTTATTTTTATTTTTATTTTATTTTATTTTATTATTTATTTTTTAATTTCTTTGCAATCTATTTAAAAAGGAAAAGTAGACTAATTTTTCTCCAGTTTCTGAAAGGTTTTTTCTGTTGCTGAGGTGATGTGTCGTCCCCCGTGGGGATCTTCATATCGAAATGGCCATTCAACATCTTTGAATTAATCCTTTTTTAATATATATATATATATATATATATATATATATATATATATATATAAGCAATCAATCTATATATATATATATATATATATATATATATATATATACATTTATTTTCTTGCTTTTAAATCATTATCTGTCACCCTGTCTGTGTCATTTTCATAATTCGATTCTGATATGTGCCTGCAATATCACAAAAGAAAACTGACCAAGCAGATGTCATGCAATAGAAGGTTTATGCATTTCTGTCTTTTTTTTTTTTTTTTGCTTTTTAAATACAGCCGTTGAAAGAGAATCGGTGTTTGAGAGTTTTTTCAGGAAGATCATTTCATAAAACGACTGAATATGTTGACTCTGATGATTTGGTGGTACTTTCCTTTTGGCAATATGGTCAAACTAATATCCATACAACATCAGAGCTGGTTCTAGATGGCCACTTTGTACAGACCTTCACGAAGATCTATCTATCTATCTATCTATCTATCTATCTATCTATCTATCTAGATAGATAGATAGATAGATAGATAGATAGATGAGATGCATTTGTCTAGCTTTATATATATATATATATGTATATATATATATATCTATATATATATATATAGGGTGCGTGCCCGAGTGCTTAGAACTTTAGCGTTACGATCACTGGACCCTCGCTCGAATTTCATCATGCCCATTTGTCAGACAAAACTGCTTGAATGGTTGTGATAACACGAATCCCAAATCATCGTGACTGAGCGTATGAGCGTAATGGCTTTGTTCAAACAATAATTTTTTGATCGAAAGGTGATTTCTGATAATAAATGATTCCTTTATGACAATCGTAAACTATCGGCTCAATGTCTTACTCATGACGTAGCACAAAAAGACCTTATAAAAACCAAAATTGCGCCAACAGAAGATTATGGTGACTGTCTAATTATCCGCTATTGGCGTATTTTATCACGGCGTTCTGGAATCTAATCGGTGTATCACTGCCAAAGTTCATTGCGATCAACTGGGTGATATGCACACACTGTGAAGCAAAATGCTACTGGCATTTGTTAATCGACGAGTTCAAAGAAATGTCTCAGATATCGGATAATCTGAAGAAAGCTGATGAATTTCGATAAATAGGTCCCACAAAGAATCATTCATTTCTTGATCGAATGGGTTCTTGTAATGATCAATGGAGTCTTCATAACAATTGCAACCGATCAGCTCAAGGAATTGGCCACGAATACTTTTCAAAAAGCAAGATTATTTTGCGCCAAATTTATAACAGCTTTCTGGTGGTTTTCCATTACAGTTTTCTGTATTCTAAGCAGAGCTCCACTGCCAAAGTTTACTGCGATCAACTGGATGAAATGCGAACGAATGTGAGGCAAAATGCGTGTCTGCTGTGGTTTATCGACGAGGTCCAATTCTACTTTATGACAATGCCCGGCCATATTGCAAGGAAGACACTGCAGAAGCACACTGACTTGGGATACAGGACTTTATTACACTCAATATATTTTACTGATTATTCACCCAACAACTGACACTTTTTCAAACTTCATGTCAATTTTTAAGTCCTTTTGCAAAGAAGAAGAAACGGCACGCAAAACTTTCTTGGAGAGTAAAACTATAGAGTTTGAACGTAAAGCCATGTAGATTGTTAACCATTACCCGATGCCAAAGCATCTTTCATACTGGATAATTTTCAATACCGACCAAGTTCATCAGCCTCACTGTATTCATTGGGCCGTTGACGCCTTTAATAGAAACATCAACGCTACCGGGTGGATTGTTTTTCTTTTTTTAAGTGTTTTTTTAAGTATTTTTTTTTGTTCTTATCACAGAATTATTGAGAAATGTTGATACTAAAAGATGATGTCAGCAAAATATGCTTGGTAGCTAGCAGTACTCTATAATACCAATTATGGGTTTTCTTTCGTTATTTCTATCTATCTATCTATCTATCTATCTATCTATCTATCTATCTATCTATCTATCTATCTATCTATCTATCTCAGTCTATTCATATCTATCTATCTATCTATCTATCTATCTATCTATCTATCTATCTATCTATCTATGTATTCTATCTATCTATCTATCTATCTATCTATCTATCTATCTATCTATCTATCTATCTATCTATCTATCTATCTCCATGTATTCATATCTATCTATCTATCTATCTATCTATCTATCTATCTATCTATGTATTCATATCTATCTATCTCCATGTATTCATATCTATCTATCTATCTATCTATCTATCTATCTATCTATCTATCTATCTATTTCAGTCTATTCACTCTATCATATCTATCTATCTATCTATCTATCTATCTATCTATCTCAGAACCAGTGAATATTGATATAGTTTATTTACCAAAGAAAGAAACATATGCGATAGGAATACATCTTTATGCCGAAAGGTTCATACAGGATATGTTATAAATTTCAGTTTTACATAGCGCGAAATATATGGCGAAACAAGGGATATATTTTGTCATTGTTATAAGGATATCGAAATAAATTGAAGTAAATGTAACTCTCATTGACTGGAGGCTCGTTACAAAGAGTTGATCTTCTGTGAGACTATATATATCACACACACACACACACACACACACACACACACACACACACACACACACACACACACACATATATATATATATTTATATGTTTGTATAAAGTGTTTAACTGCTTCCTTGAATTTATTATATTCAAAATGGGCTATATTTCCTGTAATATATATATATATATCTGAAATAGACAATTTTATTAAAAACCCAACCCATTGTTTCCCCGTCATTTGAACAGCAGTAGAGGTTTATCCTTTGTTTCCTGTCTAGATTTAGGCTTCCGGTTCCCTCTAAAGTCATTCATTCTTTTTCACTCTCAATAGGTTCTTTCATCTCAGTAGCATTCTCGCCTTGCTTTCGAGGAATTAATCAAATAAGTCCTTATTATCTAACAATATAAAGAATTTAGAGTTAGAATTAGTATTTTGTTTAACGGCATATCAACATCTGTGGGGTTATTTAATGCCAAAAATGCGGGGTGTTAGGATATTTTCTTATTCTTTTAAATGTTCGGTTATAGTGAAAATGTAGATATAGTCAGGTTTTGAAGAATTGTTTTTTTTTTTAGAAAACTTAAGATATCTTCTAGGTTTGTATTTTAGAAAGTTAGTTTGTACATCAGGTTTTATTGACATTTTTGTTTGTTTTACGGCATATCAATCTCAATGGGTTTTTGATGCCGACAAGATTTTAAAATAGATTTGTATGAATAAAATATATTGTTTGTAAGAAATAGGTCTGAAGATCATCTTTCTTGAATTTTCTTTTTTTTTTTTTTTTTTTTTTTTGACAGTCAGATGTATTGCTGGAATGTATTCTTTCCACAAATTTATTGCTGGTATTATTTTATTTTTTCCTTCACAAACCTGTTCCTGGAAATTTTGAGGGTAAACTATTTGCCCATAGGGATCCTAACAGGTGCCACCACCCGGGGTTAGAGTGAACATAGAAAAACAGCAATAAAGAGGAGGTTCCATGTTCTTCACAGCCGTCCAACCAGAGGCGTTGCTGCCGGATGCAGTTTATTGCCATACCAAGGAACAGAAAAATTTAGAGTATGATATAATATTAATTATTAATTGTCGATTCTGCCGTTATTAGAATTTATTTAATCTTCCGAATAAAACTTACATCAGAACTGTCATCTTTCAATGAAAGATGCATTCAGATATCTAATGATGAAGATGTATTTAAATATTTAATGATGAAAGTGCATTTATAAATCTAATGATGGAGATGAATTCAGATATCTAATGAAGATGCATTCAGATATCTAATGATGAAGATGCATTTAAATAATTAATGATGAAAGTGCATTTATAAATCTAATGATGAAGATGAATTCAGATATCTAATGAAGATGCATTTAGATATCTGATTATGAAGATGCATTCAAATGTCTGATGATGAAAATGCATTCAAATATCTGATGACGAAGATGCATTCAGATATCTAATCATGAAGATGCATTTAAATATTTAATGATGAAAGTGCATTTATGAATCTAATGATGAAGATGAATTCAGATATCTGATGAAGAGGCATTCAGATATCTAATGATGAAGATGCATTCAGATATCCGATGACAAAAATGCATTCAGATATCTGATAATGAACTGCATTAAGTTATCTGATGACAAAGATGCATTCAGATATCAGGTAATGAAGATGCATTTACATATCACATGATAAAGATATATTCAGTTACATAATGATGAAGACACATTCAAATATTTGATGATGAAGTTGCATTCAGATATTTGATGATGCAGATGCATTGAGATATCTAATGATGAAGATGCGTTCAGATATCAGATGACGAAGATGCGTTCAGATATCAGATGATGAAGATGCGTTCAGACATCCGATAATGAAGATGCATTCAGATATCAGATGAGGAAGATGCATTCAGATATCTGATGATGAAGATGCATTCAGATATCTAATGAAGAAGCATTCAGATATCTGATGACAAAGATGCCTTTAGAAATCTGATGATGAAGATGCATTCAGATAACAAATGAAGAAAATGCATTTAATGCAGCATTGTTAGTTGGCAAGGCGCATAATTTCATCATGTTTGTGATATGCATTTCAACCTTTTGCTTAGCATAGGACGCCATGATTCATCAAAAATTAATTTTGTTCTAATAACTTTCACTTAATACCGAAAAAAAAATCACTCATCTCGAAAGTGGATATATATCTATCCAAACGATCAGTCAGTTAAGTGCCATACGTGAAACACGCTTTGGGCGATCATGTCTCGAAAGAGATATGACTGCCTGGGCTTAAGATTATCCCGCAGTAGGTTGCCATTGCTTTCTGCGGTAGACTGGTTGCCAGCCAGGACTATAGACCCAATCTGTTCTATTATTTAACCCATAGCTGGAGGGAAGAGACGGATTAATACCTTTCCACAGGGTTTTTGTGCTTAAGTGAATGCAAGGAATTCAACTGGAATTCGAACTAGTCTCCCAGATTTGTCGATATCCAGTGCACCACAACGCACATTCAAACGATAGGTTCTAAAAAACAACATCTGCGTAATTTTTCATGTTCCATTTTAAATTCAGACAGAAACCTATTGAAACTGGACATTAAATCAATCAATCAATCAATTATTTAGCCTGCTGATCTCTCGTTTATCATAAACTTGAACATTATTTCTAAAGATTTTGATCTGGAGATGTCTTGAAGTACATAAATGTCGCAGAAATAAATCAACATTCTTTTCTTTTTTTTTTTAAACTCTTATTAGGTATATGGTAATTTTTATATTTTTACTTTAAAATAACCCCTTGAAGACTTTTGACAACTCGGAATACATAAACATTTTTGGCATTAAAATAAATACTTGAAGATTTTTTTTTTTAAACAGCGTTAGCAAATTTTTTTTTATTATCAAAATACCTCCTTGAAGACTTTTGATAACTCAGGTTATTTAAAGAGTTAATATTTGGTCATTCATTTTAATCAAAATTTTGAAAATGTTTGTTAGAAACGTAACGTAGTTTCATGTTTTATTTCTGTGGACTCGAGGAGACTGTACATATTTTTCAAACTTAAACAGATGAAATTGTATCCGGAATAAAAAAAAATGAAAATTTACTGATGATTTTTTGACGTACCTTCCAGGCAAAACAGAGTTGTTTCCCTTGTTTATAATTGCATCATTAAAATGTACTTATTTTATAGACGCAGTGATTGTTTACCAACGCTGCTTCTAAACATGGACATCATTCGGCAGTTTAAAAATTAAAACGTATAGCCTTACACACCAGTAAGCAGCCCTGGGGAAAGCCTTTTACAGCTATTGTGTATACAAAGCTAAAGGATGAGACTCACTTATTCGACAACACCTGACGTTTAACTAACAAAGAAAATGTCAAAACCACAATACAGCTTATAGCGGTCTCTCTGGGGAGAAAGCAGTGTCAGTTATATGTCCTCGGTTAAACGTTCGCTGCGACAGACAACGAAGAAATATTAAGGCGCTGGACAGTCCCTGTCTTAAAAGAGAAAGAAAAGACAAGTAATCAGTTGAAGCGTTTTTGACTTCGGGTTTCTTTATGTCAGCTGTCTGTGCCAGAAGGCTCCAAATTTTTTATCAACTGACATTTTGTTTATCATTAACACGTTACAATATATATATATATATATATATATATATATATATATATATATATATATTTTTTTTTTTAATCGTATAACCCCGAGCAAGGCGGTAACGCCACTGATGTGCAGGGGGCTACGTAATAGTGAAAAGATTGGAAAAGAGAAAGCCGGAAACAACATCCTAAACAGGGAACAAGTGATCAGCCTCTTAACCTGTTCGATAGAGGTGGGTGGAGTGTGAACCAAGCAATAGATAGATCTAACTACTCCAATTATATATATATATATATATATATATATATATATATATATATATATATATGTGTGTGTGTGTGTGTGTGTGTGTGTGGATGCCTAATACATATACATATATATATTTTTTTTCTAAACATATGCTGTTAAATATAAGAGACAATGAATGCCTATTATATTTAATCATGAGCCGTTCTAAACGTCGTATTTTGGTTTTAATTTCAGTTGAAAATAAAGACGAAAGTTCTCCAAGATTTTAATAATTTTTTTATTAATTTCCTTCTAAGCTTTCGGCTCACATGAGCCATCTTCAGAGAGGTTATTCAGCTTAGAAGGAAATTAAAAAAAAATTATAGATTAGCTCATGAACATCTGAGTTGATTTACATTTGTGTAAGAAAGCGAGAGAAATAAAGGAAAAGACCCAACCAAGTTAAAAATTAATAAACGTGTATATTTTAGATGCTGCCTTAAAGAAATTCGTGCAATGTCAAGATCATAACCTCTGTTCCTGCTTTAACCTTTAAAGCTTTAAACGTCTTCTTCTATTCCAAACGTTGGGGATCATTGCTCTCTCTAATTTCTTTTTAAAACGTGATAGAGTTGTGGAGGAAAGATTTATTCTCCCATGTACATTTCCCCCGTTATGAGCATTATCATATCCGTGACATGATATCACCGTAATTCATTGACGAAACAGAATGGCTGAAAGAAAAAGGAATGACAGACATGTTTTTTTTTCAGAGACTTTTATATTACTAAGGCATACACAAAATCATATATACAATACTATGCAAAAGTATTAGAACAAGAACTATTTTATATTTTATGAAGCATCAAAATAAAGTTTAAGATCACCCCTGTCCTTAAACTTTCGTACACTACCGGTAGTGTACAAAAGTATTAGGACAGGAGTGATTTTCCTAAAAACCTCACTGAACTTCAAATACAGGGTGAAAAGCCAAGTAAATTGCTAATAAATATCGATTATTTAAAACTAATGTATTAAAAAGAAATGTATTAAAAACAAGTTATCTTTAATTTTTCCTATTTTCTATTAAACAAGTTATTTTGAAACTACTCTATTGAACATCTATGGGATATTTTGGATAAAAAAATTGATAAATCTAATGTTATTTCGCAAGACACATTTTGGAAACAAATACAAGCTGTTTGACAGGGGATACATTGAAGAAGCTTGTGAGGTCAATGCCTGAGAGAATGAAGGCTGTGATCAAAGCAAAAGGCTATGATAGTGAATATTAAATTTATTTTGGAACAATTATTTTTTTCTTGTTAAAGCATTTGTTGAGTAAATCAAATAAAATTACTTCAATTAATTGGTTTATTTTTTGTCATTATGCCTCATCAAAGACAAAATAGTTCTTTTCCTGATAATTTTGCATTTGTACAGTGCTATATATATATATATATATAACCATATAATTATGAATTAAAAGTACAGTGCGGCACGGAAATTTCGCCCGCGGTCGATTAAAAATCTCGCAATGAAACGTGCCCTCTTTTCAAATATAGGAAAAGGAAATCTGATTTATTTTACAACCCAAAAGTATGCCACTGAAGATTCACAGGTTACTTAGAATGACCTACAAAGACATCATTGAACTCTTTGGTCTTATGCATGGCGCCTCATTTACATCAAAATGTGTGGTTAAACAAAAGACAGTGACATACCGCAATCATCAAAGCAAGATTCGACAAATGGAATTTATATTGACAAACTCCTGTATCGCTTTTATAGTCCCGGTCAGTGTAAACATTCGTTTAACTAACGCTTCCGGAGTGGAGCCAAAATGTCTCTCTCGCCTAGATTAAAGGCGCTCACATACTGTTAGAAACTCATTTGGAAAAATACTATCCTTGACTCAACATTTAAATTTCCTGGCCGCTTACGAAAAGTAAAAACGAATATTTGAAAGAAAGAACAAATATGCATACTTCTTTCAACTACGCACAGAAAAACAAATTATACCAGTAAGTAATTTTTATAGAAAATAGTTGAGAAAATCATTTATTTTTATCATCTATGAGATTGACAGTGTAGTCAAACAGAAGAAAGAAACTACGAATTTAAGTACCTCCACTCAATTGCCCCCTCCAAAAAAAAAAACAAACAAACAAACAAACAAACAAACAAACAAACAAACAAACAAACAAAAAAACAAAACAAAAAAAAAACAGCGTATCATGATGTTAAAAGTGAAATCGAGTGATTTCTTTTTCAAATCTCAAAGGCTGGTCGCAATGTACTTTTAATTTATAATTATATGATTATATTATGCTCTACAATATTTATTGTATTGAGCACTGTTCATAAAAAAAATAAAAAATAAATGCCAGGAAACTCAAAATCGTAAAACCTTGGGTCCTCTATATCTGGATATATATATATATATATATATATATATATATATATATATATATATATGTGTGTGTGTGTGTGTGTGTGTGTGTGTGTGTGTGTGTGAAGCGGAAAATAATATATCACATATACAGCAAAGTAATGTGTAAGAAGAAAAAAAAAGATCTTACATAAAATATGCAGATATTCCTATGACTGCAGAAACCATGTTTAAGACACCAGATTCAAAATGTCCAGATTCATCCATGTCTCAATCGAGGACATAATTCAAGAAACGGTAAACAGCGAGTCTTGGATTATCCCAAACGGAGTTCTGCAAGCTGAAGATCCAACTAGAATACTGTTGTCATATCTGGCCAGGCGCCCCTGCTGTTCATCTCAGGGTTTCCGAACGGCTCCAAAGAAGAATCTGTAATGTGATCAGTCCCGCCCTGGCAACTCGACTCCAGCCAATTTCTCACCGGCGTGATGTGACTTCCCTCTGTCTATTCTATAAATATACTCATAGCTTCTGCTCCGACAAACTTAGGTCACTCGTTCCCTCCCCATAAGAATTTGCTCCTGGAACCAGACTGGTAACAAAGTCCCAACCATTTACAGTTAAATCTACCAAATGCAGCCGACAATTCTACTCCATCAGCTTCTTTTCTCTCACTTCCCGCCTGTGGAACTCTCTTCCGTACACTTGTTTTCCTGGCGGCGACAACCTGCAGGAATTTAAATGCAATGTCAATTTCCATATGTTATCCACTTGACTTCTGTCCTTTCTACATCAGCCCGTGTATCTTGTTCTTTTCTTTTCTTTCTAACTTCGCAACTGTCTTCACACCTGTGTTCCAATCCTTCTCTTGCTCCTTTCTCTGACAACCCCTGTTACTTGTTCTTCTTTCTCTTCACTCTGCTCCAGTCTAAAGTTTAACTCCCTTATGAAGCCCTCTGCGCATCAGTGGCGGTACCGCCTTGCTTGGTGCGAAAAAAAAGAATATCTGGGAAAGATAGATTCGCAAAGGGAAATGGCGACATGAACATATAACCTTCTGGGTGAGGCATCAGAATGCAACATCAAGTGGCGGCTGCTGAAACAAACTGAATCTAAACGCCACTTTTGCAACAATAAGCCGCTGTCATGTGACCCACGTGACTTTATAATGGGTATCTTATCTATTCTTCTTCTAGTTGTAGTGCGATTCCGTTCTAGTGAAGAGTAATTGTATACTGTTGCAGGTTAACGGAATTTGGCCTTGTTGTAGATAGCCCACTATAAGTCATAAAGAAAGGTTATAAACCAAGAAAAGCAAATTGAGTCGAAAATAACATTTTTATATACACACATATCAATTAGTGTTTTTACAATTAAAGTAATACTTGAATATAGGTCCAACGGAGGTTAAAATGTTCATGGCAAATAATAAGCTGAAAGGGATTTAAGGCTTAGGAATTTGTGGTGCGTGTAAGTGATGAATGTCGTTGATGTAGTCGCTTCTTAGGTCAGTAAGTAGTTTTGAGACAGGGGAGAAGGAAATAGGCAAGTGTAGTAGCTTAGGTCAAGGGGATATTGATTACACTCTTCTTCTCAAGTTCTGCCAGCTGAGGTCTGTCTGTATTTGCTTTTTATATCTGCTTTTTGGATCACAGCAGCTCGTTTGGGATTTCACGCTAGTATTTGATTCTGGGCTTCCCATTGGCTGACAAATAAAATTCGCGTAAGCTCGCGAAATGGAATTTTAATATTTGATTAATTTTTAATTTTCAATCGGAACATTTGCGCGAACCCGGATACGCAACGACGATTTTTGGTCATTTGATTTTTGGTCGTGAAAGCGCAAACATCCAGTCCATCGCTTTTGCTCGGTCGATATCACCACAACTTTTCTCTAACAAAGAGAAATAATCGTCTTCTGTATTTTCACACTGTCTTTTATAACTATTAATAATTCTTTCCATTTTTTTGCTACCGCTCCATATTTTTCCGCTTTGTCCTTTTGCTTCAAGTCTCTCCTTTAACTGTAAAGAGATTGCCCAGCATTCACTGCCATATACGAAAACTGATACTAGGTAACAGTTCATTTCATTTTTCTTGGCCTCTGTTACTTCAAGTCTCTTCTTCAACTGTATGGAGATTATCCAACAGTTACTTCATATAAGATGACTGCTATTACGTAACATTTCAGTAATCTTCAGGTTTAACCAAAAAAAAAAAAAAAAAGAAAAAGAAATTAAAAATAAAATCTAAAAAAATATTAAAATGGCATTGCTTTACCGAAGCATGTCAGTCTATTATGCTTACTGTAAGTTTATAAACAAAAATAATTCATAAAATATCACCCATAATTAACATTAATGAGTATATTTATCCGAGAATATCAAATCAGTTATATCTGATCTTTGTTAATTAGAGGCTCGCATATGGTGTTTAAAACAGTGCTAGGTCTATTGATTGTATGATTTGAACATACCATGTAGGCTGATTCTTTTAGACGTTTTATTTTTTTTTAGTGCTGTTTGATATCTTATTATTCTGACTTCATCCTCTAGGAGCTCGCTTTGTTCCACCCACTGCTTACTTAGCAATATCGTATACGTCATATACCAGCAAAGCTTTTAAAAGATTCGGTGTCTGGAGGTAGGATTTTAAAAGTCTTTTCTTTTTTTTATTTTTCTCGCTCCCTCTCTTTCCCAAAGGCATGCTGATTTCATTCAATTGATACCCCATTTTTTCGGGAGGAATTAGACAAATCCGTTGTGAATTGGTTGAGGGAAGAAAAATTGTTTTTAATTTTCATGTTTGGCCACTGACCGAATTTCCATTTAGTAATCAGAAAAGCATAACAACAACAACAACAACAACAACAACAACAACGACAACACACACACAACTGAGCATGGACAAAAAGAAAACCAAAATAAATATAATTAAAAAAAAAAAAAAAAAAAAAAAAGAACGCCCCCAAACAAAAGGAAGTTTCGTGCCAGCATGATTCGACGTGTTTAGAACCTGCTGTGTAATGACCGATGTCTTCACAGTTGACGTCAAAACCTGACTCAGGTCCGTCTGTTCTTTCCACTGATTTAACCGCTCATTTTGACGACCTTTTAAGACTGCCGACGGCGAAAGAAAATCATGATAGATTAAAAAAAGTGTAACTTAATACGGGGGACAATAACACACACACACACACACAAAAAAAAAAAAAAAGGAAAAAAAAGATATAATGAGAATTTGAGAAAGATAAGTGGTTTTTATTTACAATAATTTAATGTTTTTTTACTTCAATAATTTGTATTTATTGCCCTTTTTTTTTGGTGCAGTTATTTAAAAAAGAAACTCTGTTTATACAGAAACCGCCCGAAGAGAGAATTAAGCCGAAAAAGAATAGAAAGGCAAAGCAGTAAAAGTAAAATAAACAAATAAGAAAATAAATAAATAAAGAAAGACAGACAAAAAAAAAAAAAAAAGAAACGAAGAAAGGAAAAGAGAAAAGAACGGTGACAGAAGAAAGGAAGAAAAAAAACAAGAAAGCAAAGAAGAAGTATGAGAAAAAAGAAATAAAGAAGCAAATAAAAAAAAACGAAAGCAGAAGAGAAGAAAAAAATATAGAAAAGAAGAAAGAAAGTTGTCGTAGTCAGTCAGTTAAGTGCCATACGTGATACACACTTTGGGCGATCATGTATCGAAAGGGCAGAAATGTCGAAATATCTTACCAGACAGAAGATTGCCTCGCAGTAGGTTGCCATTGCTTTCTGCGGTATAATGGTTGCCGGCCAGGCTATAGGACCCAATCTGTTCTATTATTTAACCGGTAACTAGAGGGAAGAGACGAATTAATACCTTTCCCAAGAGTATTTGTGCGTAAGTGAATGCAAAGAATTCAACTGGAATTCGAACTCGAACCCCGATTTGTCGTTCTGAGTCGATATCTATTGCATCACAACGCATATCCGTCCTCATGACAGAGTACCAATAAACCGGTTTTATTGTTTTTAATCGTTATATTTCAAAATTACCAATTTACCAATTTATGTTATTTCTCCTTTTTCTTTTTTTTTTCTTTTTTTTTTTTTTGTTATGGATCTTCATTTAATATGTCTGTTTTATCGTTGTAATAAACTTTTGCACACCTGCAAAAATATTTAATGGGAGTAGATATGTTCTCTTGTCGTCTGGTTTACATCTCCCTAGTCTTTCAGACAGGAGAAGTGCTTTATCTTTTATGTCCTATTTAAAATTGGGTTTCCGATTCCTTCTGAAGTCAACTTCAACTATTATAATTTCTTACTATAATATACGTCCACACAGTAATCCTTCTACCTTGAGAGGATCTTTGGTCTTGAACTTGGAGAAACATTATTAGACAAATTAAGGAAATAAAAGGAAGTGTGGGAAAAAGAAAGAAAAAAAAAACGGAAAAATGAAAGGAAAGAAGAATATTATAGAAAAATGAAAATAAAAGTTTGAAAATAGGGATTAAATATAGTAAAAATAAAGAAAGAAGGAAGGAAGAGAGTAAAGAAAGAAAGAAAGAAAGAAAGAAGAGAGTAAAGAAAGAAAGAAAGAAAGAAAGAAAGAAATAAAATGTCGTATGAGGAAATAAAAAAAAGGAAGAAGAAACAACGACATTAACTAAAAATAAAATAAAGTAAAAACTAAAACGAAAAAGATAAATTCTCTCTTCACTTTAAAAAAGAAAGTAAAAGAGAAAAGCAAAAGAGAAATAAAGAGAGACTGAAAGAAAGAAGATAATTTTCCTCTTTAATTTAAGAGAGAAAGAAATTAAAGAAAAAGCAAAAGAGAAATAGAGAGGGACTGAAAGAAAGAAAAAGATAATTTTCCTCTTCAATTTAAGAGAGAAAGAAAAGAGAAAAAGTAAAAGAGAAATAAATAGAGACTGAAAGAAACAAAAAATTACTTTCCATCTTCATTTTAAGAAAGAAAGGAAAAGAGAAAAAGCAAAAAGAAAATAATGAGACTGAAAGAAAGAAAAAAATAAATTCTCTCCTCATTTTAAGGAAGAAAGAAAACGAGAAAAGACAAAAGGGAAATATAGAGAGACTGAAAGATATATTCTCTCTTCCTTTTAAGAAAGAAAGAAAGAAAAAGCAACAGAGAAATAAAGAGAGACTAAAAGAAGGAAAAAGATAATTTTTTTCTTCAATTTACGAAAGTAAGAAAAAGAGAAAAAGCAAAAGGGAAATAAAGAGACTGAAAGAGAGAAAAAGATATATTCTCTCTTCCTTTTTAAGAAAGAAAGGAAGGAAGAAAAAGAGAAAAGTCAAAAGAGAAATAAAGAGAGACTGAAAGAAAGAAAAAGATAAATTCTCCTTCCTTTTAAGAAAGAAAGAAAGAAAGAAAGAAAAAGGAAAAGAGAAATAAAGAGAGACTGAAAGAAAGGAAAAGATAATTTTCTTCTTCAATTAAGAAAGAAAGAAAAGAGAAAAAGCAAAAAGAAATAAAGAGAGATTGAAAGAAAGAAACAGATAAATTCTCTCTTCCTTTTAAGAAAGAAAGAAAAAGAGAAAAAGCAAAAAGGAAATAATGAGAGACTGAAAGAAAGAAAAAGATAAATTCTCTCCTCATTTTAAGGAAGAAAGAAAACGAGAAAAGGCAAAAGGGAAATAAAGAGAAACTGAAAGAAAGAAAATGATAATTTTCCTCTTCGTTTTAAGAAAGAAAGAAAAAAGCAAGAGCAAAAGGGAAAAAATGAAAGAGACATTGAAAGAAAGAAAAAGAAACATACGTACCGTGCACACCCTATTCTTACCTCTCCTGCTTCCACTATAATAAACTAAAAAATCGAAATGAAAATATCATAAACTTGACTGCCACAAGTCATGCATGTCAGCTACCAATATACGCAGTTGAGTGAACATACTTATAATAACATTATCACCGGATCGAGGCCAAATGATAGTGTAACATTCAGTAAAGCAATTATGATTGATGAGGGGGACAAAAGAAGACGAACTAGTTGACAGTAAACAGCGGGTGTGAAACCGTGACCCCGGCGACAGTTTGCTACCCTACAGGCTCACTACACATAATCAAACAATATCGTTTGCACGGATTGTTTGTTGAGTGGTAGAAACGGAGGACTGGGTAATCTCCTTCAAAATTCTAAGCCAACAATGAGAGGTGGATCCTGAAACACGCAATAATCAGATTGGGCACGGCAAACGCTTCAAATTCTAGCCGTATCTAAGAATGAACACTGAGTAGCGACAGTCTGTTTCGTGATTGAGCGCAATCTTCAGGCCATGTATGTTAGGCAGTAGCTCGACTGCCCCGTGCATATGGCCTTGAAGCCTGGTGGACGAAACCGTTGTGTATTTTCCACAGGGAGTAGATAACTGAGATAATTTGGGATTTACACACTTGTCTTTTTAATGGTAGTATTTTCATTTTTGTGTTATTTGATTTTTATTCATTTTTTATTATATATATAAGCATATGCGTTGTGGTGCAGTTGATATCGGCTCTGAACGACAAATCGGGGAACTGAGTTCGAATTCCAGTTTCTTTGCATTTTCTTACGCGCAAATACCTTTGGGTAAGGTATTAATCTGTCTCTTCCCTCTAGTTATGGGTTAAATAACATGACAGATTAGGTTCTATAGCCTTGGCTGGTAACCAGTCTACCACAGAAAGTAATGGAAACCTAATACGAAATAATCTTCTGTCCAGTCAGTCATGTCTCTTTCAAGGCATGATCGCCCAAGTGTATTACGTATGGCACTTAACTGACTGACCGATATATATATATATATATATATATATATATATGTGTGTGTATATATATATATATATATATATATATATATATATATATATATGTGTGTGTGTGAGTGTGTATGTGTGTGAATAAAAAGACAAGTGTAAAACTATTCTTAGTCGACGCGTTCATGAATATTCATCAGGTAGTTGAAAGTTTAGTCAAAATATGTCGAGGACGCAAAGTGTTCCAATTTAAAGTCTGGCAAGGAAAAAAATTAAACGAGTAATATTCATTAACATTCTCAAATTTTAAAATCTTGATAAACAAATGAGATCCTTGCTTTTGTATTAAGACCATGAATAAGTTCTCGCTGAGTTTTCATGAAAAGTAACGTTTTATTTACAAAAAAGTAGTAAGAAACATGTCACTGAAAGTATTGTCCATCGCTAGCCATTACCTTTTCTTCACATTTTTCTGGCAGCGTTTGAATTCCACGTCGGAAAAACGACACGTCTTTTGAGGCTAACCACGAGTCGACCCATTTTTGGCTTCTTCATAAGAATGAAAGCGCTGCTCAGTTTATCCATGTCGATTGGAACAAGTGGTAATCGGATGGGTGAATAAGCCGTGTGGGGTAAGACATTCAGTTTGAGCGTTTCCAGGTAGGTTTTCACCCGTTTTGCAATATGTAGCCTAGCGTTATCATGTTGTAAAATTACTTTGTTGTGTCTCTGCTTGTATAGCGGTAGTTTTTTCTTCAATGCTCGATTCAAACGCATCAGTTGTAGTCGATAGCAATATTCGCTGATAGTTTCGGCCAGTTTGAGCAGCTCATAACAAACTACACCCAGCTGATTCCACTAAATACAGAGCAGAAGCTTTGAATCATGGATATTCGGCTTTACCGCCGATGCCACCATCTTCTACGCTTAGGGTCATCGTAGTGTATCCACTTTTCAACACCAGTCACGATACGATGAAAAAATAATTTCCTTTGTTGTCGTTGATGCAGCTGATCACATGCGACAAGACGCCGTTCGACGTCTCTCGGCTTCAATTCGTACAGCACTCAATTTCCTTTCTTTTGAATAGTTCATCATGTTTTGTGATCAACTTATTATGTTTTTGTAAGTTCATCTTGGGCCTAACATGAGTCTTCAAAACGTCTTCTAGTTTTCGTTCGGTGCGCCAGAGCATTCTTTATCTACAATATCAAAATCAATATTTTTGAACCAATCTCTGGATGTTTCCGACAGAGCATAGCCTTCATAAGTCTCAACAAGACTTCTGTGGGCTTCAGCTGCAGGTTAATTTTGCATAAAGTAATGCAGTAAAACTCCCAGCAAATACAGTTTCTTTGGCACAAAATCCAACATGTTTAACCCTATGAAAAATTGTAAAACTGTTGCTTAAAATTACTGTATTTTTCGACTTTTGCTTCAAATGTAATGGTTGACATTACATTTGAAACAAAAGAGAAAAAAATACAGTAATTTTTGGCAACACAGTTTTGCGGTTATTTTTTGTTACTACAACTTACACCTTTGAAAATCTAAAACCTGGCGATTTACGGGGTTATGGATCTTGAGATCACACGGTTACCGAACAATTCTCGCACAGCCTCTAATGATTGCTGTGAAGTGTGTGATGTTGCTCCATCCTGTTGAAACCAGGTTTCTTGAATGCGTGAAAAATTGTTCAATTTCTCCACATAACGATTCGCAGTGACAGTGACTAAGACTCCCTGATTATTTAAAAAAAATAAGGTCCGATGATCACATGAAATGAAACAGCACACCATACTGTCACCTTTCTAGCATGAAAAGTGGGCTCATAATCTTTAATAGGATTAGTGTCTGCCCAGTAACGGTAGTTCTGCTTATTCACGTAACTTGTGAGATGAAAACGGCTCTTATAATAATGAGGGCCGTTAATGAATATTACTCGTTTAATTTTTCCTTGCCATAATAATAACGGCCCTCATAATCCCTAACTTGCTTAGAAATTCATCTTGATCCATGGTTACTGACATGGCAGAGTGTTTACTTCGTGAGGCCACTATTTCGCAGTGCTACCACTAGCTCATGTCTACCAGTACAGATTTAAAAAATTCCCGATTTTTTCGGGTTACCATGTATATAATGGTTTGAATTTGAGTTTGAGTTTTGTGGGTTATTTAATGCCAAAAGGTGGGGTTTTAAGGTCTTTTTTAAAGTTTGGTTATAGTGAGAAGGTTGATTTAGTCAGATTTTAATGAATTTTTTTTGTTTTTATTCTTTTTTATTTTAGAAAACTGAAAATGTCTTCGAGTTTTGTATTCAAAAATGTTTTGCTGAGAATAATCTTTTACTTCAAAAATGTATATTTTTCTATAAAAGTTTATTTTTTATGTATATATTTCTATAAAAATGTATTTTGATATTTTCATAGTGTTTTTACCCCAGTTTTGGGGTTAACTATTTGCCCATAGCTGGGAACTTAACAGGTGCTACCTCTCCGGGTCAGGGTGGACCTGGGAATAACAGCAATTAAGAGAAGGCGCCATGCCCCTCACAACCTCCTAATCAGAGGCCTTGCTGCCGGATGCTGTTTACCGTCATGCCCAGGAATCCTGTATATATGGAAACGATGGGTAAATTGTCAGCATTTTATTTGTGCGTTGTTTATTTTTTTTATTTTGTCGAGTTTTTCTTCACAGCATAGAAATGTTAGTTGGGTACCGTCAGTGAGAAAAAGAGCACCATGATGCAAGTAACTGCGCCAGAAATTTGGAAAAAGCATGCAGTACTGCTTGGCATTCGCACCTGAAGCTCTAGTATGAACATTTCAGTGTTTCTGTGTGTCAATCTGAGGACAGTGCAAAGGATTCGGAAGAAGTTGGTATTTATATATATATATATCCAGTCAACATCATGGTGTTTGGAGTGATCACTTGTGATGGTAACGTTATGCCTTTATACCACACTAGCAGAGAACCCAAACAGTCAGACAATTTCTGTGACCACATCATCCTTTACATCTGTCCACCTAACCCCCTAGACAGAAACCCCCTTGGGGCGCAGTTGAGTGAGAGGATAAAAAACTGCTTGTAACACCAAAAATAAAATGAAGGCAAGGTTTATGGCAGTCATCGGAAGTCATCGGAAGGCCGTGATTAAAACGAGCGGCAATTTTATAGAAAAAATTAATTCTTTAATATTTTGAGGTATTTTTAGTGTAATTTTGATAAATATACCTTTTAAAATGTGACAGTATTATTTTCATTTTTACATAATTTAGATGACAATTCATCCATCGCACTCTCTCTATATATTTGTGTGTGTGTGTGTGTGTGTGTGTGTGTGTGTGTGTGTGTGTGTGTGTGTGTGTTTGGGTACGTATATATGAAATTGTAGTGGCAACTTAATTTATTCAGTGGCTGTATCGACTCATTGTCTCAAAACTAGTGAATTGTTTGGGTTACACACTTTGTTGCAAATGAATCAGTACAAAGAATGACTCATGAAATAAATATCTAAATCATAAAAGTTCATTCATTTACATAATTCTTTAACAATCACCTGATTTTGAAACGTGTTTCAGCATGTATTTTACGCCGGTTAACGTGCCTATTAATACATTCATGCATATCTATCTATCTATCTATCTATCTATCTATCTATCTATCTATCTCATTTTTATTATCTGTTAATATATATATATATATATATATATATATATATATATATATATATACGCTAAAAAGTCTGCTTGCTTCTACCGTGCGCCCAGGGCTCAGAGGTAGAATCGCCGACTGACGCCAATCGGTCGGGTTTCAATCCTGGGTTAAAAAGCAATCGGAGTCTAACCGTACTGATGAGCAGTGATACAGCGAAACAGATCTGTTTGCGGATGACTATATATATATATATATATATATATATATTAATAAGATAGTTTTTTTTTAAAATTAGACCAGTACACAGTGGTATTAAAAAGTGTTCAATACAATTATATTGTAAAACCTTTTGAATATATTTTCATTTGGAAATGAGTTATTTCCGCAATCTAGGTTTCAACCTTTCGGTATCTTCAGGCCATTTACTATAACCTATTGTTATTGTAAATAAATTAATTAACTTTATTAATTTATTGTAAATAACTAATAATTGACTAAAGATATCAAATGGTTGAAACCTAGGTTGCGGAAATAACTATTTTCCAAATTATATATATATATATATATATATATATATATATATATATATATATACAAAGAAGTTGCCATTATCACACCAAGATATAATTCATTCAAAAAAAAAAAAAAGAAAAGGAGAGAAAAAAAGATAGATTATGTCTTAATATAATAAAATTGGATACATAGTATTACATGTTTAAAATTTGCTATGCGCTTTTCGGACGACCTTTCTTCAGCACAAAAATCGTCGCTAATTTAAGACTAGGTTGCTAATAAGAAAAAAGTTTATTAACGACCGAAGTTAAAATTTAAGGAGAAAAGGAGTGGGGGGAAAATATCCTCCGTTAGGTAATGACTTCTCCGAAGAGGGCCAATCTATGTTTTAATTCTAGTTGCATACACAGGGTAGGTCTCAGAATCAAACTTCAATATACCCAAGTGAAGTCTGTTTCGTGTCCTGTTCAATACAGAAAAAAATTGAGAATAATTTGTCCTGCAAGAAGCAAAATTTAATAAATATTTGCCAATTGCAGAAGCATGAGTCTGCAAACACCCAACTGTCACCGGCTCATGTCTACGCACCTGGACCGGTGCATGTTGGGCGATTCTAATTTCCAACCTCTGGATGGTTTTACCCACATAGTCGACTTCTCATCGACACTTATATTGATATTCAACTAAATTGCTTTGATGGGCAGGTAAAACATCCTCACGGCAAGGAAGGAAAGCTCTTCTAGTAAAAATGCTCGGAGGATAACGCCATTGAAATACCGCTTAATGATGATAGAAATTTTATCGGCGTATGTATGACTAACAGAACCAATCCAGGGTAGTTTGACATATACAGGATATTTAGATGGCCTATAGGTCTTAGCCTAATTGAACTTAGCAATTTTTCGTTCAATGGCAGATATAATAACACATTCGGGGTAGCCATTCATCAAAAAAGTTGTTTAATTTTCTTTAGCTCAGCATAAAGTTTGCATTCAGAACATTAGAGCCCGATGTATAAGACAGCTAATAAGATTAATTTTCCTTGTTCTGGGAGCAAAAATGTCCCAAGTTTAGTAAAGCCCAGAGAATGTGGATTTACGATGAACACTTGTAAGAAAGCATGAAACTGTTCGTTCTACTAGAACATCCAGTAAAGGCTACCAATTGTTTTCTTCTACCTCCAGAGAATAGAGATTTTACCGCTGAAGAAGAAGAAGAAGAAGAAGAAGAAGAAGAAGGTTACGTGTATATGCTTCCCGTCAAGTCCGTTTTTCTATTCAGGGCAATATACGATTTCGTGATTTTTGACTTTGACATTTCAGCGCATAACACGAAACGAGCCTGGTGTTGGGGAATCCCATCCTTTCGCAGCTTCATTTATCAGGGAGAGGGGATGTGCTTTGATGCCTGTCTAACACTCGTTGCAAGAACTGAGCAAATTTGGTTTTTGGTCGAGATGTGTGTGTTTGATCACCAACGTTAAAACCGACTGGTAAAGCAACGGATAACATATTTGAAGGACCGAGTCAAGTGGATGATGGAACGAGGGTTGAATGGTGTAACAGAAGAAGGCGTGTTAAAAGCCACCAGGGATAGGAAGATGTGGAAATACATGATCACCTACGTCTTGAAAGGACAGGGCACATAGAAGAAGAATAACCTGTTAAAAACTAAGACAGATATTTATATTACCATGCCTGTCAAAGGTTCTAGAGTAGTAATATTAAATTGCTCCAATCATGTCATATTTTAATGATAACAGTAAATTCCGCAAGTTCACGTTTGTCGGTCGATCTATCTATCTATCTATCTATCTATCTATCTATCTATCTATCTATCTATCTATCTATCTATCTATCTATCTATCTAATTCTGTACATTATATAACTCTCTATCTCAGTCTATTCATATCAATCTATTTATCCATCTGTCTATTTCTGATAGATAAAAAGAAACAAGCTATCTGAATGTTTCGTATCTATCTCTTTTTATCATAATGATTTAAAATATATGCTTGTCTATGGTTGAAGGAAATTGTTAATACCAGTGTAGATTTTGTTAAATTTTACTTAACGGCACATTTAAAAAAACAAACAAAATATTTTAGTTTTATATTTGCTCTTCCTTTCTTTCTCTCCCGTTTTGACTAATTTCCAGCCTTCAGAGGCACAGATGGGCATTTACAACCTCCATCAGCAGAGACGAATTTTTCTCCCATTTATTCAACCTGTACAGCGAGACTATTCTGAGTATCTTAAATGTTATGCCAGGATTTATCATCAAAGGCCAAAATTTGAACAACATAAGGTACGCAGATGATACAGTGTTGATAGCTGACACCGTAAGAAAACTACAAAACCTCCTAAAGAAGGTAGCTGAAGAGAGTGACAATAAAGAGCTACAAACAAACTGCATTCGCGGCAGCGGTGTGTTTTGAAGGAGCATTTTCGAGCAAAATGTTAGCCACCACAATTCCAGCAAGCAGATGAAGGTTTCTTTTGTGTTGCTTCCAGTTACTGTCGTCTTTGGATAGTGTTGATTGTGGATGTTGTTGCAGGTACCGACTGTTGTACCATATCTGAATCATGTTTTAGATTCACCAGCCGCCGAAATTCCTCTGTAACTTGCTGCAGAGTAATATCCGGATTTTGTTCAATATTTTGACAAAATTCTTGTGCGCACATCCCTGTCATTTGCAGATCTTAATCCACATGCAAAAATCAAACACTTAAATTGTTCATTTTGAACCGTTCGCATTGCTTATTGACGAATCCTGAGTAAGTTGTAAAATCATCTGTATCACATTTCGGGATATTGAGACAGTTGAATCTTGCATTAAACAATGAGGTGTGTTCACCAAAAATTGTATTTATAGTTTTAATTGTTTCCACGAAACTACAATCCCGATGTTGTTTCGGTAAAATGTAGTTAATATATTTTTCATGCTCATTCGGACTCATTTTTCGTAAAAGGAGCTTCACTTTCCAGCTATTCGTTTGTTCTCCAAAATCTTCTTTAAAGAGATCCTCATAACGAGCGAACCACGTTTCGAAGGTTGTGTTTGCCTCCTTATCGTAGTGGAACTCTGTGATGGAATTTTCGAGAGCTTGTCCCGATATTAATTTCGTTGATGGAGGATTTAGTTGTGGTACATTCCCTAATCTCTCTGTCGGCTACAATCTCCAGGAGTTCAAATGTAAGGTCAATAGACACCTCCTAACACACTAACCTGCTCCCACTCTATCAAACACTCTTCTCATCTGCCCAACCCTCATCCTCGCTATCCTTACTAATCTGTCACCTTCCTCCTGACATTCCCTATGTCTAACCACTCCTTCTCTTTACCTTCCCCTATGTAGCCCCATGCGCAATAGTGGCAGTGGAATGCCTTGCTTGGGGTGAGATGATTTAAAAAAAAAAAAGATTTCCATCAACCTTAATTGTTGTTGTAGAATCTGTTGGATAGTATTTGGATCCATTATTTTACACTGAATGGAAAAGAAAAAAATTCCGGAAACAAGAGATTTAAAAAAAATGTCATGTTTTCAACGTACCTGACGTTATTTTGTGTGTCCCCGGAATACGACGTCTAAATTCAAATTCTGAAATTCTCCGATCAATGAAAGAAATTCTACTTGTCATTTTCTTTTCGTTCCAATCCTCCAGGTGAATATTCCCACGTGCTGCAGCTCATCTTCGTCGCCAGTTTTGTTATGTTTTTAGCATGACAAAATAAAACGGTTATAGAAAAATGACTCACTCGCCGAGTATTGGAAATAACTAGGGAATTTATTGTTGTGGAAACATGAGTACAGCGAGCAGTTGTGGATGTTGAATAACGATGTGGTTATATAGAGCCTGGCAAAGTTCTGCACGCCATGTTTGCTGACTTCTACCGGAAGTCCCTTCTTGTTGTTGTCTCCCAGCATGCATCTGTTAGTTGGGGAACGGACTCCCTTAAATGGTACAGGAGAGATAACTTTTGTTCCTTTTTTATGGTGGTCTTAATAGAATCTTTAATCTGATTGGTCCCGACCTGGCAGCTCGATTCCAGCCACTTTCTCATAGGCGGGATGTAGCTTCCTTCTGTCTCTTCTATAAATATTTTCATGGCTTCTGCTCTGACGAAGTTGGTATCACTGGTGCCCCCTCCACAAGAATTTACTCGGGTAACCAGCCTGCCATCAAGGTCCCATCCTTTTACAGTTAAATCAACCAAATGCAGGCGATAATTGTACTCAATCAACTTCTTTTCTCGCGCTCCTCCCCTGTGGAACTCCCTTCTATATACCTGCTTTCTTGACGACTAGAACCTCTAAGAATTTAAATCAAGTCAATTCCCATCTCTTATCCAACCCTTTCCACATCACCTCGTGTATCTTATTTTTTCCTTTCACTCTACCTTCGTAACTGTCTTCACTCCTGTGTTCATGTCCTTCTCTTGCTCTTTCTCTTTCTCCCCCTGTAGCTGGTTCGTTTTTGTCTTCACTCTTTTCCTGTCTAAAGCTTTAACTCTCTTATGTAACCCCTTGCACATCAGTAACGGTACCACCTTGCTTGGGGTGAAATGATTTTGAAAGAATTTGGTAGATACATGCATACATAGAGATCGACAGGGAAGACACCGTTTGGGACATAAGAATGAATCCGATATCAAGAAACAACCTCTGCGAAGCTGTAGACATGGCTGCGTTCAAAACCTATAGTTGAAGACAAAAGGTAACAAAATCTTGCAAGGACATTACACCTGAATTTAAAATATGAAGCATTTGAAGCTGTATAAAATGCACTAGAGTTGAAACAGAATTGTACTCCGGTCTTAATGTTAAGTCAGGTATTTTCGTTAAGATCAAATTAGCAGGTGATTTAAAAAATGATCCTTAATATTTTGCTAAAGAAATGACTTGTTAATCTCAACACTTCCAAAACGAAATTTCTCTTTAATCATCCTAGAGAATTTTTTTCTTTTTATCTGCATGGCTGATGTTAACGTCTATAAGAGTAACCAACTATCTCATCCCGGTTTAACGTTTTCTACAGACGGAGAGTGGAACAATTATATTAAATCAATTGGTAGGTCGGCTGCTAAGAAAGTTGAATCACTATGTTCCTCTATACATTTTTGTCACCAGAATCTATCTTATATCTTGATAACTTTATCATTTGTCCGTAAGCTCTGGTGTTCTTCGACTTCTAGAAATTTTAGCGAAGTGCTTAATTGGAAACTAGGTATCGTCATTTTACTGTTGAAATTCCTTGATATAAGCAAATGTTCTATCCATACAGTTTCTTGAAATTATTTGTTTGAACATTATTTTTAATCGATGCTCGTATTTGAGTAGATATTCTGTTTTTAATCAAACAGGATATCTATTTCTGCCGGCCTGATCGTTTACGATAAATTTCGTCACGAAAATGTGTGTCATTCGACAGGAATACACATTTTCGTAACAATATTTAACTTAAATAATCAGGTCGATAGAAATAAATATACTGTTTGATTAAAAACAGAATGTCTACTCAAATACGAGTATCGATTAAAAATAATATTCAAACAAATAATTTCAATATGTCGGTTGTTAAAACCATTTCGTTAATCTTCGGGATTTTCCGTAATACATTTTCTTCTGTTGCACTTCTTCACTCTAAAACACACTCTTTCCGCTTCCTGATTTCCTGTCAACTACAATATTCAAAGATTTAAGTGCAACCTGGTGGCCATTTTCTGTTTTCTTGAATCCTGTTTTTGTCCTGTCTCTTTAAAGAATTTTTTTCAATTTTTTCAATTTTCATTAATCATTTGTCTCTTTGTAGTTTTATCGAGTTGCTGGGATTAAATGATTAAAAAATGTATCCCGCTCAGAAAAACTATTGTTCATTGAATTGATGCCTTTGTGGCAAACACAATAGACCAGTTGCTCACACCTGTAAGATACTGTTGTATTTACTGCATTTACTAAAGATCTGTACATGCTGTTAGGCAGGTCGGTGATATAAGACAGAAAGTGGATAGGACAGACAAGAAAAAATTGGCGAATGACCATATTGATTCCATGAGCTTCAGAGGAATGGCCATTAACCATGTACTTCCTTTGAGGAATGTTGTTGAGAATTGTATCGCCCCCTTATCACACAGCTTCTCATAAGACTTTAGAAGATGAAAGGCGATCGTCTACGCGATTAATTTATTGTCACACATTACATATTCTCTGTGTAAAATGAAATATCCATGCACTCACTCATATGGGTGCGTGGCTGAGTGGTTAACATTTTTGCTTTCTGACCATGAAGCTCGAATCGTACCATGGCCGATTTGTCAGGAAGGTGATATTATCGAGCTAGAGAAGGCGATCCCAGCGTACGTCACCTTTGAACCATGTGTCCAAGCAGCACGCACCCTAGGTGGGTTGAGCCAGCTTCCTTCCCGACGGAGAAAGTTTAATTGGGATTTGTTTAAGGGCTGGGTCCCAAGTCCTACCCTGTTATTTAACCCATAACTTAATAAGGGAAGAGACGGATTAATACCTTTCCCAAGCGCGTAAGTGAATGTCGGCCATTCAACTGGAATTCGAGCTCAGCTCACCAATTTCTCTTTCCGAGCCGATATCCACTGCACCACAACGCATATCCGTCAATAAACGCTTAGAGCACCTGCTATTCTCAAGCGGTCACCCATCTAAGTACTGACCAGGTTCAACGTTGTTTAACTTTGGTGATCGAACGAGAACCAGCGTATTCAACGTGATATGACCGTTGCTTACGGTCCTGAAAAACCATACTACTGGTTGACCCAAGCTCTGTGAGTGAATTTGGGTAAACGGCTTTTTTTTGAGGAACCGTCAACGGTTCTGAAAGCTCGATGTCACATCTCATTGTGACTGAGGGTTTCAGCGCACTGGCCTTGTTCAGATTGTTGTTTTTCAGACAGGATAACGCGCTCTCCCCTGGAAACTGTAACTAAGGTTCGCTTAGTATAGTTCCAGTATAAAACACTGGGTATTGAACAAACACAAATGTGCCTGAGCAAGCATCTGCAATAGGGATTAACTAGCCCCCTTGTAGACAGGTATCTTGGAATACGAGTGGCAATCCATTATTACATATTAGGTACCCTCACTAAATCGCTTAAAGAAGCAGCATAGCATGAAGATAAAAGGACTAAACTTAATAGTAACTTTTCCCATCAAACTGCCTATGTTACTATTAAAAGGAAAATCAAATTATTTTTTAGTTATTTTAAAAAACAATTTAATTATTTCTAACACGTTTAGAATTCTGGTAAAAATATTATTTTGATTTTAGTAAGTAGGTAGCGAAATCGTAACGAGAGAGTACAGGGGAAAATGTAATATTACTTAACTAAGTTTTCTTTCCAGGGAAAAACACATTAATTCGGAAATTTTTACAAAAATCAAATAACTGTCTGATTTTAATAAAAGTTATTTAAAAATGAATGAAATTATTTGTAAAATTATTATTTTTTAAAAATCTTGGTAAAAATATTTCTTACATCTATCTGTTACCCCTCTTCATGTAAATTCATGTAATTTCAAGAAATTACATTCCGTAGGGATCTGCGTTGTGGTGCAGTGGATATCGGCTCAGAACGAGAAACCGGGGAGCCGAATTCGAATTCCAGCTGAATCAACTGCATTCACTTACACGCAAATACCCTTGGGAAAGGTATTAATCCGTCTCTTCCTTTCAGTTATGGGTTAAATAGCAGGACAGATTGGGTTCTATAGCCTTGGCTGGCAACCAGTCTACCGCAAAAAGCAATGGCAACGTACTGCGGGATAATCTTCTGCCCAGTCAGTCATGTCTCTTTCGAGACATGATCACCCAAGCGTGTATGGCACTTAACTGACTGACTGACATTCCATAGGCAAAACTGGTTTTATTAGTTAAAGGCAAGACTCATCGGGGAATGTAAATTAGCCATTTGGCCCTTTTTCTGAAAATTTGCTCCTAATAGTAAAATGAAAAACTGCAATAAAACTGTGATATTTGTAATCTGATAAACTTTTAATTGCTTTAATAAATAATATAAATTATATATATTAATTATAGTCTGAAAAAAGATTTTTTCGATTAATAATAAAATAATGACATTTAAAAAGAATTGTTTTCATTTTTTAATTATGATAAGTTATGAAATTTCAAATACGTTTTGTAAATATTTCAAATTCTTGTAGACGTTAGGTTATAAAGTTATTAAGTGTTTTTACAAATCGAAAATTGAAAAGTATAATACAAATCATTGAGTCATCGTATTTTGAAATAATTTAAATCTTTTGTGTATTTTAAAATTTTTATGGTAATTTCTGTGTGTATATGAAAAAGTCATGTGTTTCACGGTTTCTTCTACTTATATATATATATATATATATATATATATATATATAAGGAATAAAAAAAGGAGACAAAAATTATTCTTAGCCGACTATTCTTTCGTCCTCTGACATTTACGAAATGCAAAAACTAAGAATAGTTTTTCCGCTTGTCTTTGTACACACACACATATATATATATAGTAAGAAAGTAATAGAACACGTAGATTTTAAACCCACTGTTCAAGCATTTACTTTTATAAAGAGTGCTCGATACAGAGTAAACCATTGTAACAAATATTACAATATATATATAATGATTATAATAACTACTTTGACTCTGTAAGAATGCACTCCGTAAATTTATGCCAATATAAACTTTCGAAAAAACCATTAACAAACAGAACCTAAATCCGTTACAATCCGGCGTACTAAGTCGTCGGATAAATGGGGAGAAAAAAAAGAAACCAGCGGAACAAGAACAAACATTCAAGATTCCGCAGTAAAGAAAAAAAAAAACCAAACGGAACCAAACACAAGAAAAAGTGCTCAATACGAAAGTACTAAAATACAATAGTAGAGCAAAAACTCACGAAAAATCTAAAGTGAGCCAAAACCTACCGCGGTTTCACACAGACACACAGAGCCTTTTCTCTGACGATCCGTAGTGTGAAACCGCGGTAGGTTTTGGCTTACTTTAGATTTTTCGTAAATATATATATATATATATATATATATATATATATATTGTAATATTTGTTACAATGGCTTACTCTGTATCGAGCACTCTTTATAAAAGTAAATGCTTGAATAGTGGGTTTAAAATCTACGTGTTCTATTACTATATATATATATATATATGTGTGTGTGTGTGTGTGTGTGTGTGTGTGTGTGCAAAGACAAGTGGAAAAACTATTCCTAGTTTTTGCTTTTCGTAAATGTCAGAGGACGAAAGAATAGTCGGCTAAGAATAATTTTTGTCTCCTGTTTTTTATTCGTTTTGTTCCGTGACAGATGCACTCGATGAGAAATATATATATATATATATATATATATATATATATATATACTATAGTCATCCGCAGACAGATCTGTTTCGCTGTATTACAGCTCATCAGTACGGCTTAGACTCCGGTCGCTTCCTAATCCAGGATTGAAACCCGACCGAATTGGCGTCAGTCGGGGATTCTACCCCTAGGCCACGAGCGTCTACATATATATAGTGCCGTGCTAAAATTGTAGATTATTTTAAAATGTTGAAAACTTCTTAAATTCCCTTATATAAGTTGATTTTCAATGTGCTATTTACAGATGTAATTTTGTCCATATTGCAGTCACTTTTACACCTAATTATCATATTTCCCTTAGCAAGGTTGCGTGGAAAATGCGCGTCAACAAACAAAAGTATTATGCAAAATTTTTCAGACAGATGATTATTTTTTTCTTTTCCACTAGTAAAATTTAAGTAATTGTTTTTCACTACCTACAGGTGAAATTCTGACATAGAATTCTTGCATTCTCTCATTATTTAAAATCTTGGTGAAAATTTCCAGATAAAACAAGGATGAAGATAGTGAAGATAGCCAAGAATATGAACCATTGTGAAATCGTTAAGGCATTTGAAATATAAGGAAGTAGCATTTCAGAAATCCTCTCATAGTGTTGAAGCTCTGGAATGGATGTGTTTTGAATCGACAGCCATACTATGGTCGCCTTCAACATGAGGATAATACGGAGACTGATCAGGAAAGAAAAGGTCGGTGAAAGAAGACTGATGAGTAAGTGTGGCGTGTTTAGTACGGTGGCAACTGCATCCTTCAAGAACATGGAGTGAAGACATTCAACAAAGAAACCGGCTTTAAACAAAAAGCATCTGAAGGCAACATTAATTTGGTTGCTTGCTTCTTTTTGCTTAGTAGTATATCAACATCTCTATGGGTCATTTGATGCTGAAATCTATTTTGTACACAGTTGATATAATAACTGTTTTTAGTGACATGAAAATGGTATGAAGTATGGGATACAGATGCTTTGCGCAAGACCACATTCAGATTTGAAATGAAAAAAGTTGCGAGTTAAGTCTAAATTTTGTCGGAAGGCCAATAGGAAAGAGAAATAACCCTCGTTGTACAATTCTGTGGGTAGGACTTTGATGCTATTAGGCTGCATAAAATGGGATGGTTCAAGAAAATTGACGCTACACGCAAATACATCCTGTTGCTGAAGAAACATTTGATATTCGACTTAGACGAAGGACGAAGGTAGTTTGTTTATGTAGTTTGTTTATGTTATAAAGTGTAATTTATAATAAATATTCATTGCTCTATTTCTATATTGAGCACTGTTTTAAATTAATGTTTTGAATATTCATTAAATATTTTAAATTAATGTTTTGAATATATATATATATATATATATATATATATATATATATATATACATTCTTCATTTCTTACTTTGTCCAGAATATTTATCAAATTGTAGCTACTTTTGGCATTCAACAGTTTGATAGTTATTGTACGCATTAGATATTTTGACTTAGTTTTAGTATTAAATATAGTACTATTATATTGCTTCTTTATATATATATATATATATATATATATATTTCTTTATATATATGTATATATATATTACTTTATACATATGTATATATATATTTATTAATTTATACTATATAGAGAGAAATTTGTGTGTGTGTGTGTGTGTGTGTGTGTAAAAAGTACTATTATATTGCTTCTTTATATATATATATATATACATATATATATATATATATATTTCTTTATATATATGTATATATATATTATTTTATACATATGTATATATATATTTGTTAATTTATAGACTTAGACTTACATACATCCACATCACAGAT
>JBBBDQ010000175.1:5320000-5345000 GCA_037127315.1 Ascarosepion bandense | reverse complement strand
AAAGACCATTTCGTTAATCTTCGTTAATTTCCGTAATATACATACATACATACATATATATATATATATATATATATATATATATATATATATATATTGCATGGTTGTCAGTGAACTAGTATATGGAGAAAACGCAAGTGATATATACAAGATGTCATATTTTATTAAGTAAGCTAGAGTTTTATAAAATATATTGGTATGGAATCAACAGAAATTTAAACAAAAATAAATTAAGATGATAAATATACCATTTTACAAATATACAAAACATCACTCAATAGATCTCAGTACTAACTAATAATATAAAAACCTTTAGGCTAAATTCGGTTTTGTTTATCAACATATTCTCCTTCTAGAGTGATGCACTGATTCCAACGCTTCTCTAACAATTCGATACGTTTTTTGTAGAACGATTTGTCTTTGATCTCAAAATACGTCTCAATTTCCGATATCACTTCTTCATTAGGGCCAAATCTCTTTCCCTAGAGCATTTTTGGGGGTCTGCAAAAGTCGCTGGGGGCAGACCTGTAGAATAGTGTGGATGCGGAAGCAATTCGAAGTGCAATTCATGAACTTTTGCCATCGTTTCAATCGACTTGTAACACGGTGCAATGTCTTGGTTAAAGATCTCTTTTCTCTTTTTCATTTATGGCTGTTTTTTGGTGATTTCTTTCTTTAAACGCTCCAATAAAGCTATATAATATTAGCTATTGATGGTTCTTCCTTTCTTAAGGTAATCGATAAACAAACTACTTTGTACTTCCCAAAATACGAAGGCCAAAATCTTGTCTGCTGATGTTTTCGTCTCTGTTGTCTTTGGACGGCTTTCAGCCTACTGCTGTCTACTCAGCTGACTGCCGATTTGACTCCGGGGTGACTTGTTGAATCCATTTTTCATCCATTGTCACATGTTTATGCAAAAACTCTTTCTTCTTGCGTTGAAGCAGTTGCAAACAACGCTCTAATTCGTCAACGCGTTGTTGTTTTTCATCGTCTGTGAGCAAACGCGGCACCCACTTTGAACGCAGTTTTCTCATTGACAAATGTTCATGCAAAATGATGAATACACTGCCTTCTGATATGTTCTACTCCTCTGCTATCTCACGCAACTTCCATTTACGATCAGCCTAAACGAGTTTGTGCATTGGTTTGGTGTGTTTCAGGACAACTGCCAATTTTGGGCGACCTGAGCGTTCAGCATCATTTGTGTTTGTACCGCCGCGTTTAAAGTCAGCAAACCACCTCTTAACCGTTGTTTCTGACGAAGCAGAGTCCGAATAACACTTATCAAGTCATTACTTTGCCTAAATAGTGTTTTTTTTTTATCATCAGAAAGTAATGCTTTAACAACACACGAAATTAAGTTTATTCCATTGTTTTGAAAATTTGCAATACTAGCTTCATTTAAATATCTGTAATATGTAAATTAATAACACGATTGAGTCCAAATTTTGTCACGTGCCATTTGAAGGTTATTACTTCATGAAAACTATCAGGTCGGTGTACAAATTTTGCCGATTTAAAATTTCATATTAAAAAAAATACTATGTGTTTTTGAAAATCTTTATTCATAACAATAACGACCTTTGCTCTTTATAACTTGATTCCATCTGTCAACGAGCTTATAAATGCCTCGCTTGTAAAATTCTTTAAGTTTTGATGTGAAACATAAATCTAAATCATGTTCAAGCTCCTCTCGTGATGTTAACCTAAGGCCATCTAAATGGTTTTGTAATCCTAGAAATAAGTGAAAATCCGAGGAAGCTAGGTCGGGAGATGAGGCAAGATGGCACTTCTCATCACCTGTGACAAACCTACTCAAAAATGGTGTCTGAAGGTGTGAAAGTAAAGACTCGCAACAAGAAACATGTTGTCGCAGGTTCCCTGGAAACAGTTCCTGCGGGACCCATTTTCCGAATACTGAAATCTTCCCCATTCTTTGCAGTTGACGTGACGCAGTTGTATGGGATACGTTAAATTGGTGTGCAAGTAGGGCTTTCAGTAACAGCGGCATTCATAACATCTGAATCAAGTTTTTTTAGGTGACCACCTCTAGCCCCATCTTTCAAGCTGAAATTTACTTTCCGAAAACGGAAAAAAAACACCACCTATAAATTCTTTCTTTCAATTCATCAATTCCATAAGCATCCTGAATAGATCGTGCTGCTGCATTTGCGCTGGATTCTCTGTGAAACTCATAGAGTAAAGTATGCCAAATGTGTTCTTTAGATGGAAAGAACATGGGTGAGAATATTACAGAAAATATGAATGATGATTTAATAATCTGAAAGAAAAAGTAAAAAGGGCAGCCCAATATGCTAAATACAGGTCGGGGATACAAGAATCAAGCAGGTACAAAAATTTAAATACCTGGGAAGTGTTATAACAGAAAACGGAAAGTGCGACACAGAGATCCGAAGGCGAATTGGCATGGCGAAGGAAGCATTCCAGAAGTTGAGTAAGGTATTAAGAAACAGGACAATTTCGCCAGAAATAAGGAATAGAGTACTGAATTGCTACGTGCTGTCAGTCCTTCAATATGGTAGTGAATGCTGGACAATATCATAAAAGATGAAGGAAAAACTTGAAGCAATTGAAATGTGGTTCTACAGAAGGATGCTGCGAATATCATGGATCGAGCATGTGTGCAATGATGAGGTCTTAGAAATGATGAAAACAAAAAGGAAATTAATACTGAGCATCATGAAGAGACAGCTGAATTCTTGGGACATGCAATGAGGAAGGAGGGCTTGGAGAACCTGATACTAATAGGCCAGATAGAGAGGAAAAAGAGACAGGAGAAAGCAACAGATAACATATTTGAAGGACCTAATCAGGTGGATGACGGAACGAGAGTTGCATGGTGTAACAAGAGAAGGCGTGCTGAGAGCCACCAGGGATAGGGAAACGTAGAAAGCCATGATCGCCTACGTTCTGAAAGGACAGGGCACATAGAAGAAGAAGATATACTTAAGTGATTACAATATGCATAAAATAAATTCAGTGCCATACGTGATACACACTTTGGCGATCATGTCTCGAGAGAGACCTGACTGACTGGGCAGAAGATTATCCTGCAGTAGGTTGCCATTGCTTTCTGCGGTAGACTGGTTGCCAGCCAAGGCTATAGAACCCAATCTGTCCTATTATCTAACCCATAACTGGAGAGAAGAGGCGGATTAATACCTTTCCCAAGGTTATTTGCGGGTGAGTGAGTGCAATGAATTCTACAGGAATTCGAACTCGGCTCCTCGACTTTTCGTTCCGAGTCGATATCCATTACACCACAACAGTTTACAATGATTTAAAATGACCCTTTTACAAACTGGCAAAAACTTTTTCACATAGCTGATATATGAATGTTTTATTTGTGGTGCCGTCTCCCATGCCTGTGACTTACTGAGCGATGTGTTATTTTATGAGAAATATTTACAGTAACTTACTTCGTTGTATGAGATTTTTCAATAAAATTTAAAGTTTTCTTAACTGGATCGGTTTGTGCGTAGAATGCGTGTGTAATAAACTGATTCACGCATAAAATATATAAGATGAATTTCGTGGAAAAACATCAAACTAATTTTAATATTCGAATACACACACATATACACTCACACACACGCATATACACGCACACATATAAATATATATATATAATAAAATATGTTTATGTTGTGCTCTATTAATGAATTAAACTGCTCAACATAAAAAATGAGTGTATTTAAATATAAAATAGATATTGAGTCTGGGTGTTGACTTCAATGTCCACATACACACACACACATACATACACACACACACGCACACTAACACATGCATACACATACGCACACTCACACACACACACACACATATATAAATTGTGTGGTCTGATGAAATGAGCTAATTAAGCTCATAGAAATTAATTATAATTTATAACCAATTTAAATGACGTGTTGAGTTTTCCTTTATAAATATCATATTGCACTGGTAACATCCATTGAGCTCTCTCTCTCTATATATATAACACTTAATATTTTTTATTAAGTTGATCTTGTTGGATTATCCTCACTGCCAAATAATTTTCTAAACATATACTGTTAAATATAAGAGACAATGAATGTCTAATATGTTTAATCATGAGCCGTTCTAAACGTCGTATTTTGGATTTAATTTCAGTTGAAATCAAATAATTGCATCTTTGGATGTCCAAAATTTATTCACTAATGTTCCCGTTCATGAAACGATTGACATCATTATCCGTGATGTATACAATCATGCTACTCTCCCATCAATCAATATTAAACCCACTATATTAAAAAACTATTATTAGCATGCACCACACAAGTACCCTTTCACGATCCCTTAGGCAATATTTATACGCAAATAGATGACATTACGATGGGATCTCCTTTAGGTCCCCTCTTTTCTAATTATTATATGGCAAATTTAAAAAATAAAATAATTAATGACAACAATAAACCCTCTATGTATGTAAGATACATAGATGACATCTTTGTTTTAGCTAAGAATATCGATCAAATTACATATCTTAAAAACAAATTTGAAAGTCACTCCGTCCTCAAATTTACATTAGAACTTAATATTAATAACAAAATCCCATTCCTTGATGTATTCATTAATTCTAGCACACATAGGTTTACTACTTCTCTATATAGGAAACCAACTGGCATAAATTCGTGTCTTCTTAATTATAATAGTGAATGCCCCCAACGATATAAGTTAGCTGTTATAAAAAACTTACTTCAACGTACACAAATGATATCTTCTTCCAAATCTATATTTTATAAAGAATTACACAACATTAAGCACACACTTGTCAATAATAGATTTCCTAACTCCGTTACTGATCAACAAATTAAAATGTATCTCAACAAACTTAACAATAGCTCTAACAATATTGATAATATTAATAATAATGGTTTACATCAAAATAAACATAACACTATTAACTTATACTAGTGCAACCAAATACATAATAATTACAAACAAGATGAAAAAAACTCTCAAAAACATAATACGTAGAAAGGTTAAACCAGTGGATAGTAATAATCAAATTAAACTCATTATATATTATAAAAAATTCAAAACAATTGACCTCATAGTCTCTAATAACCCTACAAGCACTAAACTAAAGTCTCTACAAAAAAAAAAATAATGTAGTGTACCAATTTACATGCCCATTCAGAGATTGCATCTCTGATACTAATCAAAAACCCAGTACATATATTGGTTTTACTACAACCACGCTCTCCCGTAGACTTACATGTCATCTTTCTGATCAGAGTACAATTAAACAACATTTCTCTGAAAAACATAAACATGTAGGTAATATCAGACAGAATTTGGTCAACAATACGGTGATCCTTACTCATACATATAATAAGAGGAGCCTTCAGATATTGAAGGCCATGTACATCAAATCTAAACAACCAACACTTAATAAAATCATCTTTAAATCCGGACATAACACGTTAAATTGCATTTGAATACATGGTTTTGTTGTCATAGAACCACATTGCAAATTTGAGAACTGCGTTTGTTATTTTTGGTAACTATTGCCGTTGCCTAGCGGAGTTTTATGTCAACACAAAATAAAATCGTCGGTGATGGTGGATGTTATTGTATTACCGTCTAAATAACTTCTCTGAAGATGGCTCATGTGAGCCGAAAGCTTAGAAGCAAATTAATAAAAAATTATCCAAATGTTGCAGAATTTTTGTCTTTATTTTCAACTGAAATTAAAGCCAAAATACGACGTTTAGAACGGCTCATGATTAAACATAATAGATATTCATTGTCTCTTTTATTTAACAGTATATGTTTAGAAAAAATATATATATACACTACCTGCCATAATTAGTATTTATTGGCAAGTAAATAATTGTAAATGAAAATAGAATGGTTCTTTTGGTAATATTGCACAATAACATCTGCATCAAATGAATTTATAAATATTTAATAATTACCTATATTGCAGTTTCATCAATGAAAGAATGAAGAAAATTTAGGATTATTCGGACGAGCTCATCTTTGCTTCCTTGTCTTGTAAAATTTAGCAAAGTAATAATAGGAAAAGAACAATTCTATTTTCATTTTACAAAAAATACTAAAAATAGTATGAAATACATAATTTCTTTAAAAAATCTGTGGAGGTCTAATAATTATGGCTGGTAGTATATATATATATATATATGTATATATATATATATATATATAGATATATATATATATATATATATATATATGAATAAGAAAGGAAGAAAATAATTGCAACGTTCAAAACATTAATTTAAACAGTACTCAATATATAAAAAAGTAGAGCAATGAATATTTATTATTAATTACTACTTTAGAACATGTACAAATTACAAACTATTGCAAAATTGTACATTTTGTTTCGACATTGAACGAACAATGTCTCATTAGATAGTTAATTATTATTAATAATAATAGTTAATAATCATAATCAACTACCTGATGAAACATTGTTCTTTCACTGTCGAAACAAAATGTACAATTTTGTCGTCGTAGTTTGTAGTTTGTACATCTTATAAAGAAATAATAATAATAATAATAATAATAATAGCTTAAGAGATATACAAAAAATTGTATATATACAAAATAATAGCTTAAGAGATATACAAAAAATTGTCTTATTAAGTACAGCCCACACACTAAGGGAAACTTTGTCTGTGTAATGCTGGGGATGATAGGGAAGATAGAAAAACATGAAATGGAGCCATAACAACACGCCACTACCTGCCTTAGGTCTCCCCGCAGACTTGGTTGGTAGTGAGACCAAAGTAGAAATCGAATGATGAAAAATGACATAATAATAATAATAATTCAGCTGGAATTGTCAGACAAGACAACAACTATTGGCTTACTAACATACATAGAAACAACAAAGGATTGGATGATACAATTAGTAAGGCAACATGAAGAAAGAAAGAAAAAATATTCAATAATAAAAGAAGGCAGTAAATACAAACAAGATTTACAGTTAGTAGATTCTGTAGAAAAGCAAAACAGAAGCCAAGAACCAACTATTGCGGCAAAAAATATGAAAATGAAAGCCAAAGATAAAGCTCTTGAAAAAGATGAAACAGCGCTGGCAAGACAAACCTCTGCATGGCCAATATCCAGTACGTGCCAATAAATCCAATGTTGACAAAGTTAATACTCATCGATGGTTACGTGCATCTGGATTAAAGTCTGAAACTGAAGGATTTATACTTGCAGCACAAGACCAAAGTCTTTTCACGAGAAACTTTCAGGCAAATATTATGCATAATAATATGGATCCAAAATGCAGGTTTTGTGATAAACACCAAGAAACAATAGACCACCTAATCTCAGGCTGTTCTGTGCTTGCCCCAAGCGAATATAAAAATCGCCACGATAGAGTTGGGCAATATTTACATTGGACAATGTGCAAACATTATGGAAAAGCTGTAAACAAACACTGGTATGAACATCATCCAGCACCGGTTACAGAAATAGAAGATGTAACCATTCTATGGGATTACACCATCTACACAGACAGAAAAATTGAAGCAAACAGGCCAGACATTATTGTTAAAAACCAGAAGGAGAAAACTTGTCTATTAATTGATATGGCTTGTCCAGCGGATTGTAACATAGCAATCAAGGAATTTGAAAAACTGTCAAAATATAAAGACCTGGAAATTGAAATAGAAAAAATGTGGAAATTGAAAACAAGAGTTGTGCCAGTGATAGTAGGTGCACTTGGAATGATAAAAAATGGAACAAAACAACACATTGAAAGAATCCCTGGAAACCCCAGCTTAAGAGATATACAAAAAATTGTCTTATTAAGTACAGCCCACACACTAAGGAAAACTTTATCTATGTAATGCTGAGGATGATAGGGAAGATAGAAAAACATGAAATGGAGCCATAACAACACGCCACTACCTGCCTTAGGTCTCCCCGCAGACTTGGTTGGTAGTGAGACCAAAGCAGAAATCGAAATATGATGAAAAATGACATAATAATAATAATATATTTTGAATTCAATGAATTTACTCATGCAACCAAACTGGCAACAAGGTCCCACCCATTTCCAGTTAGATCTACCAAATGCAGTCGATAATTCTACTCCATCAGCTTTTTTCCTCGCACTTTCCACCCGTGGAACTCCCTTCCATATACTTGCTTCCCTGACGGCTACAACCTATAGGAATTTAAATGCAATGTCAATACCCATCTTTTATCCACTTAACTCCAGTTCTTTCTACATCACCCTGTATATCATATTCTTTTCCTTTCTCTCTACCTTCGCAACTGTTCTAACACCTGTGTTCCCATCATTCTCTTGCTCTTTCTCTGATAGACCCTGTCACTATTTCGTCTTTCTCGTCACTCTCTTCCTATCTAAAGTGTTGTTCTTATGTAACCCCCTGCGCATCAGTGGTGGTACCACCTTGCTTGGGGTGAAACGATTAAAATAATATCTGAAGAAATCGACTGCGTGCGTCAGTCGTTTACTTTGTCGGACTCTCTGCCTTTGTGGAGAGGAACCCAGACGAGGATCCGCTAAAGGGCAGAGTCTCGTCTATGAAAAAGAAGACAAGAGAATTTATCAGAGTTAAAGGGGCTCGGTGTTCCTACTTAAATGCCCTTACGCCGCATCTACCTCAGGCATTTTTCCAATGGGGGCGGTGGTTGATACCATCGAAGTGCCATTGACAATTTCTAACGGACTGTGATCCCTGCGACTCTAACGACTTAACCTCTCCTCTCTTCTACTATCTGTTGTTCTGTCTTCTGATGTTTGTCTTATTTGTATTAATGTTCCTTTAGCGCGGATATTGTGCTGTAGATACTCAGTACACATCTTCTGGGTATAATCCTGCCACCTCGGCGATACTACAGATTGGTAATGAAAAACTCGCTATTTATTATAATAGTACTGGACAAAAATTTGTTGTTTTTTTTTCGACAGACGAAACCTATACGCCGAAAAAAAAACTTTCGCCGGAAACAATAGACTGACGACGGAAATACCAACAAGCAAAATCAATATACAACAGATTTGGCTACGTAGATTTCAAACAAGCAAATCTATAATAACAGACATGACGTTGAAAAATCAGACAACAGTTGCCCAAGATACATTTGTACAGATATACTGACGGAAACGAAGTTTGACGACAATTTTAAAATAATCAAGAACAACAGCAAATTTAAAAATAGAGGACTTCCAAAAATTGAATTTTTTAAACAACAAGAATTAGCACAAAAACATTTTTTAAGAACAAGAATAAGCTAAAAACAAGCAAGAAGTGCAACTTGCTATAATGTTGGAAATTTTCTCAAAAATAGAAACAAGCCCAGATAAACCAGATACATTTTCTTAGAATGCTGTTTAAATCAATTAGACATTTTTCATATAAACCTGAAGAGGAGGTTACATTTGATGCTTATTATCTCAGGTTTGAGGAGATATTCGTTAAAGACTACTCGAACTGGACAGACGATAAGAAAATTTGTTTACTATTAAGTAACTTTGGTGATTCGAATCACAAAAAATACAGAAACTATATTCTACCAAAACAACCCGGAGAAATTCCGTTTGAAGAAACTATCCAGATATTGTCTAAAAATTATGGAGACCGTATTTCTTTATACAACAAGCGTTGCTTATATTTACGATGATGAAGACCACACAACTTACGCAAGTATAGTAAATAAGGAGTGTGAAAAATTCTATCTGAATTAATTTACCACGGATATGTTCAAGTGTTTAATTTTTGTACAAGGTTAACCTCACCAAGCGTAACAGACATAGGTGCAAAACACTTAACAAAATTGAAACAAAACCTGGAAATAACACTACAAAAATTGGTTTAGGAATGTCAGAGAATTGTAAACTTAATCATGATACCGCAAATATTTAACAACGCTACATATCATATATTAGAAAAATAAAACCACAACGTAGGTAAATTAAAATAAATCCATGTTATGGTTGTGGTCAGTTACATCTATACAAATGCTTCAATTGTGGCTATAAGGGTCATAAACGTTTCTTTTGTAAAAAAAAAAAGTAAGAAAACAAAATACGGTTCGTTATACCATGGGTGAAAAAGTCGCAGAGAAAAGAAAATTCATAAATTCCCGATTGAATGATACGAAAGTAAAAATGCAAATTGACACAGGTTCGGACCTGACAATTATTAATGCGTATACAGGGAACAAAATTGGTATACTGGCATTATACAGATCTAAAAAAAAAAAAAAATGCCAAAGGCATATCAGGCAACAATCTTGAATTTCTTTGATGAATTTTTTATAAACGTTAGGTTTTACAGAAATAGAGAAAAAATTAATAGCCTATGTCATGAAGCAAACGCAGAATCGCTTCGGTACTGATTGGATGGAGGAGTTTGATTTGTCTAATTTTCCTATCAACACATTTTGTAGCAATATTCTTAGATCATCTAATGAAAAAGAAAATTTAAAACGAGATTTAAAGGCCAGATTTCCAGATATTTTTTCTGGAGGCTAGGATTTTTTTTCTAAGGATAAAGCAAATCTTGTGTCAAAAGAAAAGGTAACTTTAGTGTTTTCACCTAAGCGACTGGTACCATTCGCCGTCCTAGAAGACATTAACAAAGTCTTGAAACGTTTAGAAAAATTAGGCGTTATAGAAAAAAATTACAGTCAATGGCCGAATCCAACATAAAAAAAAATCACATTCTACGCTGACTACTTGTTATGTCGTGAGTAAGAATAAATAACTCAACAACAGGAATAGGTTAATTGTTGTATTCCGTGAAAATAGTATTTACAAAGGTTATTAGTATCCAATACAAGAATAGAGGTTAATCGTCTCAACCGTCGTAAGACGTAGTATGAGCAATGGTTACTTCCGGGTCGTTACCGGAAGTCTACGACTGACTTGTCGATCGGCTGCTCGGCACACTCTCGTCGTAGATGCCACCATTACTTTACATAGTAATGGAATAGTCCATTATAGCCGAATAGGCGCGGGCGTCCCAACACTACTCCACAGGATTAAATGAATACCTGAAACAGCATAAGTACCTTTTACCTTCAGCAGAAGATATATTTGCAAAGCTGAATGGAGGAAAGTGTTTTTTAGATTAGACTTGTCGGAAGCATATTTACAAATTCCGATAGACGAGAAGTGTGTAAAAATATTAATTATAAATACGCACAAGGGTATGTTTAACAGATTACCTTTCGGAGTAAATGCAGCACCCGCAATTTTTAACAAGCAATAGACACGATGCTAAGTGGTTTGGATTATGCTATGGCATATCTTGACGATGTGTTAATTAAAAACATAAAACATGCTTTTTTAATGAACATGCGAATCACGTGAAGGATGTGTTTAAATTGATAAAGAATTATGATTTTAAGCTCAGTATAGACAAGTGTTTGTACTTTCTACCAAATGTTAAGTATTTAGGTCAAATTATGGATGACAAAATTAGAAGGTCCGATCCTTGCAGAAAAAGTGCTATATAAACATGCCAGCATTTACAGATATTGCATCCTTACAAGTATTAGAAAACTACTGTAGTAACTATATTTCTAACATGAATGAGCTCAGAGCACCTTTGAATAATTTGTTGAAAAGATGAAAATTGTGTATGGTCTGAAGAATGCGAGAAAGCATTTCAAAATTGAAAACCGCTCTAATTTTTTATATATCATTAAAGCCTTATAACCCGAGCAAAGAAGAAAGAAGTATTATTTACTCTTCTCCCCCACTTGAGAGAGATGTGACACAAGGTCTTTTTTAATGTGGGGAACCTGAGCGCGTACGCCCAGGTACTGGTCAAATATTACCTATCCACCGCAGTGTATAGGTTCAGAACTGGTCTGAACTGGTCTTATTTTGGTCATTGTCGCTCCCCTCAGCCAAGAAAGAAGTGTAGAAAGTGACGCTAGCAACTTTGGGTTAGAGACCGTATTACTTCATAAACAAAATGGAAAACTAAAAGCTCTCTATCACGTCTCAAGGGTGCTGCTGCCCGTGGAACAAAAATACTCCCAAATCGAAAAGTAGGTTTAGCAATGGTTTTTGCTGCATAAAAGTTTCACAAGTATATTCAAAGCAAACAGTTTATTTTTCAAACGGATCTAAATCTGTTGGTGACAACTTTTGACTCGAAGAAAAGTATTCCAACGCACACAGCAAACAGACTACAAAGATGGGTGACTATCTTACTTAACTATTCCTTTAAAATGGAGTATTTACCTTCAAGAAATATAGCGCATACAGACGGATTATCGAAATTGGTTCTGAGAATGACCGAAACATTACAAGACACGGTAATAGCTTCATTGGCTTGTCAGTCAGAGATAAAAAAAAAAACCTTATATATAACACTGTGAGAGAATTACCTGTCACAAATGACGAAATTAGAACTAAATGGAAGTTTAACAAGTTCATAAATCACAAAAAGAAAATTTTTTTTAATAATTTCACCCCAAGCAAGGCATTCAACTGCCACTATTGCGCAGGGCTTACATAGGAGAAAGTGAAGAGAAAGAGTGGTTAGATATAAGAAATGCCAGAAGGAGGGTGATAGACGGGTAAGAATACCGAGGATGAGGGCAGCATGTGGAATGGAATTCCACAGTCGGGAAGTGCGAGAAAAGAAGCTGTTGGAGTAGAAATTGCGGTTATATTTTATCAGTTTCACCGTAAAAGGGTGGGAGCTAGTTGTTAATCTAGTATCTCGTGCAAATGCGTACCTAGGGGGCACCAGTGATTTAAGTTCATCGGAGCAGAAGCCGTGAAAGTATTTATAGAAGAGGCACAGGGAAGCCACGTCACGCCGGTGAGAGAGTGACTGCAGCCGGTCTGCCAAGTCGATATCGATCATCTTACAGACTCTCCGTTATATTTTGTCAAGAACCCCGAGGAGAATAGCAGGGGCACCCGACCAGATGTGGCAGCAGATTTTTTTTTAATCATATCACCCCGAGCAAGGCGGTAACGCCACTGAAGTGCAGGGGGCTACGTAAGAGTGAAAAGATTGGAAACGAGAAAGCCGGAAACCACATCCTAAACAGGGAACAAAGGATGAGCCTCTTCACCTGTTTAATAGACGTGGGTGGAGTGTGAAGCGGGCGATATGCAATACAATAGATTTATATATGTGCAGGATAGATTCAGACGGAAAAAATTCCGGGCCCTGCACAGAGAACCAACTTCCATAGCAGCGGATTTAGCAATGGATGCTATATAGACATTCCACTTGAGGTCCGCTGAGAGTGTGAGACCAAGAGTGTGAGACCAAGGAGACGTTGTGTTTTACTCTCTGGGAGGCAAGCCTGTTCCATGCTAATGGGGGGTAGATGCGATTGTCTATGATAGTTAATTGATAGCAGCTTCGTTTTAGAAGCATTAAAATTTACGAGCCATTTCTTAACACTACGGATTGGAGGTACTTTTCAAGCTCGGCTGTGAGGTTCGCTTTGTCGTCCACACCAGATTTTTGATCAAGGCGAGAGTAAACTGTGGTGTCATCGACGTACATACCTACTTGGGATCTTATGTCATCGGAGAGATCATTAATGTAGATCAGAAAGAGCGTAGGACCTAGGATAGATCCTTGAGGGACACCCGCATTCGTATGGTAGTTCTGGGAGGCATGTCCGTTTAATACCACCTTCAATGTGCGGTTAGAGAGGAAAGATTAGGTCAAACAAATGTCCAGTTTTACCATAGCTCCGCAGTTTGCGTAGAAGGCCAGCATGCCAGACTCTGTTAAACGCTTTAGAGATATCCAAGGCAACAGTTCAGTCTTCACCATTCTTGTCGAGAGCCTGGTATATATACTCGGTGATAGTCGTTAGCATATCAGCAGTACCTGGTGAAGCGGGAACCATACTGCTTGTCCGAGAGGAGCCTTTAGGCTGTGAGATGCTGAACCACCTCGGCGTTGATAATGGCTTCGAACACTTTGCCAAAGATCGGAAGAAGGATGATAGGGCGGTAATTTGCGGGGTCCGAGGGTTCTCCAGTGTTTTTAAATATAGGAACTACAGAGGAAGACTTCCTACAAGCAGGAAAGCAGGAAGCAGATACGCAGAAGTTGTAGATATAAATGGTTTGTGGAAAAACCACAAACCATTTGTATCGAAACGGAACCTTGAAATAATTTACACAAAGTACTTAAGTTAGTAACAAAAAAAAAAAAAAAAAAGAAAAGATAACCAAAAAAATGCTAAACCACCTCGGCGTTGATAATGGCTTCAAACACTTTGCCAAAGATAGCTTTTTTTTTCTTTTTTTTTATAGAGCACTAACCCAGTCGTGGTTCTGCCGAAGGGTAGAATCACGACTCGGTAAAAATAGACAGACATTTTTTGGCCCGACTATATGGCTGGGAAGACCCACTATAAAATGACCTTGTGTCACATCTAACCTTGTGTGGGAAAGTTGGTAAATACCGTGGTAGATAGCTTTTCAAAATGGCCGGAAGTATTCAGATGCAAATCGCCGACAACAAAAAGCATAACAGAATTTCTAAAAGAATTGTTTACAAGATTTGGTGCTGCCTTGCTAGAGGGGAAATGATTATAAAAAATTACCTAATCCGTATTACATTTGATTCCTCGTCGGCACTTTTATAACTCGCTATAATGTTATGTCTTGACTGGCATCAACCATACTCTTACGAACACTCTATCAAAATTCACTTTCATCTCTGGGTATCTACCGGCATTCTCACTGAGGCCAATTATAGTGAGAACTCTGAGCCCTAAATCTCGTCTAAAAATATCCCATAAACCCGACACAAGACAAGGAGGAGCACCTGTGTATTTTTTACCTCAAAAGAGGCCTCTTTTTTTTTCTAAACCTCGTCTGGGTTCCTTTCCTCCCGGAATCAGAGTGTTCGACAAGGTTGAGCTCTTGCAGAACTCTGGGTATTTATCTGTCTTTCCACGGAGGCAGAATGCAGCACAAGGCCATTTTATAGTCAAGAAGTCCGGGCTCTTAAATCAGGGCAAAAAATTCCCATAGATTTTGCACAAGGCAGAGTCGGGCATCTGTTTGATTTTCTCCAGACGAGACTCTTCTCTTCACTGAACCTCGTCTGGAATACTATTCGCCCGGAGGTAGAGAGTCAGACGAGGTGAGCTCGTGGCAGAACTCTTAAGCTGAATTCCCATTGAGTTCATTCTTTAAGGAGTCTTGCCTTTGTTCATTTGTGTCACCGGAAGTGTCTTATTTACTCCATAAAAATATGGCAACGATACTCCATTTTTGGCCTCTTATGTAAAGGATAGCAGTAGGTCAGTTAATTGCTATACGTGATACACGCTTTAGGCGATCATGTCTGACTGGGTTGCCATTGCTTTCTGTGGTAGACTAGTTGCTGACCTATTATTTGACTCATAGCTAGAGGGAGAAAAGATGTATTATATTATTACGTACTAATTATTGGGGATCAGTTTATTACTTTATAACAATAGAAAACCCATACCCACTTTATGAACATTAGAAGCTTTAATCATGATTGCAACTATTGTATTCAGTCAGTCATTTAAGTGCCATACGTGATACACGCTTGGTCGATCATGTCTCGGAAGAGACATGACTGACTGGGCAGAAGATTATCCCGCAATAGGCTGCCATTGCTTTCTGCGATAGATTGGCTACCGACCAAGGCTATAGAACCCAATCTGTCTTATTAATTAACACATAACTGGAGAGAAGAGACGGATTAATAACTTTCCAAAGAGTATTTGTGCGCAAGTGAATGCAAGGAATTCAACTAGAATTTGAACTCAGCTCCCCGATTTGTCGTTCCAAGCCGATATCCACTGCACCACAATGCACATAGCAGTAGGTACCTCCGACTTACTGAAGCTCTACAAGGAACTGACCATTTTTCGCAATGGATAGTATGTATGAGCACTACTTGAGGTCTGGGTTGATTTTAAGGCCCAATAGACACTCAAGGCACATGCACTCCCCCAGGGAACATTTATTTATCATTTTTGGTGATGGTTCAGCGTCCGAGTGAGGGTAATAATTTTTTTGTTCTCCTGCGACTAGCAAAATGAAGGTACTTGATAATCATCAGCGGGCTAAAAAATAATCAACTTTGAACAGTTTTTTCATCAATTTGACCCGGATGTATAACAGTTTAAGAAAACTATTTTAATGCGAAAAGCTTGCTTGCTTTAAAAATCGGTAATCAAAATACCAGTTTTTATTTAGGCTTGAACTAAAACGGCCGTCAGTCAGTTAAGTGCCATATGTGATACACGCTTTGGGCGATCATGTCTCGAAAGGAACAAAACTGACTGGGCAGAAGATTATCCCGCAGTAGGTTGCCATTGTTTTTCTGTGGTAGTATGGTTGCCGGCCAAGGCTACAGAACCCAATCTGTCATATTGTTTAACCCTGGAAGCAATAGACGGATTAATACCTTTCCCATTATATATTAATGAATTAGAGCACTCTGGCTAGTGGGCGTGTGTAATGATAATATACACGCTAAAAAGTCTGCCTTCTTCTACCGAGCGCCCTTGGCCCAGAGGTAGAATCGCCGACTGACGCCAATTCGTTTGGGTTTCAATCCTGGGTTAAAAGCAATCGGAGTCTAATCGTACTGATGAGCTGTGATACAGCGAAACAGATCTGTCTGCGGGTGACTATATATATATATTGTCATTAACCAGTAAAGACAGTTAATTTCTTGAACTTCTCAATCCGAATGAAAAGTTGATCTCGTGGGCCAGTTGGTGTTTTGTGTATGTTATCAAGTACAGTCGGATGTCGATCCGGTTGGTTGATTGGAAGGTGTACCTGCAGAAAAGGGGCATTGGTCTCGATAGGCGAAGGGTTATTTTTATTAGTCACAAGCGACTTATTCGTTTGCCATTGACATGGCAAATATTGCGATCTTTTTCATGACGAACTAGAAACACTGAAGGATAATCTGGTCGGTATTAATAGTTTATTTGCTTTGCTGTCGCTGCGGCAAATAATGTATCTTTAATAGATACATTATTCTTTAATAGATATTTATATATTTAATATATTTATATATAATTATATATATATATATATAATTGTATATATATTATATATTGTATATATATTATATATTTTGAATACTATATTTTGAATACTATATTTTAAAAAAATATATATTATATATTGTATATATATTATATATTTATATATAATTATATATATATATATATATAATTATATATATATTATATTTATATATAATATTTATATATTTAATAGATATTTATATATATTTGAATAGATACATTATTCTTTAATAGATATTTAATATTTAATAGATCTTTTTCATGACGAACTAGAAACACTGAAGGATAATCTGGTCGGTATTAGTAGTTTATTTGCTTTGCTGTCGCTGCGGCAAATAATGTATTGGAGTGACGGATTGGAGTCGGAGGTGAATGCGTGAAAGGATGGTGAATGAGGGTGGAGGTAAAATAAAACAGAGAAACATAAAAAATATACCCGGAATCTGAAAAGAAAAGGAAAACATGAGAGAATTAAAAATAAAAATAAAAAAAAAAAAGATAAAGAAATTGCAAAAGAAAGAAAAGGAAAGAATGAGAAATAATAAAATTAAAAAAGGAGAAATTAAGAAAAAAGAAAACAGAAGAGATACGAGAAGGAAAGAAGGACATTTAAGAAAACGGGAATAAAGAGAGAAAAAGGAAGAAAGAGAAAAGTAAAAGTGAATGAAATGAAGACAATGTCGAATAACGGCTGGAAAAAAAACAATTGAATGAAACCGAAAATGTGGAAGAAAAAGAGATAAATGGAAAATATTACGAAGAAAAGAAATAGAAGGAAAAAGAGAAAGAAAACGGAAAGAAAGGAAAATTGAAAAAAAAAGAGGAAAGAATGAAAAAAGAAGGTAAAAGAATGTACGAGAGTCAACAAGAAAGAAAGAAATGAATAATAGTCAGAGAGAAAAATAAACTCAGACGAGAATGCAAGAGTGAGAGAAATACAGAAATATTTTTTCTCTCTCTTACTCTTTCATTCATTAGTAGATAGACTTATTTGGAGTAGATAGACTAATCTATCGCCCGGTTCACACTCCACCCACGTCTATTGAACAGGTGTAGAGGCTCATCCCTTGTTCCTTGTTTAGGATGTGGTTTCCGGCTTTCTCTTTTCCAATCTTTTCACGCTTTTATTTTATTTTTTTTTTCAATTGGAGTAGATAGACTAAACTATCGCCTGCTTCACACTCCACCCACGTCTATTGAACAGGTGAAGAGGCTCATCCCTTGTTCCCTGTTTAGGATGTGATTTCCGGATTTCTCTTTTCCATTCTTTTCACTCTTTTATTTTTTTTTTCAATTGGAGTAGATAGACTAATCTATCGCCTGCTTCACACTCCACCCACGTCTATTGAACAGGTGTAGAGGCTCATCCCTTGTTCCCTGTTTAGGATGTGGTTTCCGGCTTTCTCTTTTCCAATCTTTTCACTCTTTAATTTTTTATTTTTTTCAATTGGAGTAGATAGACTAATCTATCGCCTGCTTCACACTCCACCCATGTCTATTGAACAGGTTAAGAGGCTCATCCCTTGTTCCCTGTTTAGGATGTTGTTTCTGGCTTTCTCTTTTCCAATCTTTTCACTCTTACGTAGCCCCCTGTGCTTCAGTGGCATTACCGCCTTGCTCGGTGTGATATGATTAAAAAAAAATAATAATCTGTATTATCATTATACATGCCCAATAGCTGAGAGTGTTCTAATTCATTGTTGAATGAACGATGCGTATATGCTAGAGTAGTGACTATTTTTCAAAGTCTACCATACTTCCAGAGTGCTCAATCAGGGTGTGAGAGCTTATATATATATTTATATATATATATATATTCTTTAGAAATTCTAGTATTGATTGTGCAAGAGAAGTGAATATAGACGTATGTAGATATAAACTGCTGAGACATAGAAATGAGCGTTATAGCTATCATATATTGATATTATCTGCGGGAAGTGTAGGAACCAATCTATTGCCGATAACGAGACTCTAGTTTTTCCTACTATTAAATGTATATGGGATTAGGTTTTATATTTAGTTAAATAAAGATCCGTATGTTTTTCATCAAGACTAAAAGAAACAGAAAAAAATTATATATACAGTAATGGATGTAGATATTTGTGCGCATGCGTAGTTAAAATATTCGCAAGTCTTCTATTTTGTTTTACATTTATCTATCGATACATCGCAACTAAAGACACTTATGTTGGATATTTATACAAACTAGTAATCAACGCAAAAGGTAGGCAAAATATCAGAACATAGAATGATAACAAAGTTTTAGCAAAAACGTATTGTTATGTGTTTGTAATGAAAAAATAAAGCATATGAAATGTAAAAGCAGGCAGGAAAAATTAAACAATAAAAAACAACAACAAAAAAAGACAAGTGGTAACAACTAATGCACATGAAGTACCACCAAAAAAAAATCCGGCAATAAATGGAATAAAGGAAAAAAAAAAGCAAAAGAAAAAAAAAAGGATTTACATGTTGAAGATCGGGACGCAATAATCACACCGAAAATATCACTGGTTAATTGTTTGCGCATATCTTAACATTGAGCGAGGCGATAGAGGCCAACATACACCATTGGGTCATGGAATATCATATAATAATTCTGCTTGTTACTTCCTTAGTTAGTTACTTAACTACTTAGTTACTTAATTCCTCCGTCCGTTACGACACTGAAGAAAGATAACATACTTACTCTATATACGAGCTTTTCCTCCCCCTCTATCTTTTTATAATCTATAGACACTACTCTCTTCAGCCTTTCTCTCATCTTTGCCAAACGGAAGGGTATTAAAGAGTGAGAGAGTAGGAGGCGAAAGCCTATAGCATTACCGTAGCAGTAGCATCTTAAGCTGGTGGTTGTAGCAGTAATTGTGTGTGTACACTCCTGATCAAAAATTTAAGACCACTTAAAAATCTTTAAAAAGAATTTTTTTTTATGGATAGATTTTAAACTCTTCCCACTTAAGGTTACCAATACTACAATCTAAAAGGTTATGGAAGCAAAAAGCTACATTCCAAACATTTTATTTAGAAATTTACATTTTATAAAATGAGGCGATTTACACATGATCAAAATTATAAGACCAGGGGTATAAATTATTAGATCTATGGCAATTCCAATGTTTTTAGTTCAGTTAGAGGTTAGCAATCACTGCGAAAAGGTGTTACCATGCTTAAAGCAAGCAAACTTACCAAAGTTGAGCATTCTCGAATTCTAGAATTCCTTAAGCAAGATTTGTCACAGTGGGTGATCGCAGCTAAGGTAAATCGCAGTAAAACTGTGATTTGCAACTTTCTAAAGAACAGTGAGAATTATGGAAAAGCAAAATCCTCTGGTAGGCCCCAAAAAATTTCTTCTGCATTGAGTAGGAGAATAAAACGGGTTGTTATGAAAGACGGGGGACTTTCTTCTAGTCAAATTAAGGCAGTCACAGATGCTGATTGCAGTCCGGTAACCATCAGACGACTCTTAAGACAAAAAGGCATGGTAAATAAAAAGCGTAAACAAATTCCTCGGCTGCTTCCACGTCACAAGTTGGACTGCTTAAAGTTTGGTCGTGAATACCAAACATGGGACATTGAGAAGTGGAAGAAATTCCTGTTTTCTAATGAGAAAAAATTCAATCTCGATGGTCCTGATCGCTTCCAACGATATTGGTACAATAAAACATGCCTCCTGAAATTTTCTCCGCACGTCATAGTGGTGGAGGGTCCCTAATGGTATAGGGTGCCTTTTCTTACAGAGGGACGATGGGGCTCCAGGTGATGCAGGGTCGTCAGAGAGCGGCTGGTTGTGTTAACATGTTACAAAAAGCATCTTTGATGACAGAGAGACATCGTTTGTGTGGGGATGGATGGTTATTCCAACAGGATAATGCTGCAATCCACGCTGCAAGACGGACCTTGACCTTTCTAGAAGAAAATGGGGTCCATCTCTTGGGACATCCTGCATGCTCACCGGACTTGAACCCAATTGAAAATGTTTGGGGATGGATGACAAGAGATGTTTATCGAAATGGCAAACAATATTCAACAAAAAATGAACTTTGTGAAGCCATCTTCAGAAGCTGGAGCAACACCCCCTGCACCTTAATGGAAACGCTTATTTCTAGCATGCTCGACAGAATTTTTGAAGTCATCAAAAGCAGTGGAGGTAGACTTCATTATTAAATTTGGTTTTTGAATGTTTTCATATACTTTTTTTACAATTTCATAGAATTTTTGTCTCTGGTCTTATAATTTTGATCATGTGTAAATCGCCTCATTTTATAAAAATGTAAATTTCTAAATAAAATGTTTGGAATGTAGCTTTTTGTTTCCATAACCTTTTAGATTGTAGTATTGGTAACCTTAAGTGGGAGGAGTTTAAAATCTATCTGTAAAAAAAAAAATTCTTTTTAAAGATTTTTAAGTGGTCTTAAATTTTTGAACGGGAGTGTATATATATATATATATATATATATATATATATATATATATATATATATATATATATATATATATGCTTGTTTCTTCCTTAGTTAGTGAGTTACTTAGTTCCTCTGTGCTTCCTTTACACCACACTCTCTACACAAGCTTTTCCTCCCCCTCTATCTTTTTACTCTCCTCAGCCTTTTGCTCACCTTTGCCAAACAGAAGGGTAGTAAAGAGCGAGAGAGGAGGAGGAGAGAGCTTATAGCATTATCAGATCAGTAGCAGCTAAAGCTGGTTGTTGTAGAGCAATTGTTTGTGTGTTTATGCGTGCGTACTGTGCGTTGTGGTACAGTGGATATCGGTTCGGAACGAGAAACCGGAGAGCTGAGTTCGAATTCCAGTTGAATCTATTGTATTCATTTACGCGCAAATACCCTTGGGAAAGGTATTTATCCATCTCTTCCTTCCAGTTATGGGTTAAATAGCAGGTCAGATTGGGTTCTAGAGCCTTGGTCGGCAACCAGTCTACCGCAGAAAGCAATGACAACCTACTGCGGGATAATCTTCTGCCCAGTCAGTCATGTCTCTTTCGAGACATGATCGCCCAAGCGTGTATCACGTATGGCACTTAACTGACTGACTGTACAATATAGTAAAAATAGGTTGGTTTGTTGGCGAATCCCGCGACCTAATAATGAAATTTCTGGCCTCTACATCCAGTTGGTCTTTTTTGTTTACAATGAACACAGGAGCCTTGATTTTTCAGTAATAATAAAAAAAATTCTCTTTCAAAATCTATCACAAAATAGCGTAGAATATTTTGGTTATGGTCTGTGCATACGTCGCTTAATATAAGATGACAGTAAAGTAGCTTCTTTGGACATTACTTTTATAGATACTAGCAGTATAGCCCGGCGTTGCTCGGGTGTGATGAAAGCTTTAAAACAAATCCATGGTCCTGGACCTCAGACTCTTTGGACGTTAGCACGAAAGACTAAAAAGCAATAGTTGTTTCCAGTTAAAGCGAAACGGTAGACTGAAAGAAAAGTGAATGGATATAAGTCAAATTTTGATTTCCTGGTATCGATATCAAATAAGTTTTTTTCGTCGTAAACTGAATTTTGAAGGCTAAATAAGTCCTCTGAGTAAACGGTATCATGGCTGAGACTATGAACTACAATTATACCTACTTAGAGCCAAACCCGAAGCAAAAACTAAAATAAAAGGCCTGAAAAAATACAGACATACAGGCAGATAAACAGACACACACACAAACATCTTGCCTTTTATATATATATATATATTATCGATTTTCTGCACTATTGTAAGAACTGCAACCTTGAAACTTCTGAATATCGTTTCTTATGTCTTTGTCTATGAGTGTATGAAATTTGATTAAAATCGGACCACTTCTTCTATAACCTGATTTTTTCGATTATCGATTTTCGATATTTATCGGGGGTACCTCGACACAAAACCTAGCTAAAAACACTCGCAGACGCTTATAGTACAACTGTGTAAATTTTCAAGAAAATCGGTTTAGCCTTTTCGGAGTCTATAGGTAACGGACACACACACACAGGCACACACACACACACACACGCACGCACAGACAAAGTTCCATTTATAAATAAGTTTCTATGAACGAATATGTTCTTCGGAATTGCTTTTATTTTTAGATAGAAAAAACAATGTAAGAATGAATGGAAGTTTCATCTTGACGTTTTCAAACTGAGATTTCATGCATTGTAATGTTTTGTAAGTGCTATAAAGAAACAACAGTGGGTGGTGAAGGAAGGTGGAGAAGTCGTCATGAAATCGGCGGAGGTGGAAAAGGTATGAAGACGAGGAGGGAACAGTGGGAGGAATTCACAGACATATAAAAGGTGAAAAGGGATAAAAAGAAAAATGTCAGTGGGAAGAGGGAAGGGGAAAAGAGCATTAGAGGAGGAAAGAAAGGCTAGAATAATGGACTGAGGGAAAATAAAAGGAGAAACCACGAATAATAATAATAATAATAATAAGAAGAAGAAGAAGAAGAAGAAGAAAAAGAAGAAGAAGAAGAAAAAGAAGAAGAAGAAGAAGAAGATGGGGGTTATAAAATAGTAGTAGAGGAAGCTGTAATTGAAGAGGTTAAAGAAAAGGGATAAACCAGGAAGAAGAAGAACAAGAAGAAGAAGAAGAAGAAGAAGAAGAAGGTGGAGAAGCGTAGAAATATATGGTCTTAGTAGTGTGGTAGGGTGAAGAAGAAGAAGAAGAAGAAGAAGAAGAAGAAGAAGAAGAAGAAGAAGAAGAAGTGGGGGTAAAGGAGAGTTAAATATAAAGTGCTAGTAGTGGAAGAGTTTAAAATAGGATAGATCAAGAAGAAGAAGAAGAAGGTGGAGGTGGCAGAAAGTTAAAAATAAAGAGGTAGTAGTGGAGGAATTTTAAAAAGCACAAACTAAGAAAAAGGAGGTGGAGATGGCAGAGAAATAAAGTGGAAATAGTGGAGGAGTTTAAAAAAGATCAAACGAAGAAGAAGGTGGAGGTGGAGAAGAGTTAAAAATATATAGGTTGAAGAAGAAGAAGAAGAAGAAGAAGAAGAAGAAGAAGAAGAAGATAGAGGTGGAGGCAAAGGAGAGTTAAAAGAAAGCTGTAAGAGTGGAGGATTTTAAAAGAAAGCATAAACCAAGAAAAAGTACGTGGAGCTGGAGGAGAGTTAAAAATAAAGTCGTAGTAGTGGAAGAGTTTAAAAAGGATAGATCAAGAAGAAGAAGAAGGTGGAGGTAGCAGAAAGTTAAAAATAAAGAGGTAGTAGTGGAGGAGTTTAAAAAAAAGCAAAAACCAAGAAAAAGGAGGTGAAGGTGGAGATGGCAGAGAAATAAAAATAAAGTGGGAATAGTGGAGGAGTTTAAAAAAGGACAAAAGAAGAAGAAGAAGAAGAAGAAGAAGAAGAAGAAGAAGAAGGTGGAGGTGGAGATATAAGGTGTTATAAGGTGTTAGTAGTGTGATAGGTTGAAGAAGAAGAAGAAGAAGAAGAAGAAGAAGAAGAAGAAGAAGAAGAAGAAGAAGAAGAAAATAGATGTGGAGGTAAAGGAGAGTTAAAAGAAAGCTGTATTTGTGGAGGATTTTAAAGAAATCATAAATCAAGAAGAAGTTGGTGGAGGTGGAGGAGAGTTAAAAATAAAGTTGTAGTCGTGGAGGAGTTTAAAAAGGATAGATCAAAAAGAAGAAGATGAAGATGTGGAGGTAACAGAAAGTTAAAAATAATGAGGTAATAGTGGAGGAGTTTAAGAAAGTATAAACCAAGAAAAAGAAGAAAATAGAGGTGGAGGTAAAGGAGATTTAAAAATAAAGTCGTAGTAGTGGAGGAGTTTTAAAGAAAGCATAGACCAAGAAGAAGAAGGTGGAGATAGAGGAAAGTTCATAAATAAAGTGGTAGTAGAGGAGGAGTTAAAAAAAATAAAAAATCAAGAAGAAGAAGGTGGAGGTGGCGGAGAGTTAAAAATATAAGGTGCGAAAGGTT
>JBBBDQ010000175.1:5262500-5317500 GCA_037127315.1 Ascarosepion bandense | reverse complement strand
AGACTCCGATTGCTTTTTTTAACCCAGGATTGAAACGCGACCGAATTGGTGTCAGTCGGCGATTCTACCTCTGGACTTTGGGCGTTCGGTGGAAGAAGGCAAACTTTTAAGCGCATATATTATCATTATACGCGCCCAATAGCCAGAGTGCTCTAATTCATTTTAATGAATGAGCGATGCGTACATGCCAGAGTAGCTACTGTTTTTCAAAGTCTACCATTCTTCCAGAGTGCTCAATCAGGGAGTGAGAGCGTAAACACACACACACACACACACATGTATGTGTGTGTGCGTGTAAAGTTTTGCGTGAAGTAATCAATGCCTTATACAAAAAAGTGGAAATTTCACATTTTTCCTAGAAGTCAGTAGAAATAGTAGAAAGAATTCAGAAAACTGATTCAAAATATTGTCAATTTCTTTTCGATAATAAACTTATTGCCCTCGAATCCAAAATTGATTTTATTAAAGCGGAATTAACAATAGTAAAAAGCAATAAATAATTCATACATGTAATTCTTTAACACACTTTAAAAACTGGTGCCAGTATTTAGCCACAAAAAGTTAATGTAACAATCTATCTTACTTTTTCTGATGGCAATAGGTTGTATAATATAGGGTTAGAGTAGTAAAAGGACTATATTAATTCTGTGTTGTCATCGGGGTGATATTCCTACTTCGGGTGTTATGTTCCTCTCACAGTATTTATGTTCCTGCTTCGTGGGTTATATTCCTCATTCGGGGATTATATTCCTGCCTCGTAGGCTATGTTCCTACCTCGGTGATTTTCTGAAACCACGGATAACCACTGAAACCTATATATACACACTTTACTTTCTTTTCGTGTAAAGCTACTAAAACTATATATGAATTATTTATATGTGTACATACAAGTTTTCATACAGTAGATCTTATTTGGCACAATAGCCGATTAACAGCAGTGACTAATAATTTTAGTTGGTTAAGAAAATAATGTCCGATTTTAGAATAAAACTTCTAATTGTGTTTTAATATATTATTGTAAGAGTTATACAGAAATATATTCTTCTTTTTCATGTGCCGTGTCCCTTCAGGACGTAGGCGATCATGGACTTCCACTTGGCTCTGTCTCTTGTCGCTCTCAATAATTTATCTCTTGGTATCTCTTCTAAGCCCCTTGAGCAAATTCTCCAGGTTTTCCTTCCTCATTGCGTGTCCCAGGGACCTCATTTGTCTATTACTGATATTTATTATCAGTTTTCTTCTCGTTTGCCTCCTTTCCAATACATCATCGTTGCACACGAGCTCTGTCCATGGTATCCTCAGCATCCTTCTGTAAAACCACATTTCTGCTGCCTCAAGCCTCTCCTTCATCTTTGATGAGATTGTCCAGCATTCACTTCCATACAGAAGAACAGATATCACGTAGCAATCCAGCATTTGTCTATTACTGATATTTATTATAAGTTTTCTTCTCGTTTGCATCCTTTCCAACACCTCATCGTTGCACACGAGCTCTGTCCATGGTATCCTCAGCATCCTTCTGTAAAACCACATTTCTGCTGCCTCAAGCCTCTCCTTCATCCTTGATGAGATCGTCTAGCATGCACTTCCATACAGGGGGACAGATATCACATCGCAATCCCGCACTCTTTTCTTTGTTTCTAATGAGATTTTTCCTGTCTTTCAGAATTCTGGTAAGCTTCTGGAATGCGTTTTTAGCAATGTATTACTTATTCTTAATCATTAAAACGTCCTTTGTTAATTGTATACAAATCTCTTTCAGAATTTAAAATTAACTTGCTAGAAAAATAATGTTCGATTTCAGAATAAACTTTTTAATTGTGTTCAAATATATCATTTTAAGAGTTACACACAAATATATTACACATTACTCATGATTAAAGTGTCTGCTATGTTAATGTTATATCCACCTTTTCCAGAATGCAACTTAAAACATTTTATACCCATCATTTTGAGCATGAAAAAAATAAGAAATGTGTTTACTTTTTAGCATGAATTCAATATTGATCATAATGTTTCTAAAACTACTACCACCATTCACAGAGCATGTACTGAAGGTTCCACTTGTGATCGGACAGTGCAACACTAGTTTCTGAAGTTCCGCAGTGGGGATACGAGTCTTTGAGTATTAAAAGTGGTAGAGAACGTTAATCTACAATTGACAATCAACATCTGAAAAGACTAGTCGAACAAACACCACGTTAAAATGTCAGAGAAAGTGGCTGTGAGCATTTCACCATTCTCGGACCGTCTCAAGAAAATGTACAAACATAATAATAATAATAATAATAATAAATAAAATGATAAATTGGTTTCACATGAACTCAGTGAAAGATAAAGAGTTTGAAGTTCTGAAGTGTGCTTGGTGCTGCATCTGTGAGATTCGAATCATCCATTTCTTGACTTGTGATGAGAAATGGATTCTTTTTGATAATTGAAAGCGATCAGCTCTACTGTTTGAATCTTACGAAGCAAGCAAACATTTTCCAAATCCGAAATTACAGTAACATATAATTTTTCCATTGTTTTGATTATTCCTGATGGAATAGTTCTCCTGGCTCATCACTCATATCACCACAATTATTTGAAAATTTTTCTAGATGTCTATGTAAAAAAAATAAACCTTAATACTTATATTAGCGTATTACTGATACAGCTTATTGTTGATAATTTGGTTGTTTTTGTGGCATATCAACCTCGGGTCATTTATTGCCAACTAAATTTTTTAATTGCTGGTAATACCTTTTTCTTTCAACAATTTATTATTGTTTTTATATAAGTTTTGTGTCTAGTAATACTTTTTTCTTTTCTAATATCAAGATTCATTAGGATTTGTTTTTAAGGGCAGGGTCCCAAGTCCTATCCTGTTATTTAACCCATAACTGGATGGAAGGGACGGATTAATACCTTTCCCAAGGGTACCAGTGCTTAAGTGAATGCAGGGTATTCAACTGGAATTCGAACTCGGCTTACCGATTTCTCTTTCCGAGCAGATATCCACTGCACCACAACGCACATCAGTCACTATACGCTTACTGCACCTGGTATTTCCAAGCGGTCACCCATCTAAGTACTGACCAGGCTCAACTTTGCTTAACTTCGATGATCGAGAGAGAACCGATATATTCAACGTGATATGGCCGTAAGCCGTTGTGCTGATAAAGTTTACCAGTTACTTTGAATTTTGGAAATACATTGTAAAAATTGGGTACTTTTATTTTCAAACTTTTTTCTTATAAAAATAATTTATTTAAGATGGCTGACATAAATTGATAGGGCTATCCGAAAATTGTTGGGTTTTACGACCTTCATTAACTTAACGTTGCCATGAACCAAGATCGTAATTCTTTCAGTACAGCAAAAACGGTAGTTAACCATAAAAATCTAAGGAAATTTTCGGTATCAGCCTCCATCAAATCAGTTAAATAACGTGTTATGCTTTTTGGTACCAAAAATCCTGTTGACCTGTTTTAATTAACGTATAGAACATTCTTATTGTTGATCTTTTGAGGCCCAATAAAAAGTTAACAACTGCTATGAGTTGGTTAAGTCTACGCCTACATTGTGTTAAATACACCGGTTCCCGTCCGATCACCGAAGTTAAGCAACATCGAACCTGGTTAGTACTTAAATGAGTGACCATTTGGGAATACCAGGGGCTGTAAACGTAATGACCAATAAAGGTTCACCGGTCCTTCAGGTTTGGGGGTTGGGTGCAGGACTAACAACCCGGCCGCATAAAAAAACATTTTGTTACAGAAACAGCAACAAAAAGTTGCTGCCCTATGCACCATCTGGGTGTGATGGATAAATGATGATGATGATGATGATGAGTTAGTTAAGTGCCATACGGGATACACGCTTGGGTGAGCATGTCCCGAAAGAAACATAACTGACTGGGCAGACGATTTCCCACAGTAGGTTGACAATATTCCCTGCCGAAGTGACACGACTGGTTGCCGACCAAGGCTACAGAATCCATTCTGTCTTGCTCTTTAACTCATAGCTGAATAGAGAAGAAACAGATTAATACCTTTCCCAAGGGTATTTGCGCGTAAGTGAATGCAACGACTTCAACTGGAATTCGAACTCTGCTTTCCGATTTCTCGTTCCGAGCCGATATCCATTGCACCACAACGTACACTGCTACAATTATATATTATATAATTTTCATGTTATATTGCTATAATTGTACTATTTTCTAATTAGTTATTACAAACATAGAACAATTATAGAAATATACTGTAATCTATATATATAAAAAGCAATCTGTGAGTCTGTGTGTGACTGATCTCAATGCATGCCTACATTTTTTTAAGCTATGCCATTCAAACTTTCTACGGACGCATATCTACAGGGAATCCAGGTCGACACATCCTTTTTCAGTTTAAGTTCAGCAATTTTCCCTTTTGCAACTTTTTGGCCAATGGAGCCGATTGTTTACATTTGCTCCGTAAAACATCTAAGATCTAACATGGTTGCTAAATTAAGTCACAGAAATCAAATCACACCTGTCAAACGCGACTAAAATATTTTTTTATTAAAAAAGAAAAAAATGAACCTTTATATTTAATTTTTATTCCATTTGGTCAACAAAAAATGTGAATATTTTTCCGCGTAATTTTGAAATAAAAGAAATTTAAAAAAGTGTTTTTTCAAACAAAAACAAAATATGTAAAAAAAAAAGTGCCAAATGTTAACTTAATTATTTAAGTCTTTTTTTTCAGATTTAATAATTCATACTTCAGAAAATGAAATTAAAAAAAATAAAGCTTTTTTTCCGCTAAATATTTCATGCAGGAAATCAATTGTCTGTAATTCGTGTGGCATTAATGTAACTTTTTCCTCTAAAATTAAATGTCTACATTTTTAAATATTCTTCGAAAATTTCTGAACTGAGAGCGTAAAAGTTTTTATATTTCTAATTTCAGTAAAACTAAATAAATAATTTTTATTATGTTAAATTCATTTAGTCAACATAAAAAGTAAGTATTTTCGCCCGTAATTTTGAAACAAAAACAAACGCAATGTTGTTTAAAATGTTACACAAAACATCAAATCACGTTTACGCAAAACAAAAGAAAACAGATTTTCTAATGGAATTTTTTAACAGTTTTGAATCAACAATTTTTATATAATTATATTTTAGATCTCCTACTACTAAAATGTTCTGAGTTGCACGGGCAACGCCGGGCTATGATGCTAGTAAAAGTTATTTGCCGGTTAGAAGATTCTTATTGTAGAATTTAGTTATAGCAGCATATTTCTTTTTCTTATTAAACCGGGTACGTTCTTTTTTTTCACTTAAAATGACACATTCATCGACTTTTGTTGTAATTTAATTACAAGCGTTATTATCTTGCATTTTTGTCTATCCTTTAGGTAAAATATATGTATTGTTTAATTTTGAAAGGTTAGTCGCGGGTAACTGAAACCTTACTGAACAAGTCTATGGATAATTTTAGAATTCTATCTAATTTATAAACAACATGATTATTCCATCAGATACCAAAAATAAAACAAGAAAACAGTTTCTATTTATTTAATTTGTGGATATATGTTTTTTACCTGCTCTTTGAATGTACAGTATAATTTTCTTTTTCTAGATTGTTTTAACAATAAAAGATTTTCAATTCATATAGCAAGATTTGCAGACATTGTTTATTGAAAATTCACAAGTATCCAAGCGACAAACCCGAATATAAAATGTCGTCTCAATAAGATTTTAAGCGAAATAATTCAATTTTGAAAGAAATAAAATCAATCCAGAGGCTGAAGGATGTGTTTTCAAATTTCAATGGGGATCAAATCGTCATACAAGGAATGAAAGCGAAAAGAGATCAATTTTAACCTTTGCATATCGACTTTATTTTCAATCTGTAAAATTCTTTTGTGGGGAAACTTTTTGAACATTAAAATCAAATTAACTTACTCCTAAACTTAATTGCAATAATTATTCTTCATTAGAAAATACCTTAAAATTCAATTACATGGTTTCCATTAACAAGGATTTTTTTCATTATTGAGACATTGAAATATTTCGAACTTAACAATTCTATCTATCTATCTATCTATCTATCTATCTATCTATCTATCTATCTCGCCCTTGTTTACATCTATCTATCTATCTATCTATCTATCTATCTATCTATCTATCTCAATCTGTTCATATCTATCTATCTATCTATCTATCTATCTATCTATCTATCTATCTCAATCTGTTCATATCTATCTATCTATCTATCTATCTATCTATCTATCTATCTATCTATCTATCCCTATTTCTATCTATCTATCTATCTATCTATCTATCTATCTATCTCAATCTCAATCTATCATATCTATCTATCTATCTATCTATCTATCTATCTATCTATCTCGCCCTGTTTACATCTATCTATCTATCTATCTATCTATCTATCTATCTATCTCGCCCTGTTTACATCTATCTATCTATCTATCTATCTATCTATCTATCTATCTATCTATCTATCTATCTATCGCTTACTAGCAACTAAAAACACACGTCAATAACAAAGAATACTACATTGCCAACCTTTAATGAATCCATTCTTGAAGAATCTAACTTTTTTGATAAACATTTCACTCCAAGACTGTACGGCCAGTGGTGCACGGGAGGTTACATAAGAGGAAGTTACACTGGGTGTCAGAGAATGGATAAGTGTTGTGGATTCCGGAGGAGGAACGGCCAAAATAATGAACAACAAAAACCGGTATGGTGATAGAAAGTAGGTTATATTGAACGTAATATACAAACTGGAACGCGGGTTAGTCAATTCAGAAATACTATTAGTAGAAATAAATATATACAAATCTTGAAGTGAAATAGTATGCCTGGATAACTTATTCTAGCTGAGTGGAGCTCAGAGCTAGTCTGGTCTCTGGGTAACTTCGGTATCTGTTGGAACTCTTCGATAACTGTAACGGATCTCTACGATTACTCTCCACTGTATACTGCGACTACAACTGAGATTCTAAGATTCACTGTTCTCTTTATATCAGGATTATATGTACACTCAGTCGAGTCAATTGTCATATACAAAAGGAGGAGATCCCACAACAATAAGAGAAGGGTGAGAACAGTGTAAAGAGAGCTGCATGAGAGTAGAGTGGAAAGGGAGGAGAACATGATACAAGGGTCGTCAGGAAAAAAATGCGGGTCAAAGAGATAAGAGATGACAACTGAAATTGCATTTAAATTCTTGGAGATTGTACCGATCAGGGAAGCAAGTATACGAATGGGAATTCCACAGGCGAGAAGTGCGAGAAAAGAAGCTATCAGAGCAGATGCTGTTACATTTGATCACTGTAAAAATGTGGGATATTGTCGCTACTCTAGTAGCTCGAGTAAGTTCATACAGAGGAGGCACCAGGGAGCTAAGCTCATCGGAGCAGAAGCCATGAATGTTTTTGTAGAAGAGACAGAGAGAAGCCACATTTCGTCGGTAAGAAAGTGATTGGAGTTGGGCTATCAGGTCGGAATCAATTACGTTGTAGATTCTCCATTGGATTTTGTCAAGAAGACCGAGATGAATAGCAGGCGCACCTGACCAGATGTTAGAGCAGTATTCAATGCACGGGCGAATGGTAGATTTATATATGCGCGAGATAGATTCAGACGAGAAAAACTTACTGGCCCTACTCACTGAACAGGCCTCCCTAGCAGCAGATGTAGCCATGAAATCAATGTAGTCATTGCATCTGAGGTTGGCTAATAGAGTTAGGCCTAGAAGGCGCAGTGTTTTGTTTTTAGAAATACTAGCCAAATCCATGCTGATGGTGGGTAGGAGTGATTCTCCATTGTCGTTAAAGGATATCAGCTTCGTTTTGGCAGCATTATAATTTACGAGCCATGTCTTATCTCAGTCTACTACAGATTAGAGGATTTTATTCAAGATCAACAGCTAGGTTTACATTGTCAGCCCTGACACTTCTAATCGAGGAGGAAGTAAATGGTGGTGAAATGTTTATGAAATTAATTCTCACTCCATTCACAAGCTTTTGCTTGGGTGCTGTTAGTTTAGTTATCAAACGTCATTTTCTTCACCTGTCTTGGATATGCAGTTGCTGATGCTTTTCTGATAGATTCACAAACCGCAGTTGCCAAGAAGAGATCAGTTATTTGGATTTCTCTCCCAACTGATTTAAAATCTTTCAGCTTTTTTGTTCTAGCTTTAGCTGCAAGACCCCTAAGCTACGCTTGTGCATAATCATCAAGTGATAATTGTTCATCAAGTGATAATTGTTCATTCGGTTCTTTAGAGACCGATGACGCCATTGTTATGCAGGAAATAGTAGGCACTGAACATTATTTCAGTTATAAAATGTGGCACAAGGCCGACAATTGGGATGGAGACGGCTGGTCTTTATTTGTCTTATAGTTAAATTTAGCCAGACAGACACAATCACTGACCCGATCAAGCTGCAGTATCCTTTACACCAAAACAACAAATTCATACTCTCTGGTGAATTGTACGATCACTCTATTAACAGTAAAAAAGGGTATATATATATATATATATATATATATATATATATATATATATATAGACATGACAGAATTGAATAGACGCTCACAGGAACCATTTATTTTTATTAAACAAGTAATAATGCTGATACTTTTCTGATAGATTCACAAACCTCAGTCGTCAAGAAGAGATCAGTTATTTGGATTTCTCTCCCAACTGATTTCAAATCTTTCAGCTTTTTTGTTCTAGCTTTAGCTGCAAGACTCCTAAGCCACGCTTGTACATACTCGTAATCATCAAGTGATAATTGTTCATTCGAGACCGATGACGCCATTGTTATGCAGTGTTACTGACTCACAGGAAGTAGTAGGCACTGAACATTATTTAAAGTACAAAATGTGGCACAAGGCCGAAAATTGGGATGGGGAATGCTGGTCTTTATTTGTCTTATAGTTAAATTTAGCCAGACACAATCACTGACCCGATCAAGCTACAGTATCCTTTACATCAAAACAACAAATTCATACTTACCTTTTTTACTTCATTGACCATAATATCTCAGCGTCTCTATAAAGTCCTAACTAATCCCAATATGTACAGTTTTTGTCTGTCGAGGGTGGAGAAAAATTTAAACACTAAAATGATTATTTACATGCAAACACAAATTGTTTACAAGAAGCTAAACAAAACAGTGTCAATAATGAACCCCTACCACCACCAGCACCACCACCACCACCACAAACCCTAACTTTTGATAGAAAGACCAGTTCACTGGACGAAATCAATGCGGGACTTTAAAAATATAAATTATTTATTCATCCAACAACTCACAAAGATATGCACACATCCAAACAATCAAATACGAAATTCACATCTGAAAATCGAAATGCGTCCAATATCCATCAGAGAACGTACATATCTGGTCACACGAAATTGGGAGATAGAGATGGAATTAAAGTAAAGAAAGTGGGGGCAGAAATAAAAGAAACCAATGAGTTTATATTCTGCAACTAAGTAAATTTTGAAAAGAAAAACTAAACACAAGAACAACCCCAAACTAGTCTAAATCTAGGCTGGGGTGACAATGTTCCATACAGTAAGAGCAATGTCTTAATTTCTAACCAGCATCGAAATACCACTTCAAATCGGCGCCTCTCAGACGGCACAAACACGAAAGACTCACCCACCTTTTGCCAAATTCTGATGTGGGAAACCGCCGCCGTTTCGTCCTTTGACTTCAAAGTGATGCTTAAAGCACAAGATCAGTTGGAAAGAGATGAACTTCTCGTCTTTATAGAACTTTTGACGTATCGTCCAAATCACGACTCTTATAAAGCGCAGCAAACAAAAGAACACATAGTGTTCAGCCTTCGTCAATGAATAGCCTTGGGGAGGGCGAAAAACTTGCCGCGCGGGACTACGGTACTTCACTGAATAAAGCGTATTCCAGGGTATCTACATCCCCAGCACAGCACACGCAATTTTGAGACTGCTCCAATCCCGCAGAACAAAGTCATTTGCCGACCTAGAGGATCCTACAAATCACCAGGCAGGTGAGTGATGCCTCATTGTCAGAGAGGCATTTCAACCTGCGTGACCAAAACCATAATGAGTAAGACTTCTGCTGCGTAAGACCGAACACGCCCATCAGATCATCCTACGCGGATAATTTGACTAATACAAAATACAATGCCCCACAGAACAATGTCTGCCGCCTGTAAGAGTTGTTTCAGTTGTTTTCGACATTCAGAATAAAAAGACCACTCGCCTCCGTGTAAACAGCGAGCCTCCTCCTCGTACGAGTGTACACTTCTCATGGATTAGAAGTTCTTCTGGGCGTCTTCCTTACAGAATTCATCTTCTCCAACCATTTACAGAACAACTGCTGTCTTGGCTTTCTCCTGCACCACCTACCAATTCATTTACAACTTGAAATCAGGACTGAACCAGACGGAAATATCTTGACCGACCCGCACTCTTCCATGCACCCAACCGCAAGCCAACAAACCTATCGCGGTTGATATTGGTCTCTCTCTGATTTCTTTGCCGATTTCGTCAATCTCGGCTCTGCTCGACATAAGAACCGAAATGGCGGAGTACATGGACGCAGGTGGTAGAACCAAATAGTGAAATTCCTCGCAGGACGGATTCGCTTTTAACTTGCGAATAAAAGGTTCCAACGCAAGAATGTGCAGCAAAGGCAAAAGCGAACCAGGTTGATGAATGGAGCGAGATACTATGAACGACTTCGATCAAACCCTATTCCACTAGCGCACCGAGAGAGACATATAGAAAACGAATCCAGGAGCAAAAGTACCACCCGAGACAGGCGGCCGAAAGGATAGATTCCAGAAATTGATGTTCACCTGTATCGAATGCCTGGGACTGATCTAAATTGATCAACGCGGCTCTATGATCAAGAGTACCATAAAAAGAGTGCTCTGAATAGTCTTTCTCCTTTCAGCACAAATCTGTTCGGAGCAAATCAAACTAGATATAACAGCCTGCAAACGACCGGCTAAGATTCTGGCTAAAATATTATGTTTAAAATCGCTAAAAACTGAAAGTTAATAAAGACATCCCACCATTCTTGTCCTTGTGTAGCTCCCTAATCTTTTTTTACTATTATGTAGCCCCCTAATCTTTTTACTCTTATTTAGCTCCCTAATCTTTTTACTCTTATGTAGCCCCACTAATCTTTTTACTTTTATGTAGCCCCCTAATCTTTTTACTCTTATTTAGCTCCCTAATCTTTTTACTCTTATGCAGCCCCCTATTTTTTCCTCTTATGTAACTCCCTAATCTTTTTACTCTTATTTATCCCCCTAATCTGTTTACTCTTATATAGCTCCCTGCACATCAGAGGCGTTACCGCCTTGCTCGGGGTGATACGATTAAAAAAAAAAAAAGTAACTTGACCACACCCTTGGTGAAGTATTGTGGTATAGACCCCTGCTCTATAGAGTTTTTAAAAACTGCCTCAATTACAGTCCGCAGAGTAGACCATTTAAGCCCGGAGATTTATCCGGGCCAAATAGTTGCAGCGATTCCCAGATTTCAGACTCTGTAATGGGACTCTCGTAACCAGCCGCTTCAACCATGTCAAGGCAGGAAAATCGGCCAAATAGGTGAGTGGAGACAGGTTTACTCTTGGACGGATATTTTCTATTAGAAAAACTCTTCAGGGTGGTTATATATTTTAGGGCGTAGAGTTTAAGAATCTGGTTATAGGTAAAGGGGCTATAGTTTTTTGGAAGATTGGCTAGATAGGATAGAATATGAAGGACCTGGCACCCTCACTGGCTTTTTAAGCTCTTCAATTTTCTTTCTTTCGTACTAGCGGAAAACATTTCTTTTAGGAAGAATGGTGGTTTGCTCCAACTGGGAGTTTGACTCGCACCGGCCGGAACCACTGCTAGACCCACCAAGCCCACTACAGTACCGGCTAAATGAGTATTTTGGTCACCTACACCCGAAAGTTCAGAGGCCTTCTTTGGACAAGAAGTGTCGTGTTGACCAGTCTCACCAATCTTCCAAGACATGGGGTTTCTGTCAGTCACCATGACTGGTATTTTTTGTCCACAAAAAAGTCCAAACAGTTAGGGACAGAGTAGAAGACCAACCAATCGAGCATAATGTCAAAACTCCATCCATCATTTAAATTGTCGGAGGTCTATATTATCTGATCATAGTGACTTGGTAAAGCAGCTAGGTGCTCTCCAACGATCAAAGAAGGGATATATAACGCCACGCTGGTCTTTCGCCGACCCTCATATTCCATGAGCAGAATCAAGTCTTTGGTTATCAACTTTCTCCTCGGCATGTCTATACAATCTTCAGCTGCGGGCAGCAGTGCGTCTCATATAAAATACTCAGTCCCTTTTATTACTCTTTGGTTTTTTACTCTCAGGGACAACAGTGATCGGTTCATTGTGTTTTTCGTAGAGCGACAAATCTTAAGTGACCGCTTGTCCACTAAGATGCCATTCACTTTTAGGACCTCTCTAACGCTTGGGCATTTTCAAAAATCTTATTCCCATTCGCAAAATGTTCGTAGCTCTTGGCCCTCTCCAATAATTCCGCGAGGTTAATGATACAACTCGGTGAGGACTTCCAGCATGAGGGTGATTCCTCAGCTTGTCAAATGCTTCTGGCGCATTTACCTGTTAAGTAGCAGGGTTATTCTTGCATTTTCCTTTCGATTTTTCATTTTTTGAAATAATTCCCCCTTTCTATTTTTCTTCTTTAATTCAGGTGGGGGGATTAGCTTTAGAAGCAGATGCGAAGTTCCTTCTAACCAACCGACCGCAGTCAGCCATCTTTCTTAAGTGGCGAAACTATTACAATATTATTGTAACTTGCCAGCATAATAATTGAAGGGAAAATAAGGAGGAGGAAAGGGAAAATATACAAACAACAAAAATATAAAACTTAATATACAGCAATAAGTAAATAATACAAATACCTTCCAAAGAAATAAAAGGTATAAAAATTCACCAATAACAAAGGAGTGGGAGGAAAAAATAAAAAAATATAATACAGAAAAATGAATCACAACTAGTTAAACCAGAAAAATTATGTTTAAAAATAATGGAAAATAAAATTTAGCCCAAGTGCTTAAAAACGCCCGCAGACGAAAAAAATAAAGTTCGTCTAAAAAGTAGAACAATTAAATAAGTTTCGCCCAAAGACGAAATATAAGATGAAGGTCGCCCGAGGAAATAAACTAAAATAAAGTCCGTCTGAAAATTAACCCAAAATGAAAGTTTGTCTGATGACGAAAGTAAACATAAAGTTCGCTAAAAGACGAAAAAGTCCAGACAAGGATAAAAAATACGTTTAATCTAAATAGAATAACAAAAGAACCTGAATTAAAATGAAAACAAAAAGAAACATCGAGGAAAAATAAACGTTTAACAAAAAAAATAAATAAATAAATATCGGCCGAAGTCAATCAGTCAGTTAAGTGCCATAATGATACACGCTTGGGCGATCATGTCTCAAAAGAGACATGACTGACTGGGCAGAAGATTATCCTGCAGTAGGTTTCTATTACTTTCTGCGGTAAACTGGTTGCCAGCCATGGCTATAGAACCCAATCTGTCCTGTTATTTAACCCATAACTGGAGAGGAAAAGACATTTTAATACTTTTCCTAAGAGTATTTGCGCGTAAGTGAATGCAAGGAATTCAGCTTGAATTCGAACTCGACTCCCCGATTTCTCGTTCCGAGCTGATATCTACTGCACCACAACATACATCAGCAGAAGACCGAGGAATAAAATAATAAAAAAAACTAACAGAAAGTGTTCCCTTTAAAGCGTTCTTTTTCCCATAAAACTTATTCAATTAAAATAAAAGAAAAATTTAAAAAAAAAAAGGAAACACTGAATAGGTAAAATTTTCCGTCAGAAAAAAACAAAACAAAAAACATAAATTTGGCGGCCAAAGCCGAGGAAAAAATGGAAGGAAAGGGAAGAACAGAAAAATACAAATTAAATTTAAACAAATATCAAATAAACGAACAATTAAATCAACTTGATACAAATCTTCAAATACGTCTTCCTGCTTGTTGGCAGTCCTCTTCTGTTGTTCCTGTTTTTAAAAACTCTGACCCCTCTAATTACCGCCCTATCATCCTCTTAAGTTTTTTTGACAAGGTATTCGAGGCTATTATTGATCCTGAAATAGACATCTCAAATCTTCAAACCTTTCTGACAAACAATATGGCTTCCGCTTCGCCAGGTCTACTGCTGACGTGCTAACAGCCATCACTAAATGTGTATACCAGGCTCTTGAAAAGAAAGGCGAAGTTCGAGTTGTTGATCTTGATATCTCAAAAGCATTTGACAAGGTTTGGCATGCTACGGTATTTCTGGTCAGTTGTTTGATTTAATCCAATCGTTCTTATCAAATCGTGAAGTGAAAGTTGTTTTGAACGCCAAGCATCCAGATCCTTTTATGTGAACACGAGCCTCTCTTAAGGCTCTATCCTAGGTGCTACGTTTTTTTTTGTTTTTCACCAATGTTCTTCCTGATGTAATCTGTTCCCAAGTACACATCTATTCAGATGTACCACTAATTACACCTGACTCAATAAGAAATCTGCAAAGTGAATGTGGCTACTGATCGTCAAAAGACCTCTAATATGTGATATGTAGAGGGGGCTGAGAAATCCCTCAAACAATTAATAAAAAGAAAAAGGTACTACAAATAAAGTAAAATAAACTTTTGTTTATTTTTGTAAAAAAATAAAAGAATTATTTTTTTATACAAAAATGTAGTCGTCCGTAAAACTGTAAAAAATGGAGAAAGAAAGGAACTGGGAATGTGAGAGGGAAAGGAAGGACGATGTGTTGTGAGCGAGGTGAGAGAAAGAGAGGGTGATAGAATGTTCACTGATACGTGATACTGCCTGTTGTGTGAACTGCTGAATTCTGTGTGTGTGTGTGTGTGTGTGTGTGTGTGTGTGTGTGTGTGTGTGTGTGTGTGTGCTGCGAGCTGTCCGTGTGCCCCTCTGTGGTTTGAGCTGGCTGCTTCTCTCTCTAGCGTTGAAAGTTTCTGCTTTCCTTATATCTTGACGGTGAAGATCCGGGAGATCAAAAAGTGTGTTTCTTATGTCGAGCCCTGATTGGCCGAAAATTCGTATTTTTGATCACGTGGTGTGCTTTCCACTACGTCCGAGCTTTGGGGTGCACCGTCCTTGTTTTTGACAAGTAAGGGGTGAATTCCCGCGCAATTGTATTTTTTGAGATACACGTGGTGTGAATTAATTTTTATTGTGTGTGTGTGTGTGTGTGTGTGTGTGTGTGTGTGTGTGTGTGTGTGTGTGTGTGTGTGTTGAGTTTGGAAAATAAAATAAGAAACAGCACAGATAGAATGGGGTAAGAAATGGCTCGTAAATTTGAATGCCTTCAAAACAACGCTACACATTTAACCATTGTTACGTGTTAGAAGTTGTAAGAAAACAAAATGATTTACCAAAACACAGATCTAAATCACAAACAAATATTTAATTTTCTAAAAGACAAAATTAGAATATGTACAAAGATACGACTGTGGCAGTCAAAACAGAAAACGTAAAGGTTTAGGTCTACTGGCGAAGTGTTAAAAGGGAGAATGAAAGTATTCAAGTATTTTTAACACGTTACGGCTAGCGAAGTAATGTAAGTGCTATTACTTGACATCTACAAATATCTGTATATATAGAATAATTTTTAGTTTGGTCAATGAAAATATTCAAAAACTCTATTTACCAGGTTAATTCCAAGAGCTCCTCTTTTTGGGTTTTTGTTGGTCGGTAACTTTTCATAGAGCTTCTTTCGGCTGGATATAATAATCCACGAATCAAAAACCGGAGTTGATAATACCAGAAATTGATTTTTTACAACTGACAACTCTCTTCCAAATACCTATTTTTTTAGGGGTTAGCACCTAATTAGCATATTTCTCGATGTTTCTCGAATCATATAGATATTTCTCGAATATACCGGAATGATCTAGAACCTGCCAAACTTTCTATTTCTATTTTACAACTACTTCATGAATGAAAACTTTTTTGTACTAACAAGTAGGATTCAGTAGAATCCCTTACAATAAAATTTTAACCTTTTTGTTGACTTTATTAATATTTTTTATATAGAAATTCACCCTCGTAACACCATCATAGAGAAAATTCCTTGCCTACCATCAAAATGGAAGATGTTAGTTTCCGAGAGAGCAACACACTGCGTCTCCTTGGCACCACTCTCTCAAATGACTTCAAATAGAATGACTATCGAATCCATAGCCGCGTTTACTGCTAAGAACGCAGGGTCCCTGTGTCGGGCCAGGAAGTTTTTTCCTCAGAATCCTTTTTACTCATTTATAAATCTACAATTCATCCCTGCGTTGAATACTGTTGCCATATCTGGTCGGCTGCTCCTTTTTCCATTTTGAGGTTCTCGACAAAATCCAGATGAAGATCTGCAATATAATCGATCTTGACCTGGCAGCCCAACTTCAGTCACTTTCTCACCGACGTGATGTGGCTTCCCGCTGTCTTTTCTACAAATATTTTTGTTGCAACAGCACTGACGAGCTCTTTTTCCTGGTTCCCCGACCACATGTATTTGGTTGGTATCAAAGTCATACTCTTTTACCATCAAAATAGTTAAATATAATCTTCTCTTCTGTTCAAACAGTTTTTTTTCTCGCACTTCGCATCTGTGGAACTCTTTCCGTTTGCTTTCTTCCTGATAGCTACAAAGTCCAAAAGTTTAAATGCAACATCAATTGTCATCATCTATCTACTTGAATCCCATCCATCTTTCTTCCACATTCCCTGTACCTTGTGTTTTGTCTCTCATCGTAACCCTTGGCGCACCAGTGACAGTTCTGTGTTGATTGGCAGGAAATGAGTATAAGACAAAGAACGGAAAAACAAGTACTTTATAAACAAATCAATACAGCTTCGTGGTAGGCACCCAACTGCCTTATGGTCAGTGCGTCTTTAGATAATCAGAAATGATAATACAAAATAGAATACTTAGTATACATAAAATATCTCACTTTAGTAATAACTATTCTTCATCAAGTAACATCACATTCGGTCAGCAGATACGCTTCAGGCAGTAACATAACAATATTCAATGAAACCATTACCCTTCGCTGATCGCGCGGTTTAAGCCCACGCCTTTATTACAGATATGTGCGTTGTGGTGCAATGGATATCGGCTCGGAACGAGAAATCGGGGAGCCGAGTTCGAATTCCAGTTGAATTCATTGCATTCACTTACGCCCAAATACCCTTGGGAAAGGTATTAATCCGTCTCTTCCTTCCAGTTATGGGTTAAATAACAGGACAAATTGGGTTCTATAGCCTTGGCTGATAACCAGTCTACCGCAGAAATCAATGGCAACCTACTGCGGGATAATCTTCTGCCTAGTTAGTCATCTCTCTTTCGAGACATGATCGCCCAAGCGTGTTTCACGTATGGCACTTAACTGACTGACTGATTTTATTACGGGTCATGCAGGAAATGGATTCCCGAAGGAGGGACTCAGACACTACGAGGGCGCATTGATAGAAAGAAATAGCGACGAGGAAGCATTTATTTCGGCCTTTTTTTCTTCTTTTGCCCCTAGCAATATGAAGGCACACGAATAAGGTGCTGCAACTTCATGGTTGACGCCTTCGCCTTCGTTTGACAAACAAAACACAATTATCGATGGGAGATAAAGAATTTACATTTGAAGAAAACCACAATCGACGATAATTAATGGAATATAGAGTGAAATAAAACGTAAGGTTACGTATGAGAGCAGTTCTTTTGAGTGGAAGACGTGGAGGCGGATTCGGAGTCGAAGTCGAAATCATTTAATATCGCTAGGAGTAAAGGATTGTGAGAATAAAAGGCTACTAGAGTAAATCCAAACGGATAACCCGGATTGGAGCCTCAAAGGTGATTGACTGTCAACACTGATAGCTTCCGGCAACCCATGTAGTCGAGTGGTTCCCAAATGTAAATGAACTGTATTTCTTCGGATTTTGTCGGTATGTCCGATAGCTGTGTGTGGTTTATGTATTCTAGGCAGCCCACAGCCTCTATATACTATCGCCCAGAAGAGGTCACCTCAGTTTCTCCACCAGAGGACATAACGAAAGTTATGCGTGAAGCTTTCCTTGTTTTTCATAGTTTTCAGTCTTCCTTTTTTATTTGAGGGTTAACTTTTCGTTGTGAGGAAGTATAGAAAGAGAAGTTTAGAGAGAGAGAGAGAGAGAAGGGGGTGGAGAGAGAGAGAGGGGGGAGAGACAGACAGACAGACTTATAGACAGATAAAGAGTGAGATAAGAGTTTTAAAGAAGAAGGCAAATGTCTTAGTTTCATTTTAATTTTGTAATTTTTGTTTACATATTCTGTTTTTATATATATTTTTATTTTTATCGGAACTCACTACACCTAATCATTTAGCCAAATAAAAGTTATCATATTGTTTTCGTTGTTACATGATTCAGCTAAGTAATTGACCAGTGGCGCCGCGGATGTGCGTCGGGGTGCAGTAGATATCGGCTCGGAACGAGAAATCGGGAAGCCGAGTTCGAATTCCAGTCAAATTCCTTGCATTCATTTACGCGCAAATACCATTGGTAAAGGTATAAATCCGTCTCTTCCTTCCAGTTATGGGTTAAATAATAGGACGGATTGGGTTCTGTAGCCTTGGTTGGCAACCAGTTTACCGCAGAAAACAATGGTAACCTACTGCAGGATAATCTTCTGCCCAGTCAGTCATGTCTCTTTCGAGACATGATCGCCCAAGCGTGTAACTGACTGAATTGACCAGTGGTCATATAAACAAATGGGCACACTTTTTCTTCTACTCTTGACATTACTTTTTTTAATAGTTTTTCTTTTTTTCGCCTAGTTTTCTTTTATATTAAATTTTTTTTTTAAATTTCCTATGTTTTTAAAGAGTTTTCTTATTTTTTTCTTTTAATTTTTAATTCGAATACTAACCTGTCAATTTTTTGTTTCTCATTTTTAATTTTATTATTTTTTTTTCTTCAGATTTTATTGTAGTTTCTATGTTTATTTTTTTGTTTTTTACACTTCTCCCACCCCTTAACTTTTAAAATTTCTTCTTTTTTTTCTTTCTGCTAATTTTCTTTCTTTTTATTTTATATTTCTTTCCAGCTTTTCTTTCACATTTTAAAATTACTATTGTCATTTCTTTTTTCTTATTTCTTCCTTTCTTTTTTCTTTCTTTCTTTCTTCCTTTCTTTTTTCTTTCTTTCTTCCTTCTCTCCATTTCTGCTTATTAAAATGTTTTTTATTTGTTTTACTTTCTTTTTTATTTCAAATTTTGTATTCCTTTACGTCTTCTTTTTTTCTCACTTATAATATTAAAATTATTTCCTTCTTTGCTTCTTTCTTTCTTCTTTTATCTATTTCTAATTGTTAAAATATTTCTTATTTATTACTTCTTTAAATGTTCCTTCTTGTTTTTTTTATATTTTTTCCGTCTTTTCTTTCTCACTTTTAATATTAATATTGTCACTTCCGATCTTTCTTTCTTTCTTTCTTTCTTTCTTTCTTTCTTTCTTTCTATCCATTTCTACATTTTAAAATGTTTTCTTATTTTTTCTTTCTTTCGATCGTTTTTGATTTATGCTTTCTGATTTATTAACCTTAAATATACACTAGTAAAAACCATTTCCCCGCTTCAGACAGTTCATATAATCCATCCAGTAACAAATATATATAGCCTACATAAAGAAGTTTATTGATTGTATAAAGTTAATCTGCCAGTCGCTATCCAGTGTTGAAGATCATGATCATAATTTCTTTCGTTCTTCCTTTCTTTCTGATGTAAAGTGATGTTTAGCACTAATCAGTCATCCTCAACTTATACTCATTGACGAGTTATATAGGCTCTCTCTTGCACTTATGCAAATTAGGCATATTAATTTGCCAGTGTCACTACATCTCCCTGAGACGTATAGGTTTTATACCTCTAGTAATTTTTGTACTACTCTCATGATAGGTTCATTACTTTGCTCTACTTCTCTCTCTCTCTCCCGTATTTCTTTCTTTCTTTCTTTTTTCTCACTTTCGTTCTCTTTTTTCTCTTCCTTTTACTTTTCTATTTTCTTTCTTTGATCTCCTATTTTCTTTCTGTCTTTCTGTCTTTCTTTCTTTCTTTCTTTTATTTTCTTTCGTTCTTTATTTATTTTGCTTTCCGACTTTCTTTCTTTTGTTCTTCCTTTTGTTCTTTCTTTCTTTAATCTACTATTTTCTCTCTCATATTATTTCACATTTTCTTTCTTTCTTTCTTTCTTTCTTCTCCAATTTTCAATCTTTATTTATATTTTTCCTTCTTTTACTATTCTATTTTATGTCACTTTCTTTCTTTCTTTCTTTCTTTTTTCTCACTTTCGTTCTCTTTTTTCTCTTCCTTTTACTTTTCTATTTTCTTTCTTTGATCTCCTATTTTCTTTCTGTCTTTCTGTCTTTCTTTCTTTCTTTCTTTTATTTTCTTTCGTTCTTTATTTATTTATTTTGCTTTCCGACTTTCTTTCTTTTGTTCTTTCTTTTATTCTTCCTTTTGTTCTTTCTTTCTTTAATCTACTATTTTCTCTCTCATATTATTTCACATTTTCTTTCTTTCTTTCTTTCTTCTCCAATTTTCAATCTTTATTTATATTTTTCCTTCTTTTACTATTCTATTTTATGTCACTTTCTTTCTTTCTTTCTTTCTTTCTTTTTTTTTACTCTCTTATTTTCTTTCTTTATTTCTGACGTATTATCTCATTCCTTTCTTCTTTACTTTTTTAATTCCTGTAGTTATTTTTATCTCCCAGTCTCTTTTCTCATTCATCCTTTTAATTCATTGTTTATTTTTCCTAATTTTTTTCTTTCATCAGTCATTTATTCACTGATTCACGCTGTTTCAGGATATTTTTCATTTTTTCCGATATACACCTATTCATTTTATTTGCTTCACTTTTTTTTATTGCTCCTGTCTTCAGTCAGGAACCAGTTTATCTATTTTCATTTTTATTATTCAATTGTCCTTCAGCAAATCTATATATTCATAAATTTTCTTATCTTTCTATTTTCTCATTCAATTGTTCTTTCATTTATTTCCTGTTTCTTTTTATTTTTTTGTCTTTCTTTGTTTCTTCCTATCACCTCATTACATTTCAGATTATGAAAAACGATCCGGAAAAATACACAAATACCGGGAAGCCAACATATTTCTGTTGCACTTCAAGATAACGTTACTATCATCACTTTGCCAGCCTCCTCCCCTCCAGGCCATCATCTCTTATCTTTCATCCTTACATTCTTTTGTCAGGCACATTAATTTTTTCGGAATTATAGAGATCCTTCCAATCTGTAAAAATCCCTTCAATTCTTCCATCTGGAATGGCGTCAAAAGAATCCTTACCACTTGGAAGCAATGACACGTTTTGTCTTGGCTCACCCGCCATTTTCTGTAATCTGTAATGAAGAGAGGATTTGTTATTGAAACAGCTTTTACTGAATAAAGCCAGCGGAAGTTTTAGCAAGAGAACGGTGTGATCAAAAGGAAAACGAATTAATATTGGCGATCAACAGTCGTGTTTGTTTGATTTCGCTAAGTGCTCGCAAAGTATGGCGGACAAAGGACGTTCTGTTTGTTTGGAACGTTTTAGTTTGTTATTTGCGATCTTAGCAACGGATTAATGCCCGAAAGTAATGAAAGCAGAATCTGGTGGTGGGTGGTAACGGGTAGACAAAGATTCTTGAGTTTCTTGGCAAAAAGATACTCAGTTTTGTAGAAAACAATGAAGAAAAAATTCTTCAATAAAAGATGTATATTCAAACATATTTGCCCATAAACACATTTGTAAATTAGCACACATACGCAGGTACACTAACGAACGAACTAGTTTCGTCGACACTAATTGCTATTATGGTAGAAAATTTCACACTTGTGTCACTTTAGATTAGTAAATATGTATATCAATTAATTGTCATATGTGATACACGCTAAGGCGATTATGTCTCGAAATAGACATTGACTGGGAAGATTTTCCCACAGTTGATTGCTATTACTTTCTGTAGTAGACTGGTTGAATGAACCCAATCTGTCCTGCTATTTAACTCATAACTGGAGGAAAATGCGACGCCTTAATACATTTCCCAGGAGTGAATGCAACGAATTTAACGGGAATTCGAACTCGGCTTTCCGATTTCTCGCTCCGAGTCGATATCCACTGCACCTCAGCTCACATCCAAATATATATATATATATAATTTCATTAGAAACAAAGAAAAGAGTGCTGGATTGATATTCGATATTCTTCCTTTATGGCAGTGAATACTGAGCATTTTCCGCAGAGATGAGGAAAAAATTAAGAGTCACTCGAGGTAGAGGTTACATAGTAAGTAGCACGTTTGGAAAATTACATAGGAAATGTTAACGATCCTAGACTTGAAGCGGTTATGTTGTAGTGATTAAAACACCCTCTTGGGAGTCAGTTTCACTGAGCATTACTTTGTGCGAAGAAGCTGTTCGCAAATGGAATACGAAGGGCCTGAGGGTAGACTCAGAATCAGGATAAAATAGATGAAATTTGTTGGGCACATACAGACTAATGAGTGTTTGGAGAACTTAATCCCGACGGAGCACATTGAGGGCAGGAAAGATAGGGAAAAGCAGTGAGTGACTTACCTGACTGGTTTGTGTGAATTGATGATAAAACCCGTGATCCTTAGCAAAAGGAGACAAAGGGCTAAAGGTAACAAGAAATACGAAGTTGTGGAGAGCCATGATCGCCTATAACCTGAAGGTACAAGGCACATAGAAGAAGAAGAAGAAGAAGAAGATAAACAAGAAGAAGAAGAATGAGGAAATATAACAAGCAAATTCTATATATTATAGAGTATAGATCCACCAATCAAATAGATCTCATGAACTTCTATGCAAACCATAACAAGAAAATAAAATCCGAAATAATATATCACCGTCTATTTAAGAGAGCATAAAATTTGTGGCTCCACAATAAAAAGAAAATACATAAAAAATGCTGATTTAATATATGAATTCGAATTCCAGTTGAATATCCTGCATTCACTTAAGGACTGGTACCCTTGGGAAAGATATTAATCCGTCTCTTCCCTCTAGTTATGGGTTAAATAACAAGGGAAGAACTCGGGGACCCTGCCCTTAAAAACAAATCACAATGAATCTTGATACTCGAAAAGAAAAAAGTATTACTAGACACAAAAACTTATATAAAAACAACAATAAATTGTTGAAAGAAAAAGGTATTACCAGCAAAAAATAAATAAAAATTTAGTTTGCAATAAATGACCCGCAGAGGTGTTGATATGCCATAAAACAAACCAACCAACATTTTTTTCAGCTACCTTCCGTAGGAAATCTTATAGTTTCCTTTACATATCTGCAATCAGCACTGTATCATCTGCGTATAAGTGTATATACATTGATGGAAATGTGAATAAAATCAAAGAGGAACGGATTGTCAGTGGTCAGCAATTAACGCAACTTTTACTGATTGTATTTGTTTTTTTTTTAAATAATTTTCTATAGAAATGTTTTAAAAATCAGGAAGTAAGGGATTGTCAGGAATTAAAGCATGCATTACTGACATAATTCTTTAGAAAAATCTGCAATGTAATCGATCCTGATTTAACATCTCAACGTCAATTACTTTCTCAGTGATATGAAATGGCCTCCCTCTGTCTTTCCTACAAATATTTTCATGGTAACTGCTCTCACGATGATTTTGGTAAATTTTCGTTGTAAGTCCCGACGCTTTTCCCCTTCAAATTCATCCAAAATAGCATTTTGTATATGCTGAACTCAAATCATCTGTTAGTTATTGAAGAAAGTTACCTTTTTAAAATGTCTAAATGTCTATAAAAAAACTATATCTTGCACTTTTTCTCTCCCATAACTCTCACGAAGTCATGTAATTAACTGGAGAATAACGTACTGCATATGTAAACGAATTTTGGTCGATTTTTCTTCATTTACTGATATTTCCGGCGATGTACTTCCGGTAATAAAAGTAATGCACTATTGTATTTCTACGCTTATTACTTTCATTACAGGAAGTACATCGCCGGAAGTTTCAGTAAAGGAAGAAAATCGACCAAAATTCGACAGAAAATTGCTGCCTACGTAGAACGTCATTCTGCAGTTAATTACATGACTTCGTGAGAGTTACGGGAGTGAAAAAGTGCGAGATATAGTTCGTTTTTTTTTATGGACTTTCAAAGCAAAAAATGTAAGTTTATTCAATAACTAATTGTTGATTTGAGTTCAGCATATACATTTGCACAGAAATAATGCTATTTCGGTTAAATTTGAAGGGGGAAATGACGTCGGCACCTAAAACGAACATTTACCGTTTTTTTTTCTTGAGGCCTCGACTAAATGAATTTAAGCGTGGCACTCGATTGGCGTCGAGGTCCCATTCTTTTACTTTGGAAATAGTTAAATGAAACTGCTTCTTTTACTTAACAACTTTTTTTGTGGGGGTGGGGAATTCCCGTCTGTGGAAATTCCTTCTGCTTACTTGCTTTTCTGAAAGCTGCAATCTCCAAAAATTTAAATGCAGCGTCAATTGCTGTCTTCTGTTATCATGAATCCCGATCTTCTTTTATACTTTCTTCAATCTCTCCTGTATCCAGTCTTTTCTTTCACTGTAAACCCCTGCGCACTAGTGGCGGTCCCGCTTTGCTTGGGGTGAAATGATAAAATAAATAAATTAATTAAAAAAATCTAAAAAAAACATGAAAATAAAATATAACAAAAATAATTAAAACAAAACAAATTCAAAATCAAAATAATCTAAACACATTAAATAAATACCAGGGAAAACATTTTACTCATCGAGAAAAATCCATCAGTAACCTGTATATAGAGTCTATACACATAAGAATAAATTATAATCTAATGATTTCTTAAAGCGTAAAAATACATACATACATACACACACACACACACACACACACACACACACACACACATATATATATATATATATAAACATGCATGCTTTAAGAAAGAAAGTGTAGACATAAAATTCAACACTGCATTATGATCGGCAGTTTCATGATGGATTTTGTATATAGGTGGAAAACAGGTACCTGATAGTAACATTGATCATGTGCAACGCCTCTTCTCACTTCAAAAGATTCATTAACATGTATTGCTTTGGATATCATCATTATAATTATCTGTTTTCTGTTATAGAGACTGGCCACAACCTCCAAAAGGCTAATCACTCTCTATGAAGTCTCGATTTTGAAGGGCTTTAATCAATCGCCAGACTTCAGAACGCGGAACCTGACATCCTATATAAATGTATGTATTCAGTGAATTTTTGTTGCATTTTTTTTTTAATTATATCACCCCGAGCAAGGCGGTAACGCCACTGATGAGCAGGGGGCTACATAAGAGTAAAAGCACGAGATAGAAGAGAGTGAAGAGAAGGACAAACCATTTAGAAAGGAGAAAGAGAAGGGAGGGAATACAGGTGGGATGACAGTTGCAGAGGTGGAGAGAAAAGAAAGGATACGCAGGGTGGTGAGGAAAGAACTAGGGTCAAGTAGTTAAGAGATGAGTATTGACCTTGTATTTGAATTCCTGGAGGTTGTAGCTGTCAGGAAGGCAAGTCATTTACCGTTAGGAAATATTGATTTATAATTTACGACTTATTTTAGGTTATTTAAAGCAGAAACATATTTTAGTTTGGAAGAATGTTTTCGGAAAATAACTATTCTTTTTATACCTAATATGGTAAATGATGTGCGTTGTGGCGCAATGGATATCGACACGGAACGAGAAATCGGAGAGCCGAGTTCGAATTCCAGTTGAATTCATTGCATTCACTTACGCGCAAATACCATTCGGAAAGGTATTAATCCGTCTATTCCTTCCAGTTATGGGTTAAATAACAGAACAGATTGGGCCCTATAGCCTTTGGTCGGCAACCAGTCTACCACAGAAAGCAATGGCAATCTACTGCGGGATAATCTTCTGTCCAGTCAGTCATGTCTCTTTCGAGACATGATCGTCCAAGCGTGTATCACGTATGGCACTTAACTGACTGATGGTATTATTATTATTTCTTTGGTATCTTATTATATTATATTAAAACATGACTGCCTCTACTTGTTCTTGTCTTATTCTGTATATATCTATTTTTAATGCAGATTTTATTCAAGAGAATTTTCTCAACTCGTAGATCCCATACTTTAGTGATGCGTTGTTCAGGTAGATCAGACTCGTAAGGTAGATCGCATACCTAAGTCGCACTGTATATTATTTAGAAATATTGTGTAGCATCTGTTTTTCAGTGCTTATGGATTGGTGGTATTAAATTCCTTATTTAAAAACTATGCTTTTGCCTGCAATCGAAGTCTTCCAGTAGTTTTTCATTACGCTAGGGAGTGCACCGTTTCCGATTGTCAATATCTGATAGTGCCCGCCCGCGTCTTTGAAGGTGTCGATCTCCGAATCTACACCGCTATTTATTTATGCTTTAATTTTGAGATGCATTTGCCTGTATCTTGTTTCGAAATCTGACAGGATTAAATTGATAACATCGCTTGAAGACAGGACTAACAAAAACATTTGAAAGTAAAGGTATATAATACATATGTTATATTGTAGGTAGGCATGGAGGCCAGTAGGTAGGGGAGTTGGTATGGGTGGGGTGCCAGGAGTTGGTTCCAACAGAGATTCTCTGCAAGAGGAAGAAGTATGATCTTTTTTTTTTTTTTACTTGATAAAGCTGGAAGCGATTTTGCGAGAAGCTGTGATCTCTGGGGAAATCATGAACGAATAAGTGCACCATCATGTCGACATATATCCAATGCCTAAGAGTTTGGAGGTGTACAACATCGCGTAGGTAGAGTGATTGATTCAATGACCTCGGTAGAGGCACAATGACTATCACAACGGGGGAGAAAACCGGGTATTGATTGAGTGGGGTTATGTGGGTAGAGTTTAGAAAGCCAAAGAAAGAGAACAACCAAAGCAGAGGTAAAAGCTAAGCGAATCACACTGAGGGTGTATCTGGAAAAAGAAATACGGATATAAAAACAGATTCAGAAATATATATATATATATATATATATATACTACCGGCTATCATTATTAAGCCACCCCAGTTTTTTATTAAAAATGATGCATTTCATACTATTTTTAGTATTTATTCCTAAGTGAATAAATCTAAATGATAATAGAATGTTTCGTTTAATTCTTTGCAAAATTTTACAAGGCAGCCAGGAAAACTTTGCTTCAACCAGCCAATAATAAGAAGAGACTAACATGGGGAAGAGAGCACAAAAACTGGACATCAGAGCAGTTCATTTGATGCACAAGTTATTCTGCAGTATTAACAAAAGAACAATTCTATTTTCATTTAGAATTATCTACTTGGAAATAAATACTAAATATAGTATGAAATACGTCATTTTTGTTAAAAACTGGGGTCGCCGAATAATTATGGCTGGTGATATATATATATATATATATATATATTATGGTGAAGTGAAATATGTTAGAATGATAAACGTTTTCTATTTGTTCCCTATTTTATCACATATATATGCGTGCGCATGTGTGTGCGTGCATGCGTGCGTGCGTGCGTTTGTGTGTGAGTATTTTATCCTTAAATAACAAAAAAAAAAAATCCAAAATGATTTAAGGGTTGACCCCTTAAATCATTTTGGATTTTTTTATAAAAAAACAAAAAACGAAAAAATTACTTCGTCAACGCTTTCTCCCTTACAATGGTTTCGCCGAAATGGGCTTTAGATATTTCACGGACTTTTTAGTATTAAGGTGTTATTTAAGGATAAAATACTCACACACAAACGCACGCATGCATGCACGCACACACATGCGCACGCATATATATGTGATAAAATAGGGAACAAATAGAAAACGTTTATCATTCTAACATATTTCACTTCACCATAATATATATATATATATATATATATATATATATATATATATATATATCTATGAGAAAAAACTGCCGTAGATTTATTCATCATGAACATTTTAACATGTCTTGAGTGTCCTTTGAGCCTTTCATTGACTGAAACTTACTATTATATATACTAGCAATATAGCCCGGTGTTGCTCGGGTGTAATGAAAGCTTTAAAACTAATCCATGGTCCTGGAGTTCAGATTCTTTGGACGTTGACACGAAAAACTAAAAAGCATTAGTTGTTTCCAGTTAAAGCGAAACCGTAGACTGAAAGAAAAATGAATGGATATAAGTCAAATTTTGATTTCCTGGCATCGATATCAAATTTTCTGCACTATTGTAAGAACTGCAACCTTGAAACGTCTGAATATCGTTTCTTATATCTTTGTCTATGAGTGTATCAAATTTGATTAAAATCGGACCACTCCTTCTATAACCCGATTTTTTCGATTATCTATTTTCGATATTTATCGGGGGTACCTCGACACCAAACCTAGCAAAGAACACTCGCAGATGTGTATAGTGCAACTGTGTAAATTTTCAAGGAAATCAGTTCAGCCGTTTCGGAGTCTATAGGTAACGGACACACCCACACACACAGACACACGCACAAAGTTCCATATATAAATAATTATATATATATATATATATATATATATATATATATACAATTATTATTAATATTATTCTAATAATAGCATACTGCAAGGACTTGAATTCCAGTTCAATTCGTTACATTCACTTATGCACAAATACCCACGGAAAAGGTATTAATCCGTCTCTTCCTTTATGGGTTAAAAAACAGGACATATTGGGTCATATAGCCTTGGCTAGCAACCTGTTTACCGCAGAAAATAATAGCAACCTACTGCGGGATAATCATCTACCCAGTCAGTCATGTCTCTTTTGAGACATGATCGCACAAATGTGTATCACGTATGGCACGTAATTGTCTTATACTGCAACTCAAAAGCTTTCAGTTTCAGTGTTTTATTGTATTGAACACCGAAACTTAAAAGCTTTTGATTTGCCGTTTGCTATAATAATAATAATAATAATAATAATAATAATAATAGAAATAACAACGGACTGGATGATGCAATTACTAACACAACATGAAAACAGAAAGAAAAATATTCAATAATAAAAGAAGGCAGTAAATACAAACAAGATTTACATTTAGTAGATTCTGTGGAAAAGCAAAACCGAAGCCAAGAACCAACTATTGCGGCAAAAAATTTAAAAAAACAAAGCTAAGTATAAAGCTCTTGAACAGATGAAACAAAGCTGGCAAGACAAACCTCTGTCTGGCCCAATATTCAAAACGTACTAATAAATCCAATGTTGATAAAATCCAATAAATCCAATGTTGATAAAGTTAATACTCATCGATGGTTACGCGCATCTGGATTAAAGTCTGAGACCAAAGTCTTTTCACTAAGAACTTTCAGGCAAATATTATATATAACCAACCAAGTCTGCGGGAAAACCTAAGACAGGTCGTAGTGTGTTGTTATGGCTCCATTTCCTGTTTTTTCTATCGCCCCTAACATCCCTAGAGTTACATAGTTCTCCTTAGTCTGTGGGCTGTACTTAACAAGACAATTTTTTTGTATATCTATTAAGCTGGGGTTTCCAGGGATTCTTTCAATGTGTTGTTTTGTTCCATTTGTCATCATTCCAAGTGCACTTACTATCATTAGCATGATTCTTGTTTTCAGTTTCCACATTTTTTCTATTTTAATTTCCAGGTCTTTATATTTTGACAGTTTTTCGAATTCCTTGGTTGCTATGCTACAATCCGCTGAACAAGCCATATCAATTGATAGGTAAGTTTTTTCTTTCTGGTTTTACACAATAATGTCCGGCCTATTTGCTTCAGTTTTTCTGTTTGTGTAGATGGTGTAATCACATAGAATGTTGACATTTTCTATTTCTGTAACCGGTGCTGGGTGATGTTCATACCAGTGTTTGTTTACATATTTTCCATAGTGTTTGCACATTGTCCAATGTAAATATTGCCCCATTCTATCGTGATGATTTTTATATTCATTTGGGGCAAGTACAGAACATCCTGAGATTAGATGGTCTATTGTTTCTTGGTGTTTATCACAGAACCTGCATTTTGGATCCACATTATTATGTATAATAATTGCCTGAAAGTTCTTAGTGAAAAGACTTTGGTTTTGCGCTACAAGAATAAAGCCGTCAGTCTCAGATTTTAATCCAGATGCACGTAACTATCGATGAGTATTAACTTTATCAACATTGGATTTATTGGCACACCCTGTATATTGGCCATGCAGAGGTTTGTCTGGCCAGCGTTACTTTATCCTTAGCTTTCATTTTCATGTTTTTTGCTGCAATAGTTGGTTCTTGGATACTGTTTTGCTTTTCTACAGAATCTACTAAGTGTAAATCTTGTTTGTATTAATTGCCTTCTTTTATTATTATTATTATTCCGTTTATTATTATTATTATTATGATGTCATTTTTCATCATATTTCGATTTCTGCTTTGGTCCCACTACCAACCAAGTATGCGGGGAGACCTAAGGCAGGTAGTGGCGTGTTGTTATGGCTCCATTTCATGTTTTTCTATCTTCCCTATCATCCCTAGCATTACATAGATAAAGTTTTCCTTAGTGTGTGGGCTGTACTTAATAAGACAATTTTTTGTATATCTTAAGCTGGGGTTTCCAGGGATTCTTTCAATGTGTTGTTTTGTTCCATTTTTTATCATTCCAAGTGCACCTACTATCACTGGCACAACTCTTGCTTTCAATTTGCACATTTTTTCTATTTCAATTTCCAGGTCTTTATATTTTGACAGTTTTTCAAATACCTTGATTGCTATGTTACAATCCGCTGGACAAGCCATATCAATTAATAGACAAGTTTTCTCCTTCTGGTTTTTAACAATAATGTCTGGCCTGTTTGCTTCAATTTTTCTGTCTGTGTAGATGGTGTAATCCCATAGAATGGTTACATCTTCTATTTCTGTAACCGGTGCTGGGTGATGTTCATACCAGTGTTTGTTTACAGCTTTTCCATAATGTGTGCAAACATTGCCCAATGTAAATATTGCCCAACTCTATCATGGCGATTTTTATATTATTATTATTATTATTATTATTATTATTCAATTTCCAGGTCTTTATATTTTTTATTATTATGTCATTTTTCATCATATTTAGATTTCTGCATTGGTCTCACTACCAACCAAGTCTGCGGGGAGACCTAAGGCAGGTAGTGGCGTGTTGTTATGACTCCATTTCATGTTTTTCTATCCTCCCTATCATCCCCAGCATTACATAGATAACGTTTTCCTTAGTGTGTGGGCTGTACTTAATAATACAATTTTTTGTATATCTCTTAAGCTGGGGTTTCCAGGGATTCTTTCAATGTGTTGTTTTGTTCCATTTTTTATCATTCCAAGTGCACCTACTATCACTGGCACAACTCTTGTTTTCAATTTCCACATTTTTTCTATTTCAATTTCCAGGTCTTTATATTTTGACAGTTTTTCAAATTCCTTGATTGCTATGTTACAATCCGCTGGACAAGCCATATCAATTAATAGACAAGTTTTCTCCTTCTGGTTTTTAACAATAATGTCTGGCCTGTTTGCTTCAATTTTTCTGTCTGTGTAGATGGTGTAATCCCATAGAATGGTTACATCTTCTATTTCTGTAACCGGTGCTGGATGATGTTCATACCAGTGTTTGTTTACAGCTTTTCCATAATGTTTGCACATTGCCCAATGTAAATATTGCCCAACTCTATCGTGGCGATTTTTATATTCGTTTGGGGCAAGCACAGAACAGCCTGAGATTAGGTGGTCTATTGTTTCTTGGTGTTTATCACAAAACCTGCATTTTGGATCCATATTATTATGCATAATATTTGCCTGAAAGTTTCTCGTGAAAAGACTTTGGTCTTGTGCTGCAAGTATAAATCCTTCAGTTTCAGACTTTAATCCAGATGCACGTAACCATCGATGAGTATTAACTTTGTCAACATTGGATTTATTGGCACGTACTGGATATTGGCCATGCAGAGGTTTGTCTTGCCAGCGCTGTTTCATCTTTTCAAGAGCTTTATCTTTGGCTTTCATTTTCATATTTTTTGCCGCAATAGTTGGTTCTTGGCTACTGTTTTGCTTTTCTACAGAATCTACTAACTGTAATTCTTGTTTGTATTTACTGCCTTCTTTTATTATTGAATATTTTTTCTTTCTTTCTTCATGTTGCCTTACTAATTGTATCATCCAATCCTTTGTTGTTTCTATGTATGTTAGTAAGCCAATAGTTGTTGTCTTGTATGACAATTCCAGCTGAATAAGACCCCTTCCACCTTCTTTACGGGGTATGTATAGACGGTCTACATCAGCCTTTGGGTGATGCATCCTATGCTTAGAAAGAAGCTTTCTTGTTTTAGCATCCATTCGCCTGATGTCGTTTAGAGTCCAGTTTAAGATGTTGAAGCTATATTGGACAACTGGGATTGCAAGGCTATTAATGGCCATAACTCTATTCTGTGAATTTAATTCAGTTTTTAATATCATTCGTAGCCTTCTATAGTACTCTTTACGCAGTATTTCTTTCATTTTTTTATGGTGAATGTTTACGCTCTCATTTACACCTAGGTATTTATAAGCTTCTTCTGGTTTCAATTCTTTTATTGTTACAGCAGGGTTTAGGCTAATTGAGGATGTTTCTTGTATTGATCCACGTAAAACTGTAGCTTTAGCACATTTATTCAAATTAAATTTCATTCCAATGTCTTCGCTGAAGCATTTTACAGTTTGCAGAAGACCTTCCAGCTCATTATCATTCTTAGCATATAACTTTAAGTCATCCATGTAAAATAGATGGCTTATTTTCTTTTGGCCTATTTTATAACCACATTCTGTCTTATTAAGTTGACTGGTTAGTGCTATTAATGATATGCAGAATAGTAAGGGAGATAAAGAATCACCTTGAAATATACCTCTTTTGATGTTTATTTCATCAGACTTATCGGTTCCATTTATATGATTGAGGTAAAGGGTTGTTTTCCATATAGACATGCACTGTTTGATGAAATTGATGATGACGGGCGATATCTTGTATATATTTAAAGTCTTTAAAATCCATTCATGTGGCACACTATCGAATGCCTTTCGGTAGTCTATCCAGGCAGTACTAAGATTTTTCTTTGTCTTGTAGCAGTTTTCCAGGATCATTTTGTTAATTAGCAATTGGTCTTTACAGCCATAACAGCCACGTTTGCACCCTTTTTGTTCAAGCGGTATCATGTCATTTCTTTCTAAGAATAAATATGTTTGTTTTGTTAAAATAGATGTTAGTAGTTTATATGTTGTCGGAAGACATGTAATTGGTCTGTAGTTTTTCGGGTTGTTTGTGTCACCATTCTTGGGTAGAAGAAATGTAATTCCTTTTGTCATCCATGCAGGAATTTTAGTTGGATCGTCAACCATTTCTTGGAGTTCTTTGGCTAATTTTTTATGTGCTGCATTTAAATAATATAGCCAAAAGTTAGGAATTTTATCTATACCTGGAGTTTTCCAATTGTGTGCTTTTTTTAGTGCAAATTTAATATCATCTTCTGTAATTCCAGACCATGTCTGTTCGGGTTTATTCTTCATTCGTTCTATCTCCTGCGTAATCCAATGTACTTCCTTGCTAGGTTCTTTAGGGCAAGCCCATATCTTTTCCCAGAACTGTGTGACTTCTTCCATTCTGGGGGGTACTGTCACTTCAATTCTTTTTTTACCTATTTCCCTGTAAAATCTCTTTGTATCAGTCTGAAAGATCTTGTTTTGTCTGTAAAATTTTGCTCTTTTTTCATAGCGTCTTATTCTTTGAGCCTTCAGTTGGATTTTTTGCTTTATTTTTTCTTTATTTGATAAGACGTCATTTTCATTCCTGATGTTATATTTTTTTTCGGCTCTTCTTCTTTTCCTAGTTCTTACATTTATTCCTCTACTCAGTTCATCCAGTACTGACAGTTCACTTCTTAGTTGTTCGATTTCTTTTTCGATTTTTCTTTTCCAGGGTGGATCTTCACGTCTGCGTGACTGCCTTGTTTTTATTTTGATGTTTAATTTTTTTGTTGCTGCTGTTGCTGATGCATATATTACTTCGTTAAGATTTGTATTCGGGTCTTCATCCAGTATTGATTTCAGTGCTGCATTGTACAATTTAATAGTTCGGAGGTTTTGTTTTGTTGGTTGGAATTTTGGGAGCTGTTCACGTTCCTCCATTGTAATACTTTGTATTTGACTTAGCTGGTTTTTTATTTCTATCTTGGCTTCCTGTATATTGTTATTTTCGGTCAAATAATTATCTTCGATGTGTTCTGAACTAATTTTATTTTTGTCTTTTAACTGACTCAGACTCAGATCGCACCTTTCCAGCACTTTTAGACTTACATCATTATCTTCGCAGTGATTTGCGTGTTTCACGGTTTCTACATTATGACCTGTGATTTGTTTGATGTTATTACTTTTTATTTCTGGTTCCGGTTCCTTTTCATATTTTGTTGATTCGACTCTTCTTGTTACAATTCTTTTAATTTCGTGAATCTCAGCCTCTGACAGTCGGTTATTACGAATAATGTACCTACGTACATTGGCCAATTTATTTTCGTCAATATACTTTCTATTTGTTTGACCAACTTTTTCACGCCAAATGTCATATGTTTGGCGAGTCATGTTTTTTTGAGGTTTGAGTAACGCTTCATGAAATGCAGTCATAACGACTTTGTACTCCTCACGAGACCATTTTATTTTTTCTTTCTTTAAATATACGGTTGTAGATCTAGCTGGTGAATTTTCAGGACCATCATTAGGATTATCCTGGTTGTGGGGACCTGAAGATACATTCTTTGTGTAGGAGTTTGTTCCTATGGCAGATTTTTCGACCTCAGGTAGGTTCCCTCCTGAAGGACGGGCTCCCTGTTTATCCACTGGAAGAGCCATACTGGACTTTTTATTTCTATTTGTGTTTTTCATGTTTTTCCCACGAGTGACGCACGGGTCCAAAAGTCCACCCAAAGTTGCCCGGCACGTTGGGTAACGGTCTTTTACAAACAGGGTCCCGAAGCCTGTAGGGAATCGTTTGTGACCTCATAACGCAGTAGCCATTCACTCCTCGGCACGATTAACACCTTGAGTTGCGGGTTGTTGTTCGGAGTTTTCCTTCTCCTAAATGGGCTGCCAAGCAACATCTGACATAGACGCGATTGGAATTCAAGGAGAAAGACGGCTCAACGAAACAAAACATCAATATTACTAGAGTAGTTTGTTTAAAAAAAAAAAAAAAAAAAAAAAATTATAATATCTTAAGAAAAAAAAATCCTGTTTATATTAAAACAAAATTTCATATTGAGAAAAGGAAAAATTCAAATAGAGAGACGTTTGTTGAAAAAAAAAAAAAAAAAAAAATGTAATAATTTGTTCGTCCACTTTATCTTTCATTTTTTCAACAAAGTCGTTGGTCAATATTGGATTATCATAATAAGATAAATTAAATAAGTAAATTAAAACAATAAATAAATAAAAATAAATTTATCAAAAAAAAAAAATACGTAGACTTTCTTTTATTAAAATTAATTAGCATATAAATTGTTTTTCATCGGATTTAATTTATTTTCTTGTTTTGTTTGGTTTTTAAGAAAATTATAATAGTTAAAAAAAAAAAAAAAAAAAAAAAAAAAAAAAAAAAAAAAATTATTCCCTAATATCTAAAGAAAAAATCCTGTTTATATTAAAACAGAATTTCATATTGAGAAAAAGAAAAATTCAAAGAGAGAGACGCTGGTTGAAAAAAACAAACAAACAAACTTGGATGTAACGGCCGTTCATCGGAGAAAAAAAAAAAAACATCACTGGCACTTAGAGAGTATTGTTAAAAAAAAAAAAAAAACATTTATTGCTACTATTAACCTTTGTCCTTGCAAAAAAAAAATTCAAAATTTAATTTAATATGAAAAAAAAAAAAAAAAAAAAAAAAAAAAAAAAAAAAGTGGACATACCTTTGAGTTTGAGTTTACTACCGTAACATTTAAAAATAATAATTTGTTGGCCTACTGTATTCTGTGTTATTCTTTCATTAAATCCAGCGAGAATAAAATTATCGAAAAATAAATAAATATATAAAATGAACGAACAAATTAAATATAATAAATTATTACATATTCTCTCTAAGAAAGAATATCCTAGATCGAACATTTTTTTAGTGTTTTTCGTCAATAATTTTTTTTTTTTTTTTTTTTTTTTTTTTTTTTTTTTTTTTTTTTTTTTTTGTCTTGGCCTTTAGAAGACTAGTTAATAAATCTATTTAAAGGATCATTAAAAGAAGAAACATACAATTTGAATTATATACGAAGAAAAAATTAATGTTTATGTTTAAAATAGTGAAATTCAAAATTAATGTTTACGTTAAAAAAAAAAAAAAAAAAAAAAAAAAATCTCAAAAAATTTTTTTAATAGGAAAGAAAAAGTGGACATTTGAGTTTACTACCGTAAAATTTAAAAATAATTTGTTGGCCTACTGTATTCTGTGTTATTCTTTCATGAAATCCAACGAGAATAAGATTATCGAAAAATAAACAAATATATAAAATGAACGGACAAATATAAATAAATTATTACATATTCTTTCTAAGAAAGAATTTTTTCTAAGAAAAATTATTACATATTTTTTCTAAGAATGAATATCGTCGATCGAACAGAGCGCTTTTCGTCATATTTTTTTATCGTTGTCTTGCTTTAGAAAACTAGTTAATAAATCTCTTTAAGGATCATTAAAAGAAGAAACATACAACTAAAATTATATACGAAGGGAAAAATTAATGTTTATGTTTAATATAGTTTAATATAGTGAAATGAGAAATTAATGTTTACATAAAAAAAAAGGAAAAAAACGTTACGTTTTCAGGAGCCTCAGAAAAGCACGTCATTCTCGTTGTAATCCCAACCGCGTTATTCTTATTATTGTTATTATTATTATTATTATTATTATTATTATTATTCAACACCATATGTATATGTCAGGTACGTTCTTGAACGATATAAGCAGCTAACCATCTGCCGCACCGTCTTTCATGAAGGATCATATATATGTATTCCACTTGAGCTCTAGAGCGATTCAAAACGTGCCAAATGTAGTATCTTACTGAGAGTGGCACCATTCATCAGGACTGGTCAGAATTTAGGTTCACTTAACGGATGATGAAAAGTTACAAGCCATTGAGCTGCTAGAGCTAGTTTAGATGAAGGATAAGCAGCCATGATCGGGACATACAGAATTTTAGAGGTGAATCCATATACTCTGGTATCATCAGAACAGATAGTTAACAACCATCCAAGAATGTTCGTTGGCTGATCCTTAATATAAAGCAGAATGAAGAAACAATAAATTTCATAATGATCTGAGATTCAATATATATATATATATATATATATATATATATATATATATATGTATTAGTCATCCACATACAAGACTGTTTCGCTGTAACACAGCTCATCAGTGTGGATAGACACATCCACTCGCCTCTAGCCGGATTCGAAACTCGACCAATCTGGTGTCAATTGGAGTCGCTACTAAGCCATAAGCACATGGAATCATATAAGGAAAATTTTAACGTGTTGTATATATAGTGTATACACACGCCATTCACCCAAAGAACTCAATTCGTTTCTGAAAAGTAATGCTCTCTATATATATTGTAATTTTTTATTACAATGGTTTATAAATGAAACATACACTACACAAAAATTTAATGTTTCAGAACTACTGTTCTTCTTCAGATGATATTCTAAAATAAATTATAAGATGATTCATGGTTATTTAGAAACTGAAGGGGTAGTAGTTGGAGAATATGCTTGTAGGTGTGTCAATATTGTTCAATCAAAGATGAGAATTAGATCACTATGAAGTTCAAGATTTAGATCGTGAAAGGCAACACAGTATCCTGATGTCATTAGATGACAGTTTTTAATTGAGTCTGGGTAAGATACATAGAGCGACCATACGTTGGTATGTATCAAGCACTCTTTATAAAACTAAATGCTTGAAGAGTGGGTTTTAATCTACCTGTTCTTTCACTGTCATATAATATACATATATATATATATATATAACAGACAATGTCGAATGTGTTTAATCATGAGCCGTTCTAAACATCGTATTTTGGTTTTAATTTCAGGTAAAAATAAAGACAAAAATTGTCCAGCATTTTAATAATTTTTATTATGCTAGTTCTAAGCTTTCGGCTCACATGAGCCTTCCACAGAGAGATTACAGAACCAGCATAATAAAAATTATCCAGATGCTGAACAATTTTTGTCTTTATTTTCACCTGAAATTAATGCCAAAATACATTGTTTAGACCGGCTCATGATTAAACATAATAGATATTCATTGTCTGTTATATTTAGCAATATAAGTTTAGAAAATTATTTGCTACCTCCATACACTAAATTTAAATTTATCAACAAACGTTGATGATAGCATACTGCATGAATCTATATGCATATTTATCAATATAATTATACGCATCGCACATTCAGTAATGAATTGGAGCACTCTGGCTATTGGGCGTGTATAATGATAATATAGATGCTAAAAATTCTGCCTTCTTCTGCCGAGCGCCCATAGCCCAGAGGTAGAATCGCCGACTGACGCTACTTTGGTCGGGTTTCAATTCTGGGTTAAAAAGCAATCGGTGTTTAACCGTACTGATGAGCTGTGATACAACGAAACAGATCTGTCTGCGAATATATATATGTATATATATATATATATATATATATATATATATATATATATAGCGACTCACATCATAATTGATTTCATTGTTTTTGCTTTATATTAACGATCTGCTAGATAACATTCGCAGATTATTGGGAACTATCTACGCGGATGATACCACTGTTTATGGTTGCACTCATATATATATATATATATATATATATATATATATATATATGAGTGCATCCATATATATATATATATATATATGTATATATACGTTGAGCCTGGTTAGTACTTAGATGGGTGACCGCTTTGAAATACCAGGTGCTGTAAGCGTTTATTGACGGATGTCCGTTGTGGTGCAGTGGATGTCGGCTCGTAAGTGGAAATCGGAGAGCCGAGTTCCAATTCCATCGAACACTCTGCATTCTTCGTCCGTCGAGTTATAGGTTAAATAACTGAAGTCTGCTGTTCATGCGGTCTGTGCCGAAATTCTGCACCGATTGTTTGTTCTCACAGTTTCAGAAAGTGTGGATGTGGCTACACAGCCTTCACCATTCAAAACAATTCTTTGTGTGGCAATCTAAGTGAGTTACACACTCATACGGCGAAATCAATCGGAGAGTACTTATATATATATATATATATATATATATATATATGCCTTTTTAAGTAAAGGCCTATTTCTAATACTTCAACGCTTTTGGGAAGTTAGGTTTTTGAATATGTCCAGTGTCTGTAATATATAAACATTTTTTCTTTCTTTTCTTTTCTTTTTCCCTCCCTTCCTTCCTTTATCTCTCTTATCTCCCACCTTTTTTCCGTGTTGCTTAACCTTACATCAATTCAACACGGCCGTCTCTTAATTTTTAAATTACAATTCTCTTTCCTTTTTTTGCGAACCCAGACGATGTCAATTTGTTCTTTTCTTGTTTATTTGATTTTATTTTGTTTTCTTTTTTTTTCTTTTTTCTCTTTTATTTTCTTTTTTAATTTCTTTGCAAATCTATTTAAAAAGGAAAATTAGACTGATTTTTCTCCAGTTTCTGAAAGGATTTTTCTGTTGCTGAGGTGATGTGTTATACCCCGTGGGGATTTTCATGTCGAAATGATCATCCAACATCATTGAATTAATCCTTTTTTAATTTATATATATATATATATATATATATATATATATATATATATATATGTGTGTGTGTGTGTGTGTGTGTGTGTGTGTGTGTGTGTGTGTATAATTGTCCACACATCCATCACTTACTCAGTCAAGTCCATCTGTCAAGGGAATGAATTGATCTATGAAGCAAAGAAAGGACGGGATCGAGTAATTATATGTAAAACTCTAAATTAAAACAGCTTACGGCCATATCACGTTGAATACACCAGTTCTCGATCACCGAAGTTAAGTAACGTTGAGCCTGCTCAGTACTTAGATGGGTGACCGCTTGGGAATACCAGGTGCTGTAAGCGTTTAGTGACGGATGTGCGTAGTGGTACAGTGGATATCGGCCCGGAAAGAGAAATCGGTGAGCCGAGTTAGAATTCCAGTTGAATACCCTGCATTCACTTAAAAAGTACGGGTACCCTTGGGAAATGTATTAGTCCTTCCTTTCTCTCCAGTTATGGGTTAAATAACAGCGTAGGACTTGGGGACCCTGACCCTTAAAACAAATCCCAATGAATCTTGATACTCGAAAAAGAAAAAAGTATTACTAGACCCAAAAACTTATATAAAAAACAACAATAATTTGTTGAAAGGAAAAGGTATTACCAGCAATAAATAGATAAAATTTAGTTGGCAATAAATGACCCGCTGAGGTTGATATTTTTTTTTAATTATATCACCCCAAGCAAGGCGATAACGCCACTGATGCGCAGTGGGCTACGTAAGGGTAAAAAGAACGGAAAAGAGAAAGCCGGAAACCACATACTAAACAGGGAACAAGGGATGAGCCTCTTCACCTGTTCAATAGACGTGAGTGGAGTGTGAACCGGGCGATAGTTTAGTCTATCTACTTCAATTGAAAAAAAAAAAAGAAAAAAAAGAAGAAAAGTGAAAAGATTGGAAAAGAGAAAACCGGAAACCGCATCCTAAACAGGAAACAAGGGGTGAGCATCTTCACCTGTTCAATAGATGTGGGTGGAGTGTGAATCGGGCGATAGTTTATGCCATAAAAACAAAACAACTAAATTCAAACAAAATGCGACCGAAAGAATGCATTTGTAAATATTTCCTATTTGTGTATACATTTTCTGTAGAACAGTATTTCCACACCCACAGACTTAAAGGAGAGGATCGGGCAGCGATAGTTTAATCCGAACGCACAACTATATCGAATCAATTGCTAAATCCGCTGCTATGAAAGTCGGTTCTCTGTGCAGGGCCCGGAGGTTTTTTTCGTCTGAATCTATACTGCACATTTATAAATCTACCATCCGCCCGTGCATTGCATACTGTTGCCATATCTGGTCGGGTGCCCCTGCTATTCTCCTTGGGCTTCTCGACAAGGTACAGCGGAGGGTCTGTAATGTGATCGATACTGACTTGGCAGACCGCCTGCAGTCTCTCTCTCACTGGCGCGACGTGGCTTCCCTGTGTCTCTTCTATAAATACTTCCATGGCTTCTGCTCCGATGAACTTAGATCACTGGTGCCCACTAGGTTGGAATTTGCACGAGATATTAGATTAGCAACTAGATCCCACCCTTTTACAGTGAAACCGATAAAATGCAACCGCAACTTCTACTCCATCAGTTTCTTTTCTCGTACTTCCCGACTGTGGAATTCCCTTCCACACGACTGCTTCTCCGACGGCTACAATCTCTAGGAGTTTAAATGTAAGGTGAATAGACACCTCCTAACACAATAACTCGCTTCCATTCTTTCAAACACTCTTCCCATCCTCCCAACTATCTATCACTCACCTTCTGACATTTCCTATATCTAACCATTCTTTCTATTTACCTACCTCTATGTAGCCCCAAGCGCAATAGTGGCAGTTGAATGCCTTGCTTGGGGTGAAACGATTAAAAAAAATATTCTGATCTTGTATTTATCTACTACGACACTAGAACATTTACCACGCGAACATATCAGGAATGTGGCATATAACACATCACTTAATAAGTTTCGGGCCTAACATATAGATAGCGCCACTAATCGAAAAATCCATATAATTTTTATGAAGTACTAACTGTCAAATGGCACGTGACAAAATTTGGGCTTAATCAGATTATTAGTTTACAAATTACAGTTATTTAAGTGAAGCTACTGTTTAAAATTTTCAAAACATTGGAAAAATCTGAATTTCGTGTGATGCTAAAGCTTTCTGATGTCAAAATACTGTTCAAGCAAAGCAATGGCTTGATAAGTGTTATTCAGGCTCTGTTCCGTCGGAAACAACGGTTAAAAGCTTGTATGCTGACTTTAAACGCGGTCTTAGAAACACAAATGATGCTGAACGCTCAGGTCGCCCCAAATCGGCAAAAGAATGTTCCAGGGAAAGAGATTTGGCTTCAATGAAGAACTGAGGCATATGGTTCTACAAAAAAGGCATTGAATAGTTAGAGAACCGTTGGAATCAGTGCGTCACCCTAGAAGGAGACTATATTGATGAGTAAAGTCGAATTTTGCTTAAAAGTTGTTTTATTAATTAGGCCAGGAATTTATTAAGTGATGTGTTACAAGTGTGTACTACCAAGAACCAAGTTTTCCTCATTGCTTAGCTGTTAGATGTGGGAAATCAAAATGTTAGCGCCGATGCAATAGGGAAACACAACAAAGATTGCTTTTTAATTTAGATGGGGTGCATATCTATCTATATGGGATAAGAACAAACAAGTTGCGCAGTACTCGCATCTGCTGTTACAATATCCACCAACCCATCCTCTTTAGTGCTGCAAAGGAGGTGTTACCGCTGGGGTGGAACCCCCGGGACGAGACATTCCTCATAATTTTGGAGAAAGTGAGATAATATATCATGACCATAGATGTAAGGAGCACCGATTTTAAGAAATTTAGTAAGTGGCACAAGGCCTCAAATATGGCACATGGCCTCAAGCATGGAGCACTAGTAAGAACTCACGATTCAGTCATGAGTGATATAGTGAGGCAAGCTTACTCACCATTACGTTACATAGAAGATTGATATAATTGATCCATCGAGGCATGCTCGCTTACCATTACACCATGTTGACGTATCAAACAAGTAAGACGATATTTACATTATTCGGACTGTTGTCCGCATCTTTGTTGCCATTTATACGACGTTTTGGCCGTTGTACGCTCTGGCCTTCTTCAGGTGCTAAGAATTACAAACCGAACCCGTTATTACAAAAAAAAAAAAAAAGTACTAGAGAAAACCATTAAAATCAAAAAATTCTAATATGAACTCTGGTAAAAAAGGGTTATTGGACAAAAAAATAATAATTTTTCTTGTCCTTAAGAACACATGGCCTAGGGGGTGGTTAGTTCCTATGACTTGAGTTGTGAGTTCAATACCAGGCTACAGCAGTGGTGAACAAGTAATTTGCAGGGTTAGAGGGTTAACTTATGACTTCCAAAAGAGCCACTACTACGCAAGGGATGAGAATGATATACCCCACTGACTGTAATAAAGAGTTCGGCTCGAAATTCCTAGCACATGAAGAAGGCCGGAGCGTACAAATGGCAACAAAATGAGGACAATAGCCCGAATAATGTAAATATTGTACATACTACCTCATCTCAAAAAAATATAAACAAATAGAATGATTTATTATTAAACGTCGTACGAATGGCAACAAAGATGAAAACAATAGTCCGAATAATGTAAATATTGTAAATACTACCTCATATCAGAAATATAGACAAATAGAATGATCTATTATCAAACGTCGTACAAATGGCAACAAAGATGAGGACAATAGTCCGAATAATGTAAATACTTTAAATACAACCTCATCTAAGAAATATAGACAAACTGAATGATCTATTATTTAAGGTCGTACAAATGGCAACAAAATGAGGACAATAGCCCGAATAATGTAAATATTGTACATACTACCTCATCTCAAAAAAATATAAACAAATAGAATGATTTATTATTAAACGTCGTACGAATGGCAACAAAGATGAAAACAATAGTCCGAATAATGTAAATATTGTAAATACTACCTCATATCAGAAATATAGACAAATAGAATGATCTATTATCAAACGTCGTACAAATAGCAACAAAGATGAGGACAATAGTCCGAATAATGTAAATACTGTAAATACTACCTAATCTAAAAAATATAGACAAATAGAATGATCTATTATTAAACGTCGTACAAATGGCAACAAAGATGAGGACAATAGTCCGAATAATGTAAATATTGTAAATACAACCTCATCTAAGAAATATAGACAAACTGAATGATCTATTATTTAAGGTCGTACAAATGGCAACAAAGATGAGGACAATAGTCCGAATAATGTAAATATTGTAAATACAACCTCATCTAAGAAATATAGACAAACTGAATGATCTATTATTTAAGGTCGTACAAATGGCAACAAAGATGAAGACAATAGTCCGAATAATGTAAATACTGTAAATACTACCTAATCTAAAAAATATAGACAAATAGAATGATCTATTATTAAACGTCGTACAAATGGCAACAAAGATGAGGACAATAGTCCGAATAATGTAAATATTGTAAATACAACCTCATCTAAGAAATATAGACAAACTGAATGATCTATTATTTAAGGTCGTACAAATGGCAACAAAGATGAGGACAATAGTCCGAATAATGTAAATATTGTAAATACAACCTCATCTAAGAAATATAGACAAACTGAATGATCTATTATTTAAGGTCGTACAAATGGCAACAAAGATGAAGACAATAGTCCGAATAATGTAAATACTGTAAATACTACCTAATCTAAAAAATATAGACAAATAGAATAATCTATTATTAAACGTCGTACAAATGGCAACAAAGATGAGGACAATAGCCCGAATAATGTAAATACTGTAAATACAACCTCATCTCAGGAATTTAGACAAATACTAAGTAAAACGATTTTACACTATTTACATTGAATGGACCGTTGTCCCCATCTTTGCTGCCATATTTACGTTTTTTCGGCCGTTGTACGCTCAGGCCTTCTTCAGTTAATATTATTCAGATTTTCTAACCGAACTCTTTATTTAGTCCTCGAGAGTAGATTCATCTAATTAGAATTTTAACTAAAGCAATTTACCAAAATCACTTCTAATCCAATAGTTTCTTTTCTCGCACTTCTCACCTGCGGAATTCTACTCCGTTTCCTCGCTTTCCTGATAAATACAATCTTCAAAAATATCAATGCGACGCCAGTCGTGATTTTCTGCCTTCTTGAACGATTTTCATTTTTTGTCCTTTTCTGGAAATCCTTCTTACTCGCAGTCCTCTCTTTGTCTTTCATTTTCACTCCATGTAAACATCTGCGTGTTCGTCTGGCTTGGAGTGAAATGATAATGAAATAAAAACCTCAAAGGAAAGTTTTAATATTTCAAACCCCTTTGACCCGTTCCAACATCGAATCACCCCAAATCATTAGTTAGTCCCTTGTTTTCCCTCAATATGTCATGTGAGAATTTATTTGATTTATACAATGACTAGCATCATAGCCTGGCGTTGCCCGTGCAACTCAGAACATTTTTTATTTAGATGATTAATGCAGCGTGTTGCTATTTCCGAGCGCTTGTAGTCGCCGCCTCACTTTAAAATTCAGATATATAAAAAAATGATTATATAAAAAATTATTGTTTAAAAATTGTTAAAAAATTCCATTAAAAAAATCTATTTTCTTTTGTTTTAAACGTGTCTTAAACGTGAGTTGATGTTTTGTGTGACATTGTAAACAACATTGCGTTTATTTTTGTTTCAAAATTACGGGGGAAAATATTTCTATTTTTTGTTGACTAAATTAATTTCAGAAACTTTCGAAGAATATTTAAAAATGTAGACTTGATAAATTTCCTTTTTAAAACCCGAAGACTAATATCCCTTATATACGCAAACACACGCAAATGACATTTTATACACGCAAATAACTCTTATTTCCTTCACTTGTTTCAATGTCAATAACTTTCTTCTGAAATTAAGTACCGACAAAATCGCGTACTAATTTCTGCATGTACTTTTGTGTAAAGGAAGCAAATAGGCCCAAATTTTCTTCCTACGCCTAAAATCGTTCAGCAGAGATTAACTTTTAAATTAAGCCGGTAATGGCGAAATGAAGTCCGATTTTTTTCTGGTCGTTAACATAAAAAAGGTCGGTTTCTTCAATGTCTAATTGCTGATTTGAGTTCAGCATATACATTTGCACGGAAGTAAGACTATTTTAGAAATATTTGAAGGGATATTAGCCTTCGGGTCCTAAAACAAAAACTTATCACATTTTTACATACTTTGTTTTTGTTTAAAAAACCCTTTTTTAAAAAAAAATATTTCTTTTGTTTCAAAATTACGGGGAAATGTTTTCACATTATTTTGTTAACCAAACGAATTTTTAAAAAGTCGGAATAATAATTAAATATAAAGGCCTATTTTTTTTTTTAGTCGCGTTTGACACGTGTGATTTGGTTTCTGTGACGTAATCTAGGCAACCATCTTAGATCTTAGATGTTTTACGGAGCAAATGTAAACAATTGGCTCCGTTGGCCAAAATATGCGAATGGTAAAAATTGCTGAACTTAAACTTAAAAAGTATGTGTCGACCTGGCTTCCCTGTAGATATGTGTCTTTAGAAAGTTTGAATGGCATAGCTTAAAAATGTAGGCGTGCATAGGGAACAGTCACACACAGACTCACAGATTGCCTTTTATATATAGAGATTATTATAACCGTCGTTGTTCTTATCACAGCATTTCTGCTGCTGTACCATCCGGCCTTCATAAAATCATTATCGATCCGGATAAGCTTTAGGAAATTTCAAACTGAACCAAGAAAAGGTACTACAATATTTACATTATCGGACTATTGTCCAAACTTTTTGTTGCCATTTGTACGATGTTTCGGGCGTTGTACACCCCGGTCTTCTTCAGGTGCTATAAATTTCGAACCGAACCCATTATTACAATCACTAGAGTATATCGTCTCCATTTCTTGCGTAGACCCTTTTCTGGTAGTCATGAATTATCTCCCTCTAGTCCTATAAGTTACTTGTTCACTACTGCTGAAGCCTGATATTAGACTCACAACTCTTTGGGTCAAGTCATAGGAACTAACCAACGTCTATACCCACTGTCCTTAAGGACAAGAATAACTGAATTTTGGGTACTTATAAACCTAATGTTCAGTAACCCATTGGGGTGTATGAACTCCATTCCTTGCGTAGTAGTGCCTATTTTGGTAGTTCTTAAGGACACATGGCCCAGTGGATATAGACGTTGGTTAGTTCCTGTGACTTGACCCAAAAAGTTGTAAGTTCAATACCTGGCTACAGTAGGAGTGAACAAGTAACTTACAGGGTTAGAGGGAGATAACTCATGACTACCAAAAGAGGCACTATTACGCAAGTTCATGTACCCCAGTTATTGTCATAAATGATTCGGGTCGAAATTCCTAGTACCTGAAGAAGGCCGGAGCGTACAATGGCCGAAATGTCGTACAAATGGCAACAAAGATGAGTACAATAGTCCGAATAATATAAATACTGAACCGAGAAAATTCAACTCATATCCCGTGAGTGTTAGATTTTCCAAGCATTCTTTTTTCCATTATGCCTTTAAAGTATAAAATGTCATTTTTAATGGTTAGTTTTTTTCAATAATTTTTAAAACTTTCCCATTGCGCGTATTTTCAGTCAATGGCTGTATTAGAACCCTTCAGTTCTTGGGTCGTATTCCAGTTGGGTAGCCGTGAACTTAGGCAGAAATACCGGCCTGTACGTACCTAATCTGTCATTCTAGACAAGTATTATATTAGTAGAGGAAAATAATTGAAGTTGTAAGCAACGTTTCTTATCTCTGACGTCAGGGGGAAACGAAATAACAAATTCGAAAAGAAGAAAAAAACATAGAAATTGCCAAAATGTCATGGTTTCAAATGTTTACATTAAGCATCTCTTTACACGTAACAGAATTCGCCAGACAAAGTCTGATTTTTAGTAGATGGTTATGTATATATGTTTAGAATTTTTTTTTATGTCTCTTTGTACGTTTATATTTATGTGTTAAAACCTCTTTCAAAGGAATTTAAAATAGAGAGGTTTTTATAAACGCAAAGAAGAAAATATACAAATAAACACACACACACACATATATACATATTCCATATATATATTGTGTGCTGGTGTTAAATAATATTCGATGTAAAATTTATAAAGTTATAAATTATATATTAATAATATACATTTTCCTAAAAAAGAAAAAAATTACATTTATTATCAATATATATCAGTCAGTTAAGTGCCATACGTGATACACGCTTTGGGCCATCATGTCTCGAAAGAGACATAACTGACTGGGCAGGTTTTCCCGCAGTAGGTTGCCATTGCTTTCTGCGGTATACTGGTTGTCATCAAAGGCTATAGAACCCAATCTGTCCTGCTATTTAACCCATAACTGGAGGGAAGAGACGGATTAATACCTTCCCAAAGGGTATTTGCGCGTAAGGAATTCAACTGGAATTCGAACTCGGCCCACCCGATTTGTCGTTCCGAGTCGATATCCACTACTCCACAACGCACATTCACTCATTTGACACGTGTGTACAATACTTGTTACGTATTTTGAACGGAAATGTATTTCGTCACTCTCATTCAGACATACTAATGTTATCGACATATACACATACTTGGTTCGTCTATTGTTTGGATGCGGTTGACGCACATTATTTTTGCCTACATATACTTACATTCATTATAAATATCTAATGTTTTTATTAAGCGTTGGCACACACACTTAAACAGACGCAAGGTTTTCTTCTACATTAATATTAAATTCATCCATTGCTTTATCACACGTGACACGTATTTGACCAATGAAACTATACCTCAATCAGCATGTCTCTTGGATTTTTAAATCATTCGTCTTTAATAAATCTCTGAAGAAGGTTGTTAAAAGTGAAACATGTTGGATTAAAAACAATTTTCCCACTTGTTCTTTACTTATTATGGTCATATATATATATATATTCATTCAGCAATGAATTAGAACAATCTCAGCTATTGGGCGTGTATAATGATAATATACACGCTAAAAAGTCTGACTCCTCTTACCGAGCGCCCATAGCTCAGAGGTAGAATCGCCGACTGACGTCAATTCGGTCGGGTTTCAATCCTGGGTAAAAAGCAATCGGCTGTCTGAACCGTACTGATGAGCTGTGATACCGCGAAACAGATGTGTCTGTAAATGACTATTTACGCTCTCACACCCTGATTGAGCACTCTGGAAGAATGGTAGACTTTGAAAAACAGTAGCTACTCTAGTATATTTCGCATCGTTCATTCAGCAATGAATTAGAACACTCTCAGCTATTGGGCGTGTATAATGATAATATACACGCTAAAAGTTTGCCTCCTTCTACCGAGCGCCCATAGATCAGAGGTAGAATCGCCGACTGACGCCAATTCGGTCGGGTTTCAATCCTGGGTAAAAAGCTGTCTGAACCGTACTGATAACTGTGATATAGCGAAACAGATCTGTCTGTGGATGACTATATATATATATATATATATATATATATATATATATACAAGATTAAACTATGTTATCCCTGGGAACATTGCTCGATACGCTTCTAAGGTTAACTTTTAGTGTTGAACGAGATTTCCTTATGCGTGAAATATTTATTTTTCTTAGGCTTTTAGTTCTCCGAGGGCCCAATATTGAGTAGTTTAGGCTAATGTCTAGCACACTTTATCTTTTTTTTCGATAGAATTCGGTTTTCTAAATATCTGCCGAATGACGACGTATTTGCTGATTACAGAACTGTAACTAAAAATTTGTCTTATTTAAATTTCTTGATTAAAAAGAAATTTGGTTCATACATTGCTTCGGATAGGCACATTGTTAATTTGCCTGATTATGTATTAGCAGACCCTGATAAGGTTGTTTTATTCCGGAGTCTGAATTTTTGTATTCCCCCCTAAGAATATCGAGAAAGTATTTAGTAACTTTGAAATGCTCCTTTCTCAGTTATCAAAACATGTGCCAAATTCTGAAGAACAATATCTTCGTCTAAAGGATTGTTGACTTAAATACAATAATCCTCACTCATACACACAGTAAAAAGAACCTTCAGATATTGGAGGCCATATACATTAAATCCAAAGGACCCACACTTAATAAAATCATGTTTCAATCTGGTCATAACACATTACATTGCATTTGAATACATGGTTCTGTTGTCATTTCGCGCTATCACGCGGTGTGACGTCATAGAACCGCATTGCAAATTTGAGAACAGCGTTTGTTATTTTTGGTAACTATTGCCTTTGCTTAGTGGAGTTTTTTGGTAACTATTGCCTTTTGCTTAGTGTCAACACAAGATTAAATCGTCGCTGATGGTGGCTGTTTTTTTTCAGCAACTATCCTTATAACCTCTCTGAAGATGGCTCATGAGAACCGAAAGCTTAGAACCAACTTAATAAAAATTATCCAAATATTGGAGAATTTTTGTCTTTATTTTCAGAAATTAAAGCCAAAATATGATGTTTAGAACGGCTTTTGATTAAACATAATAGATATTCATTATCTCTTATATTTAACAGTATATGTTTAGAAAATATTTATATATATATATATATATATATATATATGTGTGTGTGTGTGTGTGTGTGTGTGTGTGTGTGTGTGTGTGTGTGTGTGTGCGTGCATTAATAGAAACCTCTACATGCATTCCGCAATCGGTAATTCAAACCTTGCCCTGTCAGGCTGGACCAAATGTAGAGGAACTCTTTGACCCAGAAAGTGGTTTCCATGCGGCGTTATAATATGCTATGGAGGTAGAAGAGAACAATCGGTAAATGTGCACCGGTCATATATTATTATGACCAAAAACCAAGTAATTAAACAATCAATCAATCAATATATATATATATATATTGTGCATTTGGGCAGCAATCACTATTTTATACATGTTTCGTAAAAGACGACTGACAAGGTACTCGGATTAAGCTTTTTATTTAATTTTTCTTGTGTCAGTTTAAGTGTTTTTGTCTGGACATACAGTGTGTAAAAACTGTCCAGAAGATCTGCATATCTGACAGATTTCGGTTATTCTTCTAGCCATTATCAAGAGCGATTTTAGATAATTTTATAAAAATTGCATTCAGAAAAGAAAAAAAAACACTTTTAGGGACACAATAAAATTAATGCAACTTCTTTATTATTATTATTATTATGTCATTTTTCATCATATTTCGATTTCTGCTTTGGTCTCACTACCAACCAAGTCTGCGGGGAGACCTAAGGCAGGTAGTGGCGTGTTGTTATGGCTCCATTTCATGTTTTTCTATCTTCCCTATCATCTCCAGCATTACATAGATAAAGTTTTCCTTAGTGTGTGGGCTGTACTTAATAAGACAATTTTTTGTATGTCTCTTAAGCTGGGGTTTCCAGGGATTCTTTCAATGTGTTGTTTTGTTCCATTTTTTATCATTCCAAGTGCACCTACTATCACTGGCACAACTCTTGTTTTCAATTTCCACATTTTTTCTATTTCAATTTCCAGGTCTTTATATTTTGACAGTTTTTCAAATTCCTTGATTGCTATGTTACAATCCGCTGGACAAGCCATATCAATTAATAGACAAGTTTTCTCCTTCTGGTTTTTAACAATAATGTCTGGCCTGTTTGCTTCAATTTTTCTGTCTGTGTAGATGGTGTAATCCCATAGAATGGTTACATCTTCTATTTCTGTAACCGGTGCTGGGTGATGTTCATACCAGTGTTTGCCTACAGATTTTCCATAATGTTTGCATATTGCCCAATGTAAATATTGCCCAACTCTATCGTGGCGATTTTTATATTCATTTGGGGCAAGCACAGAACAGCCTGAGATTAGGTGGTCTATTGTTTCTTGGTGTTTATCACAAAACCTGCATTTTGGATCCATATTATTATGCATAATATTTGCCCGAAAGTTTCTCGTGAAAAGACTTTGGTCTTGTGCTGCAAGAATAAAGCCTTCAGTTTCGGACTTTAATCCAGATGCACGTAACCATCGATGAGTATTAACTTTGTCAACATTGGATTTATTGGCACGTACTGGATATTGGCCATGCAGAGGTTTGTCTTGCCAGCGCTGTTTCATCTGTTCAAGTTATTATTATTATTATTATTATTATTATTATTATTATTATTATTATTATTATTCATGTGTTATGGTAATATTTTTTTCAAAAAAGTATTGTTGGTAATATTATGTTATTTTCATCTTAATTCGATTTCTGCTATGGTCACACTATCTACCAAGTCTGCAGAAAGACCTAAGGCAGGTAGTGGTGTGTTGTTATGGCTACATCTCATTTGTTTTTCTATCTCTTATAACATCACTAGTCTTACAATGACAAAATTCTCCCCATTGTGTGGGCTGTACTTATCAAGACAGTTTTTTGCATATCTCGTAAGCTGGGTTTTCTAGGGATTCTTTCAATGTGTTGTTTTGTTCTTTTTTTTTATCATTCCAAGTGCACCCACTATCGCTGGTACTATCTTTTGTTTTCAAATTCCACATTTTTTTTCGGTATTTATATTTTGAGAGTTTTTCAAATTCCTTGGCTGCTATGTTTCAATCCGCTGGACAAGCAATGTTCATTAGTAGGCACTTTTTTTCTTTTCGGATTTTGACAATAATGTCCGGACTATTAGCTTCAATTTTCCTGTCTGCGTAGATAGTGTAATCTCATAGAATGGTGACATCTATTTCTCTAACTGGTGCTGAGTGATGTTCATACCAGTGTTTGTTGCTATATTTTCCAAAGTGATTGCACATTGTTCAGGGTAAATATTACCCTATTCTATCGTGAAGATTTCTATATTCATTTGCGGCAATTACAGAATAACCTGGAATTTGATGGTCTATTGTTTTTTGGTATTTGTCACAGAACCTGCATTTTAGAGTCACATTATTACTTATGATGTTTGCCTGGAAGTTTTTGTGAAAAGACTTTGTTTTGCGGTGCAAGCTTTCAGTCGCAGACTTTAATCCAGATGCGGCTTACGGCCATATCACGTTGAATACACCGGGTCTCGCTCGATCACCGAAGTTAAGCTACGTTGAGCCTGGTCAGTACTTAGAAGGGTGACCGCTTGGGAATACCAGGTGCTGTAAGCGTATAGTGACGGATGTGCGTGCTTACGGCCATATCACGTTGAATACACTGGTTCTCGATCGATCACCGAAGTTAACCTACTTTGAGCCTGGTCAGCACTTAGATGTGTGACCGCTTGGGAATACCAGGTGCTGTAAGCGTTTAGTGATGGATGTGTGTTGTGGTGCAGTGGATATCGGCTCGGAAAGAGAAATCGGTGAGCCGAGTTTGAATTCCAGTCGAATAACCTGCATTCACTTAAGCACTATTACCCTTGGGAAAGGTATTAATCCGTCTCTTCCCTCCAGTTATGGGTTAAACAACAAGGGTAGGACTTGTGGACCATGCTCTTAAAATATAAAAAAAACCAAAAAAAAACCAAATACCAATGAATCTTGATACTCGAAAAGAAGAAAGTATTACTGGACACAAAACTCATATAAAAACAACAATAAATTGTTGAAAGAAAAAAGGTATTACAAGCAATAAATAAATAAAATTTTGTTGGCAATAAACGACCCGCCGAGGTTGATGTGCCATAAAAACAAAACAAAACGACCAACAAAATTAATCCAGATGCTCGTAACCGTCGATGAATATTAACTTTATCAACATCGGTTTTATTAGTACGTTCTTGATATTGGCCCTGCAAATGTTTGTCTTGCCAGTGTTGTTTCATCTGTTCAAGAGATTTATCCTTGGCTTTGTTTTTTTCATATATTATTATTATTATTATTGTTCTGTTGTTTCTCTTCCTTTCCATTATAGTCACATATATTCGTTTGTGTTCTTATCTGTGCTTGTTCCACCAGTCATCGGGGCTGGGGTTTGTTATTAACTAACTTATATGTTTTTGTTCTGTTGTTGTTACAACAGAAAAACACGAAGCAAAAACATCTTTATGCCTTGTATTATTTCTCGTAAAAGAATTTTTTTCAAGTCACGTTTTTTGTTTCAACATCAAAAGAAAAAGAAAATAATCAAACCTACAGTTCGTTTATTTCACTTTTGTTTCCTTTTATCGCTCGATGTTTCGTATGTGGGTTTTTGTTTCCCTTGTTTTTTTTTATTTTTATTAGCTTTATTAAGTTTGACTTCTTTTACATCTTTTGCTTGATTCGTTCCTCTGAGGTTACCACATTTGCGATCCGTTCAGAGCATGTGAATTGATTAGTGCGTGTCCTGGTTCTGGTGTGAGCTTTTCCGGTGTACGGCACTGACATGCGAAAGACGGCAGAAGAGAAATATTGTGGCTACATTTGTTATTATGGAAAATAGTAATTCCATATTCCCAGATGTATTAAAGACGTATTAGCTATTAGTTTCACTGTTTTATTTTATTCCCGTCTTTAAACGTAGCTATATGTTCAGGTGATGATTAAAAGAATCATTATAGAAGTATCAAATAATTATTATAGAAAGATATTATTTTTATAATCATATCGACCCAGGCAAGGCATTTTACTGCAACTGTTTTGCAGGGGATTACAGGAGGAAAGTTATGAGAAAGAGTGACAGGTTATAGGGGGTGTCAGGAAGTGGGTAAGAGAAGGATGAGAATACTGATGAAAGTGGAGATCGGAGAAAGAAGCATGAGAGAGGGGGTGCAGGTTAATGAGATAGGAGATGACGATTGAGTTTACATTTGAATTCTTGGAGATTGTAGCTGTCGGAGAAGCAAGTAAATATATAAATAATTTCAAATGTATATGAACAGACTGCGACAGAAATTGGTATATATATATAGTAAAGTAACACCACAATTTATATATATATATATATATATATATATATATATATATACACAGACACAGATACACACACAGACATATATATATATATATACACAGACACAGATACACACACAGACATATATATATATATATATATATATATATACACAGACACAGATACACACACAGACATATATGTATGTATATATATATATATATATATACACAG
>JBBBDQ010000175.1:5215000-5260000 GCA_037127315.1 Ascarosepion bandense | reverse complement strand
AATGGACCAATCGGTCGTGGATTGGATTTGCTATGTCTAGAATAATCAATGCAGACCAGCCTTACCCCAGTTCGACTTCGGCCCTGTGCCACATTTGTTGTATTTTTGAGCAATAAATAACTAGCCTTTCAGTGAACCTTTGACTAGGATATTTGTTCGATCGTTTGTTGCACAAACGAAAGTGAAAGTGAAATTCATCTTCAGGGGTGGGTGGGAGTTATGATAACAAATGTAATCAGAAAATGTGTTGCTAAAAATTACTGTACACTTTTTTCTGCTTCAAAGCAGAAAAAATGTACATTAATTTTTAGCAAAAGAAAAAAAAAGAAAAGTACTTTGGTACCTTGAGAAATGAATGAAAATAACATCTGTCAACGTTACGGTTCATTTCTGACATCTTTTGATTGCAATACGAGAAAGACTATCCGTGAGTATGAACGGATTTTATTAAAAAAAAGCAAACATAATGTTTGCAATTTATTTAATCTGACATATTCATATATATATATATATATATATATATATATATATATATAACCGAGTGAAAAAGGCGTCTGCGGATGGTTTATCTATGCTCTCGCTTGCTGATTGAGCACTATAGAGAGGGGAAAATGTCATAAATAGCAGCTGTTTACCGCTCTACGCTATGTTCTCTGGTGACCGTGTTGAACTCTCATTTGGAGCGGTTACAAGATTGAACACTCTCAGCTGCTGGCGTATTTACAATTCGTAAAAAAACATTACACGCTATGCCATCTGTTTTTATCTAACATGCCCCAATAGTCTGATGGGTGAATCTTCAACTGCTGACAAATCAGTCGGGTTTCAGTCCCGGCTTCAGGAAACGATTAATCTAGCCGCATTAAATAGGTGTGATACAGCGACACTATCTGAAACTATTTGCGGATGATATATATATATAATAGGTGGTTCAATCACAAGTCTACATTCAAAATAGAAAACTTAAAATCTGGACAAAATTGGCTAGCCACGTGTGGAAATTGAAATCAAAATATGGAAAAAAAAACAAAAAAACGTGGAGTATAGTAAAAACAGCCAAGCCTTACAACGGTGGAAAAATATGTAGACTGTGCCAAGAAGAAAAGTTAGAGATTATGCTATTCCCAAACAAAAATGAACTAATGAATGAAAGAACGGAAATTATGACTAAGTGTAAGCATACTAAAAAATACCTATTAGTTTCATACAACCATGGATGGAAACGTTATAATTTCTTGTAATTTTAAAAATTGCGCGTTCAAAAATTCCCTGCGACGTGATCGTTAAAAAAAAAACAACAACAAAAAAAAAAACACTGTTACGTGAGCGTTCTTGAAAAAAGGTAAACGGTAAAATCAGTTATTGAAAATCGCCTGAAGATACCACTCATGGCAGAAACCTAGGTTGCGTAATAACTCGTTTACAAATGGAATATATATATATATATATATATATATATATATATATATATATATATAGAGAGAGAGAGAGAGAGAGAGAGAGAGAAGGTGAGAGAGATGTTAGAAAATCAGTTAACAACTTCATGATGCACAAACGTTTTTTTACCCAGTGATTATATATTGTTCAAAATAATCGCCATTCATGTCAATGCACTTAACACATAACTGAATATGGATAATGTGGATTTGTCATTATACATTCATATTTTCAGATTAAAATTAAATCTGTAGATTTATTAATATTTGTCTATATTTCTGAGATGAGGTAGCATTTACAGTATTTATATTCTTCGGACAATTCTCCTCATCTTTGTTGCCATTTGTTCGACGTTTCGGCCGTTGTACGCTCCGGCCTTCTTCTGTAATTTGATCAACTCACGATCGTATATATTTCGATTTATATACGAAGTTAGCGCTCTGAATGACATACCTTTTATTTTAATAAGCTGGTCCATGTTGTTACTAGCGGATGTTGAACTTTATCGCCCCATAAATCCAGGTAAAAACGTCAAAAAAAAAAAGGGAAACAGAACACGGTTTTTACATAGGAAAAAAAAAAAACAGCGAACAAAAACTACCAGTCTTATGAAATTGGGAATTTTGTCACTTTTTTTATAAAAAATATTTAAATATTTCATATTTAAATTAAAAATTCAAGGAATTCAAAATTCAAGGAATTCAAAAATTCAAGGAATTCAAAATTTAAGGAATTTAAAAATTCAAGGAATTCAAAAATTCGAAATTTAATGTCAAATTGAAACTTTCTTCACATAAAGTTGGACCTTATTAGATTATAAGAATTTCTGACTATGAAATCTATCAAATAATTGATCTTGTCATTGTTAGAAAACGTTTTTAGAAATTGGATCGGTTTACTATGGATTTCTGTTGCAAACAGAGTGGACCAATGAACTTGTGAATTTCTTGACAGAAATAAATGTGACTTTATTACCGGCCACCATAAATAAATTGTGACGTTTTCTGTGATTTTTTCCCATGACTTTGTTACGGCCACATTGCTAATAACCCGTAATTTTTTCTTTCTAATGTTATAGAAGCAGCTGAGACGTCGTTTGAAAAAATAGTGTACTGATATGAAAGCGTGTATGATACAGATAAGAGTCAGTGAATTCAATCCTGCCGAAAAGTCGCACCTATTGACTGCAAAGAAAGAAAAAAGAAAGAAAATAAGAAAGAAAGGAAAAACACAAACAAAAATAAAAAGCGACAGAAAGAAAAGAAAAAAAAAGAAAGAAAAAAGAAAGGAAAACAGCGAAAGAAAGAAAGAAAGAAAGAAAGAAAGAAAGAAAGAAAGAAAGACAAAAAAAACTAAAACAAATAGAGACTAAAAGAAAAAAGGCAAACAGGGAAAGAAAGAAAGAAAGAATGGAGAAAAACAAAAAACAAAAACAGAGACTAAAAGGAAAGAAAAGAAAGAGAAAAGAAAGGAAAACAGGGAAAAAAGAAAGAAAGAATGAATGGAGAAAGACAAAAAACCAAAACAAATAGAGACTAAAAGAAAAGAAAGACAAAAGAAAGAAAAGAAAGCAGGAAAAAAGAAAGAAAGAAAGAAAGAAAGAATGGAGAAAGAATGGAGAAAGACAAAACAAAAAACCAAAAAAACAAGAACAAATAGAGAAGAAAGAAAAAAAGGAAAACAGGGAAAGAAAGATAGAAGAAAAGAATACGCTTCAAGAAAAAAAATAAAGCGATAAGAAAGAAAGAAAACAAATAAGGTGAAATACACACAAAAAAATAAGGACAAAAAGAAATTAAGAGAAAAGAATTACTGGAAAAAATTTTAAAGAATATAGAATGAAATAAAACAAAAAAATCATTCATGGAAGGAAATCATCATAAAAACGAAAATAAGAAAAAAAACATTTTGAAGGAAGATGAAAAAGAAAGAAAGATGAACGGAAAGGAAAGTAAGATGAAAAAAAAAACGAGAATAGAAAAAAATTATTGTCGCAATATCAAAGGAAAGAAAGAAAAAAAAAATGCACAAATTCACAAAAGGAAAATTAATGAAAAAATAAGTAAACAGAAAATGGCCTCAAACGGAAAAAAATAAAATCAAAATATAAAAGAAATCACAATACAAATATTTTATCTTTTTCTCTCTATCTCCCTGTCTCAGTCACTACCTCTATTTCTCTGTTTCTATCACTATCTTTCTCTCCCTTTCTCTCCGTTTCTATCGCTCTAACTTTATCTTTCTCTCACTATCTCTCAGTCCCTATCTCTGATTCTCTATTTATTTCTATATCGTTGTCTTTATTTCTGTCTCTCTCACACTGTTTTTCTCTCCCTGTCTCTGTCTTTATGTCTCTCTGTCTCTTTCCATATGTTTCTATCTTTCTTTCTCTCTCTCTCTCTATTTCTCAGTCTCTTTTTCTCTGTTGCCATCTAGCACTCACTATCTCTCTTTCAATCTCTCTGTAATTATCTCTTTCGGTGTCACTATCTGTCTATCTCTCTATATCTTTCTCTCTGTTTCTCTCTATCTGTTACCATCTTTCTGCTATTGACTTTCGTCTTTTATCATTCTGTCTCCTTTTTTCTGAATATTTCGGTCTGTTTTTATCTGTCTCCCTCTTTCTCTCTCTCTGTCTCTCTCTCTCTATATATATATATGTCTCAGTCTCCTTTTCTTTGATTCAATCTCTCTGTCACTATCTCTCTCTATTTATCTGTCACCATCTCTCAGTTTCTCTGTATTTTCTCTCTGTTTCTATCTCTTAACCACTATCTCTGTCTCTATTTCTTTGTTTTTATCCTTCTCTCTCTGTCTTTGTCTCTTTCCCTCTGTTTCTATCTCTCTGTATTTCTCAGCTTCTTTTGCCCTGTCACTATCTCTCTCTCTCTCTCTCTCTCTCTCTCTCTCTCCCTCAGTCATTATCTCTCTCTCTATCTACCGGTCACTATATCTCTCTATCTTTCCGTCACTATCTCTCTGTCACTATTCCTCTGTCTCTATCTTTCTAGCTCTGTCTCTGTTCCTCTTTTTTTATCGCTCTTTCTCTATGTCTTTCTGTCTCTTTCCTTCTGTTTCTGTCTGTCTCGCTATTTCTCAGTATGTTTCCCTCTGTTTCCATCTCTCTGTCACTATCTCACCGTCTCTATATTTTCTTCCGTTTCTCTCTCTCTTTTCCTGTCTCTGTTTCTCAGTCACTATCTCTCTGTCGCTATCTTTCTATCTCTATGTTTCTATTTTGTCTCTGTCTTTTTCTCTCTGTTTCTATACATCAGTCCCTATTTCTCAGTCTCTCTCCCACTTTGTTACTAAATATCTCTCTATCTCTCTGTAACTATCTCTCCGTCTCTCTTATTCTCTCTCTCTATATCAGTCCATATTTCTCAGTCTCCCTCCCTTTTGTTACTAAATATCTCTCACTGTCTCTCTCCCTCTTTGTTACAAAATATCTCTCTATCTCTCTGTAACTATCTCTCTGTCTCTCTTTCTCTCTCTCTATACATCAGTCCCTATTTCCCTCTTTGTTACTAAATATCTCTCTATCTCTCTGTAAGTATCTCACTGTAACTATCTCTCTGTAACTATCTCTCTGTCTCTCTTATTCTCTCTCTATATATCAGTCCCTATTTCTCAGTCTCTCTCCCTCTTTGTTACTAAATATTTCTCTATCTCCTGTAACTATCTCTCCGTCTCTCTTATTCTCTCTCTCTATATATCAGTCCATATTTCTCAGTCTCCCTCCCTTTTGTTACTAAATATCTCTCACTGTCTCTCTCCCTCTTTGTTACAAAATATCTCTCTATCTCTCTGTAACTATCTCTCTGTAACCATCTCTCTGTCTCTCTTATTCTATCTCTATATATCAGTCCCTATTTCTCAGTCTCTCTCCCTCTTTGTTACTAAATATTTCTCTATCTCTCTGTAACTATCTCTCCGTCTCTCTTATTCTCTCTCTCTATATATCAGTCCATATTTCTCAGTCTCCCTCCCTTTTGTTACTAAATATCTCTCACTGTCTCTCTCCCTCTTTGTTACAAAATCTCTCTCTATCTCTCTGTAACTATCTCTCTGTCTCTCTTATTCTCTCTCTATATATCAGTCCCTATTTCTCAGTCACTCTCCCTCTTTGTTACTAAATATCTCTTTATCTCTCTGTAACTATCTCTCTGTCTCTCTTATTCTCTCTATATATATATCAGTCCATATTTCTCAGTCTCCCTCCCTTTTGTTACTAAATATCTCTCACTGTCTCTCTCCCTCTTTGTTACTAAATATCTCTCTATCTCTCTGTAACTATCTCTCTGTAACCATCTCTCTGTCTCTCTTATTCTATCTCTATATATCAGTCCCTATTTCTCAGTCTCTCTCCCTCTTTGTTACTAAATATTTCTCTATCTCTCTGTAACTATCTCTCCGTCTCTCTTATTCTCTCTCTCTATATATCAGTCCATATTTCTCAGTCTCCCTCCCTTTTGTTACTAAATATCTCTCACTGTCTCTCTCCCTCTTTGTTACAAAATCTCTCTCTATCTCTCTGTAACTATCTCTCTGTCTCTCTTATTCTCTCTCTATATATCAGTCCCTATTTCTCAGTCACTCTCCCTTTTTGTTACTAAATATCTCTTTATCTCTCTGTAACTATCTCTCTGTCTCTCTTATTCTCTCTATATATATCAGTCCATATTTCTCAGTCTCCCTCCCTTTTGTTACTAAATATCTCTCACTGTCTCTCTCCCTCTTTGTTACAAAATATCTCTCTATCTCTCTGTAACTATCTCTCTGTCTCTCTTATTCTCTCTCTATATATCAGTCCCTATTTCTCAGTCACTCTCCCTCTTTGTTACTAAATATCTCTCTATCTCTCTGTAACTATCTCTCTGTCTCTCTTATTCTCTCTATATATATCAGTCCATATTTCTCAGTCTCCCTCCCTTTTGTTACTAAATATCTCTCACTGTCTCTCCCTCCCTCTTTGTTACAAAATATCTCTCTATCTCTCTGTAACTATCTCTCTGTCTCTCTTATTCTCTCTCTATATATCAGTCCCTATTTCTCAGTCACTCTCCCTCTTTGTTACTAAATATCTCTCTATCTCTCTGTAACTATCTCTCTGTAACTATCTCTCTTATTCTCTCTATATATATATCAAACTTTATGTCTATCCCTTTGTCTTTTTCTCTCTGGCTCACTGTCTGTCTTTATCTCTTTGCCAATGTTTCTGTATCTTTCTGTCCATCTCTTTTGATTTCTTATATCTGCACAAATGAATAATTGGGTTTATCAATATAACCCGAAAAAGAAGTTTGGACTGCCCACTGATTTCAAGAAAGTCGCTGTCCATTTTTTTCTATAACGCTTGGCACGCATTATTTTTTTTGTGTGTGTGTTCGTGTGTGTGATCCAAGGGAATAAACAAGACCAAAGTTCGCTTATTTTATATTTTTTGGTTTTGTTTAGTGTACTCATATTTTTTTTTTTTTATATATCTGCTGCATGTTTTTCCTCTTGTCTTTTTTTTTTCGCAAGCAATGCGCATGCATACTGATCTCGAAACATTTTTCGTTTCTTTAATTTTCTTTGTTATGCCATCTTTTTGCTTATTTTTCTTTCTAGATCTTTCCTGGTTTGATCTTCTTACGAAATATCATGAAGTCAGACAAGCAGAGAGATAAACAAAGGAAATTAAAACACACACACACATTTATATTTATATATGTGTGTGTTCACAGACGTACACATTGATGCGTGTGTTCCTACCTGCAAGCAAAGATTGAGTGACGCGCATGCGTACCAGAATTCACCAGCAGATAAAATACCGTTAAGGAACCTCAATACGAGCCATCGCACTTTCTCTTTGCTTCTGTTATATTGCAACGCGGAGGGTTATGGAAGCAGCATGATATAAACATATTCAATCAGCTTAGCTTCGGGTGATACAAGGACACATTTTTTGAGCGCCCACTGTCACACGAATTCACTGCAGTCAACGGGACCAGGTTGTTAACTATTGCTTCATAACACGTGTAAGTAATTACAATGAGCATTAATTGTAGCTTAGTTTGGTACAAGGCCAGAGGGAAAATCTTTTAAGGTGATGCTAATATATGAAACTCTAGGTATAATTTTACTATTTGCAGATATGCGTTTAATATCTAAAACCCCGATACTAATTCTGCATTGAGTAGATTTTACTATTTTGTTGATTCTACAAGCCCATACTATGTCATTTTGTTTTATAACAATATTTCAGCTGATTAAATCTTGGAACTTCATTAGTAGAAGACTTTATCTTCTGGTGTATCAGGTAAAATTTTCTTAACTGATCCAATCGTGAAATGAAGGTTATCTTGAACGAACACATCCTTCTATGTACATGCGAGTATCCACTCCCCCTTCTCCGTGCTCGAACCTACTATGTTTCTGAGTTTTATAAGCGACCCTATTTCATTACCGATGACACGAATATATACGACTGTCTCAATCTGTTGTTTACTAAATCAAGAAACGGCTTTTTGCCGCACGTCTGATGCTAACCTCTCGACGAGTAAATTATTGCGAGTCTATTTGCTGTTTTCTCAGTTTCGCTTAGCTTAGCACAAAGCTACATATACTCCGTGCACCCAGACTGGCAACTGGGTCCCACCCATTCACAGTCAGGTTAGCCAAATGCAGACGACAATTCTACTCCTGCAGCTTCCTCTCTCGCACTTCCCGCCTGTGGAACTCACTTCCGTATTCTTGCTTTCCTGACGGCTACAACCTCCAGAAATTTAAATGCAAAGTTAATACTCATCTACTAACCACTGGCCTCTAGCTCTCTCCCCTCCCCTGTATAACCTTCCCTTTCTCTCCACCTATGTATCTGTCATCGCACCTGCTTTCTCAGCTTTCTATTGTTCCTTTCTAACTAGCTTGTACTCCTCACTCTTTTCTAATTAATCTTTTTACATTTATGTAACCCCCTGCACATCAGTGGCATTTCCGCCTTGCTCGGGGTGAAATCATTAAAATAAAAAACAAAAAACTAAGTACTCAGTGAGGATTGAAATCGATACCTAGTAATGATCAACTAGATGAACTGAACTGACCATTTATGGTTTACCTTTAGTCTGATTCTTGTTTTGGGTTATCCAGTTGTGTTCGAATTTAATAGAACTTTGTGTGACTGTCTTGTTTACGCTAAATGACGAAAATACTAGGTTGGCCAGAAAGTCATGACTCACTTAGGAAAAAAAAAGAAAGCAACAACATTTTATCAAACAACAGCAACATTAGATTAAATTCCGACCAAAGATCGCTGAGAATGATGAGCTTTATTTTGAAGAATAAACGTTGGTGTTGTTCCATAAAATTTTCTTTTCTTTTCTCTTCCTAAGTGAGTTTGGACTTTCTGACCAATCTAATATAAAAGATTGTATAGCGGCAAGCTTCTTTAGTGGAATAGTCTCATTTGCTTTGAAAGTGAGCATTCAAGAATGTTTCGCAAAGTTTAAGCTTAGTCTAGCACAAGGCTAGTTTAGTGAAGCTGGCAGTGAGAATCGAACTTACTAAACAAAATAATTCATATATGAGGCCAGTCCTCTAACCATGAAGCTGTGCTAGTGTCTGTACATTTTTTTTCGAATTGTACTATTCGTCTTTTTCTTTTTTAATTCTTCTCAGTTCTTTCTTCCTTTTTTTCTTCTTTCTTTTTTTAATTGTTTACTTATGTTCCTTGATACGGAATTTTATTTTTGCTTTTTTTATTTTTTTTATTTTTTTTGTTTCGCGGGTTTGACCTCTTTGGTAAATAAGCTTCGGCTTTTGTCAAATGTCACACTGTTTTTTTCCTCTCGCTCAATCAAGAAGAGTCATCAGTTCAAATCACGCCATAGGGCAAAAGTGACAGGGGAGTTTGATCCTGGACAAAAACATATGTCAACTTATGTCTTCGGCAACCTATAAAAATGTCTGCTCTTCGACGAAGGCAACAGGTGGCCATCTTACGAAAGGTTATCGCTCCGAGTCGAGGAGAAAAGTCATTGAATGAATGCAGATTACCCATAATGCAATGAATACGCACGCAAGTGCGCACTGTCTTCATCGGGAGTGAAAAGAGACAAAACGAAATAAAGAGAGACATTATGAAATTATTTTTTCTTTCATTCCTTGCACCCAGTCCGACGCCCAAATAACATTACATACGTACGCAGCATTCCATATGGATGCATTTTAGCATTTGCTTATATAAAAATAAAATAAAAAGCAGCCGTATTTTTATAAGATATTTTTATAAATAAGATAACAACCGTTACTGCACCCGACCGGAAATAAAAACAGTGACATGACCAAGAATGTATTCCAGAAGCTGAGTCGAGTATTAAGAGACAAGAAAATTTCGCTGGAAACAAAGAAGATGGTACTAGATTGTTATGTGATGTTTGTTCTTCAATATGGCAGTGAATTCTCGACAATCTCATCAAAGATGAAGGAGAGACTTTAAGAAACCGAATGTTGTTCTACAGCAGGATTCTGAGGATATCATAGATGGAGTAGTTGATAAACGACGCGGTTTTAGAGTGGATGGACTCGAAAAGAAAACCAATACTTAACATCAAGAAAGGACAGCTGATTTTTTTTGGACATTTGATGCAGTGGATATCGACTCGGAAAGACAAATTGAGAAGCCGAGTTCGAATTCCAGCTGAACTCATTGTATTCACTTTCGCGCGAATACCCTTGGGAAAGGTATTAATCCGTCTCTTCCTTCCAGTTATGGATTAAATAATAGTACAGACTGAGTTCTATAGCCTTGGCTGACAACCAGTCTACCGCAGAAAGCAATAGCAACTTACTGCAGGATAGTCTTTTGCCCAGTCAGTCATGTCTTTTTCGAGACATGATCGCCCAAGCGTGTTTCACGTATGGCACTCAACTGACTGAATGAAGAAAGAAGAATTAGAGATACTGATGCTCACGAAACAGATTGAGGGAAGAGGAGGCAAGAGAAAGCAACGCATGACATACTTGATAGACTTAGGTAGATGGATGGTGCAGCGGCGATTGAGTGAAATAACAAGAGAAGATTGTTAAGGGTTATAAAGGTAGGTACGTCCAATTTTACCGTGGGAAAATCAGCATAGTCTGAAGTAAAAGGCCTCAAACTAAATAAAAACAAGGTTTTCTCGGCAAAATGTTTATGCTATCATAAAGAGGATAGATCAAAGTATTTTTTAATTATTTTTACAAATTTTTAAAATTGTTCTAACAGGTTCTGAAAGGCTCATTTAGTGGTAGAAAATCTTTTTTTTTCTCTCGTCAGTGAAAGGGGTAAATTGACGCTAGAGTTTATTACGTCAACAACGTAATATTACGCGAAGGCATTTTTTGACCGTGAAAGACACCTTAATTTGAAAATTCTTGCAAAACTCAAATAATAGTCTGATTTTGATGAAAACTTCAGGACTTATTCACAAATGACTGGAATGATTTTTGAAATAATTACTTTTATAAAATATTGGTAAAAAATATTTTTTTTAATTTGTTCCCCCACCAATATTTAATTTCCAGAAATGTCGAAAAATGCGACTCGGTCACAAAATATAGATAGTTTTCATTAAATTCAGGAGTCATTAAAGAAAGCTAATCAACTGTCTTTTTTCTTCAAAACAAGCTACCTTTTAGAAAATCTGTGAGAAATATATTCACATAGCTTAGCGCTTAAGCAGTGAAAGGAAATTATCAAACATAACAAGACATACCTGGTATAGGAAAAACAATTTATTTGTCTTGCAAAAATATGCTGAATTTTGCTGCTACAGTGTAGCTTGGTATAGTCTCTTTTCTCTGCTTAGCTTGGTATAGTATCCTCCGTCTAGGAGTGGGATGAATAAGACACAAGGAACTGCGATCCGCGACGTACAGGAACTTTCTTCTGGGTCAGCTTCTTTCACAGTTTCTTATCTTGGTATAAGATGATAGTGCTTAGAGAATTTTTCTCTAGGAAGGCAAGGCTTTGCCCATAGGGTATCCTTTTTAAGGTAAGAAGGGTAACAAGAGATTTTCTCTCTTACAAAGTTGTGGCATTAGCCTAAAAGATTACAAAGAATTGGTAAGATGGTCTCGATATAGCGAGACAAGTGGGCGCCAATTTAGGCCCTGCTGCAACAAAAATCCGGAGCGGCACAAATACGTCCGATACTGTTCGTGCTAGCTGAAAAAAAGGAGAGAACAAAACCATCAGAAAAAAAAACATAAAACCTCTGGTAAAGCCCGCCTAAAGTTCAAAACGAGGTTCGGGTTAAATCAGCCAATCAGGAGACCCGTTACATCTGTAAATTTCCGACAAATCAGCTCTGAATTAGGAAAACAAAAATGCAATAAAACTATGCCAATTTTTATTTGGTTAAACTTTTAATTGCTTTTATAAACATAAATAAAAATTGTCATCGTCTGAATAAAAAATAATTTTCCCGTTAGTAATGAATTTTTACAAGAATTGTTTTTATTTTTCATTTTTTTTTTATTAAGTAATTTAAAAAGTTTCATATATCTTTTACAATTTTCTCCTTATAGGTCTCTCAAATATTTTTTTTAATTATTGTGTGGCAAATATATTTATTAATCGAAAAATTTAAAATAGTTACTCTGAAGGAGTAGCATTATTTTGTAATTTAATTAAAACTGTTTATTTTTTAATGTTAATTTCCAGTTTTTGGTATGTACGGGTGCCAATAAACGATATAAATCTGTAAAAGGTCACGTGACTCAAGGGTTGTCCGCCCTTGCATAAATTTTTCCCGTATATAAACCACGAAGGTCCTTGCTGCTATTCTTTTCATGCGTGTCTTTGAATCGCTCAAGAAAGAAGTCATTACTAGTCAGAATTTAAATATTTAAAGTAAATTTTATATTTTTTACTTATTAGTTTAATCATTTTTAATATTAATTGTGAATCTATCTACCTGACAGAATTTAGAAAAAACATCAAAACTTCCTTTTTATTTGTTTTGTTTTTTTGGGCTGTTCATTCAAATGGCATATGGTAATGATTCATAGAAGAAATTATCAGGGATAAAAATGTTTACTTTCAATGTGTGTTTGCAAAATGTGACTAACAAATAAATATGTACTACAATGTTATGGTGCATAGGCTAAGTTAGGTACCTCCACTGGAGTCCATTTTTTTACCTACACTTAAAATTAAATTGAAATTTTAAAAATAAATAAGTTATCTTCAAGCTTTAAAATTAGCTTTAATTGTCAGCCAAGAGATTAAATTTAATAATTCTAGTAAGCAAAACATACTGGTGTAATTTTTAACCTAAATTATATTGATTTAAATCTAAAATTTTAATTTTTTTAAAAAATATACCGCCATTTCTGATTGAATGACTCGTTAATTAAACAGTAGCCTAATTTCTGTTTTTAAAAATCTTGAAAAAATTTAAAAAAACGCGCTGACAGGTTATTAAAGTCAAATTTTAATATTAAAACTTACCTTTATCTATTTTCAATCAATTAATAATTGCTTACTGCCAGAAATTTACAAAAAAAAAAAACAAAATTAATTACGGTAGTCCTTTTTTTTGTTATGTAACTCATAGAGGTGTCGATAGATGACAGCTACCGGATGTTGACAGATACGCAGTGCATGGTGACCAATCGTGCTAAAAAATTTAAATTTTTTTTTTGGTTTTTAACAAATAGTGAAATTAAAAATTTAACAATTTCAGCACTTATATATTTTATAGAATTTTAGTTTAGATTTATAGCCAGACATTTGAATATGCTTTCTGAATAAATAAAAATTTTAAAAATTTAAATTTCTTTTAAAATAATTGTAATTTAATAAGAAACAATGAGATAAAAAACAAATTTATTTTGGTAAGTGTAAATAAAATGTAACCAGACTTTTCATTGTCGTTTGGTTTGTCCATTTAAAAAAAAAATTGAAAGAACATGTAAGTGGGGGGGAAAAAGAAAGAAAATTCCCCAAATTTAATAAAAAAAATTGTCACAATCTTAAATTATTCTGAATTTTGAAATGAATGCCTTTTCATTTTTTTAAAAATTTAGGTATAACAAAATCAGAAGACTTTCTTGTTAATTATTTTTTTCGTGAGGGGGTATTTTAGACAAAAGTGCGAACAAATGTTTGACAAGTTTGACTAAAAATCTCAAAAAAAAAAAATCAAGTAGAAATTTTTATAATGGTTAGTTAGGTAATTCCCAAACGTATAAAAAGTTACCATTTATGATAATTCTTCAAATTTAATTAAAACAAACTTTTATCGTGAATATTTTTTGAAGTTCAGTTATGAAAATGTTTTTATTTTCTTGAACTGTACTGTAGTGTTCAATACATATCTTATTTTTAATTATCATGAATTACTTAATGCACCTACGGTCACAATTAATTCAAAAATTAAAGATTTTAAAATAAAAAGATACTTTTAAATGTTGATGGAATTACTTGCAAACAGGCTGTTAAATTTTAGAAACGTAAGATTGTAATTGCGTTATGTTTTGCCAGAACGCTTGCTAACTTATAGAATCATTTTGACCCATATAGAACACCGTACTTTATAAGAATTGAACATCGTACTTTATAACTTTGAACGTATTTGCACAAATAATTAATTCATTTTTTTCTGTTTAAAAATATTTTTGGTGAAAATTTTTTATTAATTTTTTTTTGTTTTATAGACAGTATAATCATCAATTCTTAACTAAAAGGAAAAACAGATACAGTTCTTTAAAAGATTTTAAAAATATTTTTAAAACTTTATACATTATTTATAATAAAAAAATGAAAACAATTCTTTTATAATTTTATTAGTTATCAAAAAACATTTTTTTTTCAGACTATAATGTCCTTAATTTTTATTATTTATTTCAGCAATTAAAAGCTTATCAAATTAAATTATATCAAAGTTTTATTGCAATTTTTATATTTCTATTCGGAGCAGATTTTGGTATCGTGTCTCATAATTTTAAATAAAAAAAATACATGATTTATATTTCCCGATGAGTTCTGCGTTTAACTAATAAAACAAAAAATTCCAGAAAATTAAAATTCATTAAAATTTCATGAATTTACTTGAAGGGGGGGGTAACAGACTTAAAAAAAAAATTGTTTTCATCAAAATTTTAAGAAGGTAATAATTTCAAAAATAATTTTATTCATTTGTTAATGAGTACTGAAAGTTTCATTAAAATCCGACAAATATTTGATTTTTGCGAGAATTTCCTAATTAATGTGTTCGGAAACGAAAAAGTGAGTGAAGAAAAAAAATGACGTAATCAATTATAACATAGACGTAATATTTTTAACCACGCTAACTCCAAATCAAAAACAAAATTTTCTGACAAAATTTCGAAAATGTTAAAAGGGATTAAAAAAATTTATAAAATAATTAAAATTTACTTTGATCTTTCCTCTTCATAATATTATAAACGTTTTGGATAGAAAAATTTCCTTTATTAAGTTTTTAACCTTTTTAAACTTTTTTTTATGATGGATTTTTGTGACGTAATGGAGGTACCTAGCTAAGATTAAAACAATTTGGAAGAGGTTTCATTTTTTTCTTTCCAATTGAATGAAAAAGCCATTTTTTATTTTCTTTATTTCATAGCCTAATCCTACTATTGAAAGTATGCATTTGTATTGTTATCCTCCTACTTTTAATTTTTTTTTTAATTGCAAATGAATGTACCAAAAGAAAGAACATGTCATAAAATTATTTTTACCCCTATTTCTAGGTATCTCCCATAATTTGATACCTAAGGATAAAAATAATATTATAACATGTTTTTCCTTTTTAAATTCATTTACAATTAAAATAAATAATGGAAAGTAGGAGTTAAACAATAAAAATGCTTAATTTCAATAGTAGGATTATTTTATGAAATAAAATAGAAAAGAATGGCTTTTTCTTTCAATTGAAAAGAAGAAATGAAACTTTCTCCAAATTGTTTTAATGTTAGCCTATGCACCACAAAATTGTAGTACATATTTGTTTCTTAGACACATTTTGCAAACACGCATTTTTGTTAAATTCCAACTTTTCTCTCTTTTTTTTTATTGTGCACAAAAAAAAAAGACAAAAGAGAAAAGTTGGAATTTAAAAAATGTTTAATTTCAATGTGTGTTTGCAAATTGTTTCTAAGAAACTAATATGTACGGCAATTTTATGGTGCCTAAACTAAGATTAAAACAAATTGAAAAAGGTTTGATTTTTTCTTTTCAATTGAATGAAAAAGCAATTTTTTTCTTTTGTATTTCATAGCCTAATCCTACTAATGAAATTATGCATTTTCAATGTTAACCTAATACTTTAAAGTTTATTTTTAATTGTAAATGAATGTACAAAACACAAAATTATTTTTACCCTTAGTTATCAAATTCAGGGAGATTCCTACATACTTGTACCTGGAAAAGCAGCTAAACAGTGAGGAGGATTGGAGAGCCAATTAAGAAAACACCACGGCCCTTTTCAGGGCCACAAAATATTCCCGAATTTCCTTTCTCTTCAAGATATTGCATAAATACAGTATGACATGTACAAAAAATATAGATACTTATTTATAACATCTACAGTTATGTAAAAACTAAATTAGATACTTTTACCTAGTTATCTTACTAATTAATATGAATAAGGCATAATAAAAATATTAATAATTAGCATAATATTTCATAACTTAACTAGGTTATTTTAATTTCATTCTTTCTTATTAAACTGTAAAAATATTTTAAAAGAAATTTTTATTTTTATTTACTCAAAAAGCATATGCAATCATCCAGCTATAATGCTAAACTAAAATTCTATAAAATAAATAACTGCTGAAAATACTGTTACATTTTTATTATTACTACGCAATGAAAAACTAAAGAATGAAATTACAATTTTTGTAATTTAGCTACTTCCAATTTTGCCATGTTTATATCCATTTTATAAGATCTACTATCAATTTGATAAATATTAAGTTGAAGTTGGTGCCCAATATGTGATGCAAGAGCTGAACCTGGAAAAGCAGCTAAGCAATGAGGAGGATTGAATAGCCAATTAAAAAAACACAACTGCCCTATTCAGGGCCACAAAATATTCCTGAAACTGAAAGTCTTTTCTCTTCAAGATATTGCATAAATACATTGACATGTATCAAAAATAGATACTTAATTATAACATCTACAGTTATGTAAAAATTAAATTAGATATTCTTACCTTTTTTTGTTACTAATTTTTATGAAGAATGCATAACAAAAATATTAATAATTAGCATAATATTCATAACTTTACTGGGTTATTTTAATTTCATTCTTTGTTATTAAATTGTAAAATTATTTTAAAAACAATTTCAATTTTTATTTATTTAGAAAGCATATTCAATCATCCAGCTATAATGCTACACGAACATTGTTTAAAATATTATGTAATTGATGAAAATATTATGTTATGGTTAGCTATGCAGTTAAAAAACAGAAACCGGATTTTTAGATAGATAAAAATTTGGCACTTCCGGACGCCATACTTGGGGTGTTGACAGACAGTGGCTGACATATTCAATCAATCGGCACTTCGTATTACGTAGATGACAGGACTATTGTATTTAAGATAAGCTTCCTGTCTTAAATTTCATAAAGTAAGGAATTACTATTGTGTGAAATCAGATTAAGGTATGTTTCAATTTAAACAATTGACTATAAAAAAGTGTCTGCAATGTATAATTTTTTTAAAGATTTTTTTGCTACTGTTGACGTAACCTGTCAATAAATCAAAAATGTCAAAAAATGGCGGATAATTTAAAGTATTTTTTTTCTCGAAATATTTCGGATTCCAATCGATATAATTTCAGTTTAAAATACACCAGTGTATTTTCATTACTGGAATTACTAACTTTAATCCCTTGGCTCTCAAATAGACCTAATTTTAAAGCTTGAAAATAGAGTATTTATTTTAAAATTTTCATTTTAAATTTAGGTATCTAAAAATTTATTGGACGTACCTATATAAAGGATAGGGAGATGTGGAAGGCTATGACCGCCTACGTTCCTAAAAGACACGTACACAGAAAAGTACACATTTGAGGAAATACAGACACACACTTTTAAATTGTAATGTGTATCCAAATAAATATATATATCTATTATTCTGTATGCAACCCCTTTCACGGAGCTAATCGACCGTGGGTAAAAGGGATGAGGAAAGATGCTAAATCAGAAAGTACAGAGGTTACCCTCTGATCATGTATATATTTTCCCGAAATTACAACCTGATATCACATATAGTCGCTGAAATGATAGAATGTTATGTAATGGGCAGCATGTGATGAATTTCAAAGCACATTTATATTTTTTTTAAAGAAAAGAAAATTTTTAGTAAAACTAGAAATGTGAACTCACTATTCATCCAGTCACCAAACAACAGGCTTTATTCTGTGAGAAGCTTTTTAAAGTAGACCCCTTCGTGAAAAAGGTCAGCGTGGCCGGCAGCGGAAAGGCGGGCTTTCACGGGTGAATGCGATCGACCAGTGCTAGGTATAATTAGGCCGGGACTGTGGTCCTCTAAATGATTCAGGATGGTTCAGGAAAAATCTAGTCTTTTTAAAAAGCGTCACGGGACGTTAGCGGAAGTGTCACTCGTCACAGAAGACGTTAGATAAAAGGAAGAGTTTGGGGATAAAAAAAAAAGGAAGAGACTGAGAAAACCTTCTAGGGTCTTTCGATGAGGCAGTAAAACCAGGAGGGAAAAGATGGTGGCTGACCCGTGAGTCGGTCGGTTGCGGACGGAATTAAGATGTTCCCCGGTAGCAGACAGTCGTCGGTCATTGTTCTCTCTCTCATTTGGTAATTTACACGAGCAAAAAAGTGTTTTTCTTTATGTAAGATACAGGAAGGAAATATAGTGCCTTCGCGCGCTACATCACTCAATGTTTTAAAGCAATAAGTGAGTTTGTTACAAAATTTCATACTTCTGGATTGAAATCCCTTGGACTAGATGACTTAATTAATCTTTCCGAAAGCACACGGCAGATAGTGGATAAGATACAGCACTTAGATCCTTGTCCGAGCGCGATATATATAATATACTCCCCGATATGGTGATAGGATGCGACACACAGAGTACCCATCCCCGTACACTACGGACCATAATTAGGCCACCCCAGTGTCTTAAAAAATGATGTATTTCATACTATTTTTTAGTATTTATTGCCAAGTGAATAATTGTAAGCGAAAATAGAATGTTTTTTTTGTTAATACTGCACAATAACAGGGACATCAAAGGAATTTATAAATATTTAATATTATAATGTATTTTATAAATATTTAATCAACGAAAGAATGAAAAAAATTATATTCGGACGTGTTCATCTTTGCTCTCTTGCCTTGTAAAATTTTGCAAAGTAATAATAACAAAAGAATCATTCTATTTTCATTTACAATTATCCACTTAAAAATAGTATGAAATACATCATTTCTTTTAAAAAACTTGGGTGGCCTAATAATTATGGCCGTTAGTGTACATAAGCGTCAAGGACAAAAAACAAAAACAAAAAAACTGCCAACTACCAACAATAAATTATAACGCTGACGTCGATATCAGGAGATCCTAGCTCATTAATTATGAGGGAATATCTGCCGCAGTGTTGGAATCGTAAGAGCCAGGATTCCCTGATAGCTTACAAGAAATGCTTTGATCCTAGTCTGAAGGTCTTGTAAACGAGCACTGACCTAGTATTAGTTTTACTTCCATACGTTGACAATATTAGACACAGGGTCAATTCAACGTCCGTGTCTATAGAAATACATAAGTCAAGCACACAAGATCCTACACCGATATCTACAACCATATCACAATTAAAGGAACTCTAAAGTAAACTTAATGAACTCTTTTCAAAATCAAGAGACTTAGAGGTGAATAAAATGAAATAAAAATGTGAATAGATAAATAAAAAAATAACACACACACACATACATACATACAAATATATATATATATATACATATATATATATATATATATATATATATATATATATATATATATATATATATATATATATATATATATATATGGTTAGGTCTTGAAGGCTGTCACAATGCATTTAGTAAAATAAAGGAAGGTAAAGAAGTTTTTGAGTATTACCTATTTATTATACATTAATATTTCGAGATCAAATCTCATCTTCAGAATGGCAGAGAAGCGTCCGAGTGAGTCCGTGCCTTTCAAGGAATGGCCATTCCTGGCTGCTAGTGGTGCTGCTCTCATTAGTGTGTGTTTGTGTATGTGTGTTAGAGCATGTGTGTGTGTGTGTGTGTGTGTGTGTGTGTGTGTGTGTGTGTGTGGTATATGTGTGATTTACAGTTGGGACCTTTTTCTGGTCTGATGATATCATCACGCACGCACACACACACACACACACACACACACACACACACACACACACAGACCTAATCAAATACCTAATATACACAATGCTTAAAGCAAATTACACAATTTTACTACATATATATGTATGTATATAAATTGTCAAATATAACAGACAATGAATGTCTGTTATGTTTAATCATGAATCATTCTGAACATCGTATTTTGGTTTTAATTTCTGCTGAAAATAAATCTAGTCACAACACTACATTCGATTTAGACATATGGTTCTGTTAACATTTCGTTCTCTCACGTGGTATGACGTAATAGAACCGCATTACTAATTTACGACCTGCGTCTGCTATTCGGTGACCGTTATTGACGCATAGCAATGTTTCATGGCGACACAAGGGAGATTTCATTATTGATGGTGGATATGTTTATGTTAACGTCCCTACAACCACTCTGAGGATGGCTCATGTGAGCCGAAAGCTTAAACCAGCGTAATTAAACATATCCAAATGTTGGACAACTTTTGTCTTGATTTTCACCAGAAATTAAAGCCAAAATACGATGTTTAGAACTGCTCATAATTAAACATAATATATATTTATTGTCTGATATACTTAACAATATATGCGTTTATATATATATATATATATATATATATATATATATATATATAGTACATAGAGACAGCAGATAATTATCTAAACACATATATTGTTAAATATAACAGACTCCCAAGAGCATGTCTCCCGATCATTACAATATTAACCCTCTTAACTGCCTCTCAATGTAATCCTCTACCACAAGTTGCTCCAGGGTCTAGTACAACGTGAACCTTACTATATATTTATATATATATTAGCCATCCACATACAAGCTTGTTTTGCTGTATCACAGCTCATCAGTGTGGCTAGACACATCCACTAGCTTCTGGCCGGGATCGAAACTCGACCGATTTGGTGTCAGTCGGAGTCGCTACTCCCTAAGCCATCGACATGGATAAAGAGAAGGGAAACTTTAACGTGTTGTATATAAGCAGTGTATACATATGCCAGTCACCGAAAAATCATTTCTGAAGAGTCACGCATGTAGCAGAAGTGGAACTGTTTTTAAAATTTTCTTCTCCAGAGCGCTCAATTGTAATGTGTGAGAACATAATATATTAGTCATCCACAGACAAGCCTGTGTCATTTAAAAATGTCATCTAAATTCTCTATATTTCTTGCTATATATATATATATATATTGTGTCGATGTACCCCCCGATAAATATGGAAAATCGTTAATCGAAAAAATCAGGTTATAGAAGGAGTGGTCCGATTTTAATCAAATTTGATACACTCATAGACAAAGACATAAGAAACGATATTCAGAAGTTTCAAGGCTGCAGTTCTTACAATTGGGCAGAAAATCGATAATATATATATATATATATATATATATATATATATATATATATATATATAAGTTTTCATTACACCCGAACAACGCCGGGCTATACTGCTAGTATTCAATATACACGCAACATACACAAAACTTAAAATAAGCAATATAAGACAAAAAAAAAAAATCAAATACAAAGTTAAGAAAAAGAGCATATATAGCCGAATATAATTACAATACAAATAATAATAAAAAATAATTAAAAAGTAAGAAAATAATAAGAAAAGAAAAATTATATAGTTGCAATCTAGAACAAAAATATATATTTGCAATTTAGAAGTCATGTATGATTATAAATAATCTGAAACCATAGTCTTAAAAAAATTAACAAATGAACTTTGAAAGGCTGGTTACCTCCTGCCCAACATCCCTTAAACCTCCAATGACCTATATGTAGATCCAGCTAACAGAGAAGCGAGACTTTATCAAAACATTGAGGCATGAAGCTAACATTTGCCTGGTAATTATAAATCATATTAAGCATAGGAAATTGTGGACAAATTAGAAGAAATTGCGAACAGCTAAGATCGCCCATATCTTGGGTGGGGCACGACACAGAGAAAAAGATAATAAATCCTCTGACGAGTATCTCTGAGGGGGTTCGTGCGTAAATGATGGTCTCAGGCAGTTTAATGCTTTCCATTGTGGTAAAGTGGATATCGGCTCGGAAGGAGAAATTGGGGACCTGAGTTCGAATTCTAGTTGAACTCTTTGCATTCACTTCCGCGCAAATACTCTTGGGAAAGGAATCAATCCCTCTTCTCTCCAGTTATGGGTGAAATAACAGGACATATTAGGTTCTATAGCCTTGGCTGGCAACCAGTCTACCGCAGAAAGTGATGGTGACCTACTGCGTTATAATCTTCTGCCCAGTCAATCATGTCTCTTTCGAGACATGATCGCCCAAGCTTGTATCACGTATGTCACTTGACTGGCTGAACCTAATGTAAACAACAATAAACAAAGATAATTTATTTACGAAATTTTACGAAATCCGTTACGAAAAAAGATTAACTCCGATATATTTTTAATTTATATTAAGCATAAAAACGTCCATTAAAAATAATGTTTAAACAAATAAGTTAAAAATATGTCGGGGTTAATCCATTTCGTAAGGGATTTCATAAAATTTCGTAAAAATATATATACGCTTTCCTTTTGATTTTTATTATATATATATAACTATATATATATATATATAATTTTAAAAAAAGTACGTCTTTATATATATATATAGATTTCCACACACACACACACACACACACACACACACACACACACACACACACATACACACACACACACACACATATACATATAGTGTTAAATTGTAACCACAAAAAACAAAATCAAAGTAAACAAATAATATAACATGCAGTCAGTCAGTTAAGTGCTATACGTGAGACACGCTTTAGGCGATCATGTCTCGAAAGAGACACGACTGACTGGGTAGAATATTATCCCGGAGTAGGTTGACATTGCTTTATGCGGTAGACTGGTTGCCAACCAAGGCTATAGAACCCAATTTGTCCTGTTATTTAACCCATAATTGGAGGGAAGAGATAGATTAATACCTTTCCCAAGGATATTAGTGCATAAGTGAATTCAACTGGAATTCGAACTCGGCTTCCCGATTTGTCGTTTCGAGTCGATATCCACTGCACGACAACGCACATCCCAATATAAGATTAATCAAGCAAAAAAAGAAAAGATATTAATTAAGCAAAAAACAAACAAACAAACAAACAAGCAAACAAGCAAAAAAGACTCACGCAGACACACAAATATCACGCTTCATATAAATGATCAAGTGAACTTCTTTGTTTAATTCGATCAGATCAAACCTTTACGCCAAAGACACGCCATTCTAATTCCAAGGAGTCGAATCATCTTCGTTTAACCCGGATTCCAGATGTAAAGAGAAAGTGCCACCCAGATAACTTTTTCCGAAGGATTGCCACATTGTGGAAAAGATTTCCATGTGATGCTTCTCTGAACACTTCAATATTATCCTCTTCAAAATAAGAAACATCTAAACTTATTTATAAATGGAACTTTGTGTGTGTGTGTATGTGTGTCCGTTACCTATAGACTCCGAAACGGCTGAACTGATTTTCTTGAAAATTTACACAGTTGTACTATAAACGTCTGCGAGTGTTCTTAACTAGATTTTGTGTCGATGTACCCCGATAAATATCGAAAATCGATAATCGAAAAAATCGGGTTATAGAAGGAGTGGTTCGATTTTAATCAAATTTGATACACTCATAGACAAAGACATAAGAAACGATATTCAGAAGTTTCAAGGTTGCAGTTCTTACAATAGTGCAGAAAATTTGATATCGATACCAGGAAATCAAACTTTGACTTACATCCATTCATTTTTCTTTCAGTCTACGGTTTCACTTTAAATGGAAACAACTATTGCTTTTTAGTCTTTCGTGTCAACGACCAAAGAGTCTGAGCTCCAGGACCATAGATTAGGTTTAAACCTTTCATCACACTCGGGCAACGCCGGGCTATACTGCTAGTATTTTATAGACGGCAAAAAGGCGTTGTACGCCACAAAGACGTGATAGGGATGCTCGGTAACCTAGACATATTCGGGAAAGACATTAGAATAATCAAGAACCTATACTGGCATCAAACCGACTGCATATGGACAGGAAATGAATTCAGAAAGTATAAAAAATACAAAGGGTGTAAGACAAGGATGAGTCTTCTCAACAACCTATACAGTGAGGTAATTTTGTGAGAAGTACAAGTCCTGCCAGGATTCGTCATTTGGCGGCAAGAGTCTGAACAATATACGATACGTAGATATTACAGTGCTGATAGCAGACACTAAAAGGAATCTACAAGACCTTCTACAGAAGGTAACAAAAGAAAGTAAAAAAAGTGGGTGCTAAACATAATGTATAAGAAAATTGAATGCATGTTCATCAGTAAAAAGAGGAACCCAAAATGCCAACTGCAACTCGAGGATACTGAAAAAAACTAGGTACAGAAACTTAAATATCTGCTAACTGTTCTAACAGAGCACGGAAATACGACACTGAGATCCGAAGGCGTATTGGCATGGCTAAGGATGCATTTCAAAGACTGGGTAGAATATTGAGAGACAGGAAGATTTCGTTGGAAACAAAGAAAATAATACTGGACTATTATGTGATATCTGTCTTCCTATATGGTAGTAAACGCTGGGCAATCTCCTCATGAGTAATAGACATGGCCAAGGATGCATTACAAAGGCTGAGTAGAATATTGAAAGACATGAAGATTTCGTTGGAAACAAAGAAAGTTCTGGATTGTTATGTGGTGTATGTCTTTCAATATTGTAGCGAATACTGGACAAGCTCATCAAAGACTTGAAGCAATCGAAATGCAGTTCTACAGAAGGATACTGAGGATGGCATGGACCAAACATGTCAGAAACGATGAAAGTTTTGTAGAGGATTGAAACGAAAAGAAAACTTATTCACAGGACAAGTATAAGGAAAGAAAGAAAGACAGAGGAAAGCAATGCAAGACATACTTGATAGGCTTGAGCAACTGGATGGCAGAGCAGATTAAGCGAGGGGTAACAAGAGAAAGAGTGTTGAGAGCTATAAGGGATTGGGAAATGTGGAATACCATGATTTTCTACGTACTGAAGAGACCCGGCTTATAGAAGTAGAATTGCTTTGAATTTAGAGTTTCCAAATTGTACATTAAAAATAGTATCTACCACTTCTTCTCTCGGCAAACATGCCAAGCTTCGTTCCCAACAGATCCCTTTTGTTTAACCCTCTAGGGCCATTCGTATCATATTAGTGGGGGATCTGTTTATTACTTCATAACAATATAGAACTGATCCCCCACTTTATGACAAGTAGAAGCCTTAATCATATTATATTATTAACCCTCTAGGGCCATTCGTATCATATTTGATACAGTATGAAAACAAGCCTTGAAAGAAATATTTTCCTGAAAAATTTTTTAAGAGAAATATTTTATAAATTTCAAATGAAAGCAGTACTGACTGCTCAGTCAATGAATACCAAATGTTTCCTTATAGGGAAATACCAAGTGTTTCCTTATAGGGAAATACTGTATCAAATATGATACGAATGATACGAATGGCCCTAGAGGATTAACGTTAGAATCTGTGTGACAATAAGTCTGGTAAGTTCTCCTGATTTCCTTGGACAAAATTATCATATTAAGTCAACACCTGATGGCATGACAAAAGAGCTTCTAAGTCTTCTACCCTTTCATAGACACATTTGACGTTTTAAGCTCACAATCAGTCGTTGATGGTTTTCATTGAGAATCGAGGAACGAGTCTGCAAAAATGAAGCCATTTTTTTAACTCACTGATCAGATTATTTTCATGCCAGATGTTTCTTGGTTGTCATTCGTAAATTATTGAATCTATCTGCTAAAACCAGGACAAATATCTCAAAACACAGGTCGAATTTTGTTAACGGAAAATTTCCGGGTATTGTTTTTCTTTAGGAATCGTTTGAAAACAAGAAATTAAAATATTCATGATTTTTTTTTTCATTTCACTTGACAACTTATGTCGAAGAAAGATATCTGTTAGTTAATAATGGGAATCCAGTTAAAAGGAAATCTGTTAAACAAATCTTCTATTTTTTACAAGACACCTGACAAATATTTTTCATCTCCAATATCTATCATATTAGAGAAAGAAAAAAAAACTTAATCGATTGGACGAATATATCGAAGATCTCTTCCATAACAAGAGAGAGCAGCCGCCAATACAAATATAAACCGACGGACCAGTGATATTAAAAACTGAAATTTTGACTGGGGAAATTAAATAGAAATAAAGCAGGAATTCTAGAAGGTTTTTAATAGAGAAATTGACAGACTTAGACGATTTTGGCGTAGACATGATTACAGAAAAATATATGAAATCTACAACAGTGTGAAACTTTCTTAATTCAAATTTCTTGTGTTGAACTGTGAGGTATTTTTGTTTTTTTTTGTTTTTTTTTTGTATATATATCTGTATTTTTCGTTTGTTTTTTTTTTTTCCTTTTTGGCGTTCATGCTTCATTTGGGGAAAAAAAAGTTTGAAATTTTTATTTATTTATTTATTCTGTTATGCGAAGCTATCCTGGCCAAGGTATCAGCAGCCATTTGTTACCCCTCCCCGCTATGGTCTGTTCTTTGAATCGAAATTCACCTAGCAGCTTAACTTGATGTTAACTAAGAAGGCAGACGCAAGGGATTGAGAACTTCACCGAAAAATCAGGATAATGAGTCAATCAACAAAACCTATTATCTGGATACTGATTAACAGAGTGCGAAAGCAGAATTGAGCCAGAGTTAAACCAAAAACAGTGTGGGTTCGTCAAAGAATAGGAAAAAGAAACGCGAAATTCATGCTCAGATTGCTGTCAGGAAGATGAAGAAGTATAATACTTTCATGGCTTCTGCTCAGACGAACTTAAGTCACTGATGCCTCCTCAACAGGTGTTTACTCGTGCAACCAGACTGGCAACTGGGTCCCACCCATTCACAGTCAGGTTAGCCAAATGCAGACGACAATTCTACTCCTGCAGCTTCTCTCGCACTTCCCGCCTGTGGAACTCGCTCCCGTATTCTTGCTTTTCTGACGGCTACAACCTCCAGAAATTTAAATGCAAAGTTAATACTCATCTACTAACAACTGGACTCTCGCTCTCTCCCCACCCCCGTATAACCTTCCCTTTCTCTCCACCTATGTATCTGTCATCGCACCTGCTTTCTCAGCTTTCTATTGTTCCTTTCTAACTAGCTTGTACTCTTCACTCTTTTCTAATTAATCTTTTACGTTTATGTAACCCCCTGCACATCAGTGGCGTTTCCGCCTTGCTCGGGGTGAAATTATTTTTAAAAAAAAGTGTACCTTTGTTCTATAGACTCCTCAAAAGCGTTTGACAAGGTACGTCAAAAAGACTCGTTAGAGATCCTCAGCAATCTCGCCATGTTCAGAAAAAACATTAGAATACCAAAGCCTCTGTACTAGCAGCAAACCGCTTGAATACTCACAGGAAATGCATTCAATAGATATACAAAAATAGAAAAGCGTGTTAGACAAGGATGTGTTTTGTAACCGGATTTTTTCAACCTGTACAGCAAAACGTGGATGTGCGTTGTAGTGCAGTGGATATCCGCTCGGAACGAGAAATCTGGGCGCAGAGTTCGAATTCCAGTGAAATTCCTTGCATTCACTTACGCGCAAATACTCTTTGGAAAGGTATTAATCTGTCACTTCCTTCCAGTTATGGGTTAAATAACAGGACAGATTGGGTTCTATAGCCTTTTATGGCAACCAGTCTACCGCAGAAAGCAATGGCAACCTACTGCGGGATAATTTTCTGCCCAGATACATGAATGTATCACGTATGGCAATTAACTGACTGACGAAATAAATAGTTGGAAACACAATTAAAAAACCTCTACTGGGCATAAAGTGGGGGTCATTTTTGTATTGCTATGAAGCAATAAACTGATCCCCCACTAATTATACTTAATATAACAATGTAATATTATCTATCTCATCTCCCACCAGCTATGAGTTAAATGGCAAGACAGATTGTGTTCTATAGTTTTGGTCGGCAACCAGTCTACAGCAGAAATTAATGGCAACCTACTGTGGGATAAATTTCTGCCCAGTCAGTCATGTCTCGAAAGAGACATGATCGCCCAAGCGTTTATCACGTATGGCACTTAAGTGACTGACAGAAAAAGATTTCTGAGTGAGTTAGAAATCCTGTCACAAACTGAACAATATAAGATACGTGGAGGATTCAGTGCTAATAGAAGACAGGGAAAGAAAAATACAGGACCTTCTATAGAAGGTAGCAAAGGAAAGTGAAAAGAATGGGCTCAACATAATCTTAAGGAAAACTGAATGCATGGTCATCAGCAGAAAAGAGGACCCCAAAATGCCAGCTACAGGTCGGGGTTACTAAAATCAAATAGGTGCATAAATTTAAATATTTGGGAAGTGTTTTGACAAAGAATGAAAAGTACGACACTGGGATCCAAAGACGAATTGGCATTGCTAAGGACGCATTTTAAAGGCTAACCAGAGTACTGAGAGACAGGAAAATCTCATTGGAGACAAAGAAAAGAATGCTGTGCTAGGGTTATGAAGAATCTAAATCTATTAAAGACACCGACAATCATGTAATGAATTATAAATACCTGGGAAGCGTTCTGACAGAGAATGGAAAGTACGACATTGAGAACTAAAGACACATTGGCATTGCCAAGGACGCATTTCAAAAGCTAACCAGAGTACTGAGAGACAGGAAAATCTCATTGGAAACAAAGAAAAGAATGCTGGGTTAGGGTTATGAAAAATCTAAATCTATTAAAGGCACCAACAATCGTAATGAATTATAAATACCTGGGAAGCGTTCTGACAGAGAATGGAAAGTACGACATTGAGATCCGAAGACGCATTGGCATGGCCAAGGACGCATTTCAAAAGTTATGCACAAGATTTAGAAACAGGAACATTTCGTTGCAAACAAGGAAAAGAGTACTGTAACGTTATGTGTTATCTCTCCTCCTATATGGCCATGAATATTGAAGGATCTGCTCAAAGATGAAAGAGAAACTCGAATCAACAGAAATTTGGTTTTCCAGAAAGATGCTGAAAATACCATAGACCGAACATATGAGAAATGACATAGTTTTGAATAGGATGCAAACGGAAAAGAAACTTATTCTTAGCATCAGGAAGAAACATCTGAGGTTTCTGGGATACGTAATAAGGTAGGAGGACTTTGAGAACTTGATACTCTCAGAACAGATAGAGGGAAAGAGAGACAGGAAAAAAGTAATGCATGATATACTTGATGGACTTGAGTAAAGTGAGAAAAGAGGAGAGGAGTAACAAGAGAAATGGTATTAAGAGCTACAAGAGATAGGAAGATGTGAAAAGCCATGATCGCCTACGTCCTGAACAGAAAAGGGACATAGAAGAAGATAAATATCGACTTATAAAACATGACCATTTTAAGGTTACTTTTGATTTTTTCTTTCCGGTCCTGTTCAAGAAGACAATGTCAGGTCTTCAGTGAGATGGCCACGAAATAAAATATGATTGGTTAACTATTTGATGACATCACTGAAGAGATTTTACATTACACAATCGGGCTAGATAGGAAGCCTTTGTTATGTCAACAATTAGGATGTTGGTCGAGCCTCGCGTAAATTACACAAGACCGAACATATGAGCAATTACATGGTTTTGAAGAGGATGCAAGCAGAAAAGAAACGGTAAATTTTCGTTTTAGGTTCCGACGGCTGCCCCCCCCTTCAAATTTATACAAAAGAGCATTATTTCTGTGCAAATGTATATGCTGAACTCAAATCAACAATTAGCATCAGAAAGAGACAGCTGAGGTTTCTCGGATACGTCATAGGAAAGGAGAGTTTGGAGAATTTAATACTCACAGGATAGATAGAGGGAAAGAGAGAAGGTGAAAACTACTGCAAGACATACTTGATGGGTTTGAGCAAGTGGATGGCGGAGTTTGGAAGAGATACCAATAGAAAGATTGTTAACATGGAAAAAGATTGGGACAATTTGAAGTCCATGATCACAATGTTGGAGTTTTTTGGGTACCTTTGTATACTGGTGAGCCAACCATAAGCTGACTCATTTTATAGTTCACCAATAGAAGGGTTAACCAATCAGAAGGCTCAAAATATTCAATGCGATGTATAAAAGGCGACCATATTTTCCTGAGTATTGGCGATAGAGTCCGATTTTGTAGAGTGTCTGACTTGTGAGTGTTAATCTTTGACGTTGTTTCATTGAACAGATTAAGTACTGCGCTGTATTCTATATTCATAAACTATGGTGGACATGGTCAACACGCCTACGTCTTGAAGAGACCCGGCACATAACAATGAAGAAGAATAAGTTTCTCTTTTTGGTCGGAGGAAAATAAATCTTTATAATATTTATATTCGGATTATTGTCCTCATCTTTGTTGTTGTTATCTTATTGTTTTGCTCGTTCTGTCATTCACCTGTTTTCATGTGTATATCGACCAGGGTAACCTTCAAGGAATTCTGAACTGAATATTTTATATATTCTTGCCGGCTATTCTTTCTATCCCAATGTCTGTTCTTGGTTATTTGGGAATCGATTAAAGCAAATTGAGTTTACTAAGTGTTGTGGATTCCGGTTTAGAAACCGCACAAAATAATGAACAGCAAAACAGATATTTGAGATAGAAAAATCGGATATATTAAAACTAAAGATACAAACTGGAACGCAGGTTAGTATTCCAAGGAATACAATAGTCCTATAAATGAAGCCGTGCTGGAAATAGTATATCCCAGTAATTCTATTCTGGCTGAGTGGAGCTCAGAGCTACTATGACTACTGACACGGTATTCTCGGTAACTTACGGATCAGTCGATAACTCAATTATCTCATTATGGCAGGAGTATGTGTATACTCAAGTTGAATCCATTATCATAGAAAAAGGGGAAATCCCACCACACTAAGAAAAAAAAAAAGAAAGACATTTAAAATAGAGTTTTGTTATTTAAATAAAAAAGACAAGCAGCAAACACCCGGCTAGAAAAATAAAAGGAGTTTTGAAAAGTGGAGTCAAAATTTTTATTTTCGTACAAGACTTCTTTTTATGCGCCATGACCCCCCCGCAAAAAAAAAATCGTAGGCGATCATGGCTTTCCACAATTTCCTGTCCTTTGTAGCTTTTAATAAACTTTGTCTTTCTGTTATTTCTCTTAGACCTTATCAATTTACTCAAGCTCATTATGTATGTTATACGTTGCTCCCCTCTGTCTCCTTTCTGTTCTACCTGCCCCGTGAATTTCAGGTTTTTGAAGCCGCCCTTCCTTATTTATTACATGCCCTAGAAAGTTTAACTGCATCTACCTCTGTATATCATTCAACCAATAGATACATAAAAAGAAATCTCTTTTAATAAGTAACATTATTGTCAGGCCTCCCACTGCGATTGTTAGGGACGTGAAGAGCTTTACACAGAGAAAAATTTCTGTGGAGTATATTTAAAAAATATTTAAAAAATAATGTTATTGCCTGACATCTTCTTTCGAAATAAATCAACATCCTGAATCAAATTATGTTGTTTCCGAGTTTCCATAGACTGAATGTCCCAACGTTTCTTCAAACAGAAAAGGGAATTCAGAAAAATTAAGCAAACAAAATGGATGATTGGCATTTATTTAGCAAGACGTGACAGGAATTTATCGGAATCGGACAGGTGCTGGAACCTCTTGAGAGATTTGATGGTTTCCGATCAGTGAAAGCAATGTAACTGCTTTTCCTGCAAATAAGTGTTTTCTTCCAAGAGACGCACCTGCTACACCGGAACGGCCCCAGAGTTACTAGAATCAAGGAAAGAGGTTTGTGTAGAAAAACACAAAGTGAAAAGTGAGCCTCATTATGTAAATTAAATTATGAGACAATTAAGAGGAAAAAAGATAATAGCGAAATAATTTGACTTGGCGTGACTGGGCAATAATAACGAGAAAAAGATATAAAAAAGCGTGAAATTAAAGCGTGTGTTTAAAGTAAATGAAAAAATGTTGATAATATTAACATTCGTGTGGATGTCAGTACAAAAAGGTGATAAGATAAGAACGAAACGACCTAAAACAGACGTTCTCTATCGAGTAGGCTTTCGTCCACTCTGACTATGTTGGCGTATTCTATGAGAATAATACGGTATATATATATATATATATATATATATATATATATATATATATATATAGAGAGAGAGAGAGAGAGAGAGAGAGAGAGAGATTATAAAATGTATCAGCTCTTCGCTATGGTACTTAGATTTTATGAATTTAAGAGCAGTACTAGATTGCCAGTTAGGTCTCATCATTTTACAATTGAAACATATAGATGCATCTGTAATTTCTATGCTAACAATTTTTCCCTCGCACGTCTCGCTTTTGGAACTCTCTTCCGGTCTTTTGGTCCCCAGTCAACTTTGATCTTCAAAAATTCAAATGCAATGTCAATCGTTATCCTCTGTCTTTTAATTCCTGTTCTTGTAGTGTTCATTCTCCTTAATTACTTTTTGTTCTTCTCATATTATTATAAGTTATATGCTAACAGTTCGTTCTCTCACTAGTGGAACTCTCTTCTAGCTCTTTGCTTTCCATACAACTTTGATCTTCAAAAATGTTTATGTTATGACAATCGTTATCTTTTGTCTGGTTCTTATACTGTTTCCCTTTTTAATAATGTCTTCATTTTCTCATATTCTCTCACAGTCAGTAACACCCTGCATCTTAGTGGCGTTACTGATTTGATGGAGGTGAAATTATTAAAATAAAAAAAATCTCCATCTTGCTGGAGGTGAAATTATTAAAATAAAATATCCTCATCTCTAATAAATTAATGGTCGGTATATGTGGAGTATCGTCAATTTACAATTGAGATGGCTAGATGTAACCGTAAGTCTTATGCTAACAGTATCTTTTCCTCGTGCTTCTAGCTCGTGGAACTCTCTTCTGGCTCCATGCTTTCGGCTCCATGTTTCTCAATTACCTTAAATCTTCAAAAATGAAAATGCAATTTCAATCGCTATCTACTGTCTTTTTGAATGTCGTTAGCTTCAAGGGGGTATCAAAACCTTATTTCTTCATTAAGTCTACCATTCACCTATGCTTAGAATATTGGTGCCACATATGATCCAGTGCTTTTGCTATATATTTGGAGAGTCTTGATTAGATCCAAAGAATAATCAGCAATATTATTGGTTCTGACTTGGTGCCTCGGCTTCAATTATTTTGCCGCCTAAAAATTGCTTCCCTGTGCCTTTTTTTGTAAAGTATTTTCGTGGTAATTGCTAGGATTGTTATCTAGACTTTGTGAATTTAAGCGCAGTACTTGATTGGCGGCAAGGTCTCTCAATGCAAAGTTGAACTGGCTTGATACAACCTTAATTGTAGAGCTCTATTCCAGCTCTATGCTTTCCAGTTAACTTTGATCTTAAAAAAATTTAGTGCAACATCAATCGTTATCGACTGTCTTCCTGATTACTTTTTAGTTTCTTTAACTCTTTAGTAATCTTTCTGCTTTCTAATTTTTCCCACCCTGTTAAGTCTTGTGTCTTAGTGGCTTTGTTGTTTTGTTTAGAATAAATCCGGTAAAAATACGAAAGACAAGCAGCATTTATGTTTTTTTCATACAGATTTAATGAGGTGCATGGTTTTGGCAATTTTCAACATGTAAATCAATACTTATATTTTTTACAATGATGTTCTTCCTGTATATAGTGCAAGATCTACACGAGATAAAAGGACACAATATAAGAGGCACAATTTATGTGAATATTTGGGGAAGATAATCCAACGTTGAATTCATGGCATTCACTTCCGCACAAATAGCCCTAGGAAAGGTAATAATCCGTCTCTTCCTTCCACTTATTGATTAAATAATAGGACAGATTAGGATCTATAGCCTTGGATGGCAGCCAGTCTACCGCAGAAAGCAATGGCAACCTACTGCGGGATAGTCTTCTGCCCAAAGCGTGTATCACATACGCCACTTAACTGACTGACTGAATCCAACGTTAAGCTGAAATTTTCTATAATTTCAATAGAGCTTTATTTCTTTATTAAGATATCTAGAATGGGCAGGCCGGTAAACGTATTAAATAGTGTTCAAAGAAAAAACTGGCGTCTATTTCTAATCCGAGTATCCACTATAATGATGTTTGAATTAATTAGCACCTACGCATCGTTCATTCAGCAATGAATTAGAACACTCTCAGCTACTGGGCGTGTATAATGATAATATACACGCTAACATTGGAGTAGATAGACTAAACTATCGCCCAGTTCACACTCCACCCATGTCTATTGAACAGGTGAAGAGGCTCATCCCTTGTTTCCTGTTTAGGATGCGGTTTCCGGTTTTCTCTTTTCCAATCTTTTCACTCATTTTTTTATTTTATTTTTTCTTTTCAATTGGAGTAGATAGACTAAACTATCGCCCGGTTCACACTCGACCCATTTCTATTGAACAGGTGAAGAGGCTCATCCCTTGTTTCCTGTTTAGGATGTGGTTTCCGGTTTTTCTCTTTTCCAATCTTTTCACTCTTACGTAGCCCCCTGCACATCAGTGGCGTTTTCGCCTTGTTTGGGGTGATATGATTTAAAAAAAAAAAGTCTGCCTCCTTCTCCTGAGCGCTCATAGCTCAGAGGTAGAATCGCCAATTGTCTGTTATATTTAGCAATATAAGTTTAGAAAATTATTTGCTACCTCGATACACTAAATTTAAGTTATATATATCAACAAAAGTACAATAGTACATGGATCTATATGCATATTTATAAATATATATATATATATATATATACGCGTCGCTCATTCAGTATTGAATTGGAGCACTATTGGGCGTATATAATAATAATATACATGCTAAAAAGTCTGCCTTCTTCTACCGAATGCCCATAGCCCAGAGGTAGAATCGCCGACTGACGCCAATTCGGTCAAGTTTCAATCCTGGGTTAAAAAGCAATCGGAGTCTAACCGTACTGATGAGCTGTGATAGAGCGAAACAGATCTGTCTGCAGATAACTATATATATATTTGTGTATTTAGGCAGCAAATGTTCTTTTAGACATGTCAGACTAAACAAATTGCAAACATTGTGTCTGCTTATTTTTAATAAAATCCGTCCATACTCACGGATAATCTTTCGCGTATTATAATTGAAAGATGTCAAAATGAGCTGTAACGTTGACAGATGTTATTATCATTCATTTCTCAATGTTCCCAAGTACTTTCAATCTCCTTCCGAGATTATCTTCAGGGATGTGAATTGTGGTAACGAAAAATAACCGCGAAACTGCGTTGCAAAAAATTACTGTAAATTTTCTACTTGCTTAAAATATAACGGTTGACAAACTGATTATTACTGAGAGGAAAACTCAGCACATAATTGAACGGTGTTTCTCTCAATATTTTATATTGCTCTAGATGATATCAACTGAGCTGTCTATTTTTACATAATTAATAATTTATATTAATTAGATAAAATATTTGAATTATCCTCTCTGTCTTCACAGTTATATATATATATATATATATATATATATATATATATATATATAGGGTCGTAGTTGATGCTAAAAAAAAACACCGGGCACAGAAAAAATTGCCCGGATTTATTAGTTGACAATGTGATGACGTCATCCGTGTCATCCGTTTCCAGAAACTATGATTTTTGCGGATTTTTTCGGCTATTCCAATGGAATTAGGCACAGAACGTGAACGAAAGCAGGAAATCGGGTCCGGACTTTCTGAGTATAACCAGTCTTTTCTACCAAAATTAATTAATAAACAAGCAGATTTTTACTGCGTTCATTCGAATGTTTTCTTTGTTTTTCTTTCTTTTTTTCTTTTCTTTCTTTTTTTCTATCTTCGTGAATTGTTTAGTTTGATGTCTGAGGAAGAGATTTTTATTTACCCGGATTTTCACTATGATTGCACGGATCGGCCCGGACCCGTGCCCGGTGGGCCCGGTAGTCAGATGGTTCTTATTAATATAAACATGCAGAAATATGGCGTTTATTGATTCTTTAATATTATTGTCGTTTTTATATATATATATATATATATATATATATATAAACATGTTACGGAAATTAGCGAAATTTAACGAAACTTGGTTATAAATAATGTCCAAAATTAAGGACAGATTAAGGACAGTATGGTTAAATAAAATAAAGACAAGAGGAAAACTGTATCTTAAATCGCCTACGCGTTTCGTCCGTGATGGACTTTTTCAAGGCAGAAAGACGAAATGAATTTTATTCTAAATTCCGTATCTATAAAGAAAACACAGACATGAAAAGCAAACACATGGCAAGTCTAGACATAAAATCCTTACACACAAATGTTCCTATAGATAAATGCTTAAATCAATTAAAAAAACACTTAACAAAAACAAAAATAATATTACCTCTACCCACACAGAAAATCATAAAACTATGCTATCTAATTACTAAACAATGTTTTTTCACTTTTAATGATCACTTCTATAGACAAAAATTTGGTTTACCAATGGGATCACCTCTCAGCGGCGTACTCGCTTGTTTATTTTTAGAATTTCTGGAAAGAGATTATTTCAAAAAAATTTTACCACCAAATTCCTCCTACTTTAGACGACTCCCTTCTAATATACCCAGAAACTACTAACATAGCAGATTTAGTCGACAAACTTAATAACATTGAACCTACTATAAATTTTACCTTCGAAACTGAATGTAATCATACTCTTCCTTTCCTAGATCTCATATTACATAAAAATAACAACAAACTCGATTTTGACGTCTACAGAAAAGCTAGCAACAAAAATGACCTAATAAATTTTTACTCCAGCCACTCTTCCAAAATCAAATCTGGTATTATTATAGGTTTCTTCTTAAGAGCACTAAGAATGTGCAGCCCCCAATATTTAACAAAAGAAGAAAAGTACATAGAAAGCACATTTAGAAATTTACATTACCCATATCATTTCATTCAAAATGCAAAAAGAAAGGCACATAATATATACAACCACAACAAAAGAAACATTGTTAACAATAATAATCTAAACAATAACAAATACATCATACTACCGACCAATTCCATTACATCCAATATCCAAAACAATCTATCTCATATAAAAAAACACACACATAGTAACAACTACTTCGAAAACTATTATGGACATTATCAGATCTAAAAATAACCGAAATCAAAATGACGAACAAGCAGGTGTATACCGAATAAATTGCCGGGATTGTTCCTCCATCTACATCGCAGAAACAAGTAGAAATCTAAAAAAAAAACGTACATATGAACACAAAAGAGACATCACTAATAATAATCTAACCAATGCATTAGTGATTCATAGAAATAAATTCAACCACAATTTCGATTTTAAAAATGCCACACTAATAAAAAGAGTGGACAATTTATTCAAAAGGAAGATTCTCGAGAGCGCCTTATCCAATTCTACCAAAACATCAATTTGCGCCCCGGATTTTTCCCAATCTCACCATTGCTTATGGAAACTATATTAAAACAGACTAAAATGCATGGTGTGAATTTCAAAGAAAACGGTTGATTTCCTTTTTCATTCTAAGATCTCGTGCTTTTGCACTACACGTGGGGGAGTTCTGGAACATACTAAACACACAGAATGGACAGTTTTCAAAGAAAACTATTAATTCCCTTCATTTTAACGTCGCGTGACTTTGCAACTACACATGAAGAAATTCTAAAAACTGAAATATTCCGTTAAGCTTTTGAAATGATTTGTGAGCATATTTGTGGTTACCAACACTAATTTTGTTTATAGATACGTAATTTAGAATAAAATTCATTTCGTCTTTCTACCTTGAAAAAGTCCATCACGGACGAAACGCGTAGGCGATTTAAAATACAGTTTTCCTCTTGTCTTTATTTTATTTAACTATATATATATATATATATATATATATATATATATATATATATATATATATGGTGTCCATAAATTTCGTGTACACTTTAAAAAATTTATAACTTTATTTGTATTTGCAAAAGAAATAATTTGTAAAAATGATTCGAAAGAAACAAATCTACATTTCTAAGGTTTTATTTAAGTTTCCACATGTCCTCCATCATTAGCAATACAAAGGTTAATACGATTTTTTAGTTCACGAAAAACCCTTGCCAACTGATTTACAGTAATACCCGAAATCACATTAGTTATTTTAGCTTTAAATCTTCTAATGAACTAGGTTTGGTTGCATACACAATTGTTTTCACATGTACCCATAAAAAATCAAATGGAGCCAAATCTGGCGAACGTGGAGGCCAATAAAAGGTCAACCCCTTCCGATCCATCTGTTTATTTATCTAAAAATTGTTGTAAATTTTGTGGTAAAGAATTGTTCAATAACTATACTTAAAACTACGTACATTAAAATTTATAACATTTTTTTTATAGATTATTTCTCTCACAAATACAAATGAAGTTATAAATTTTGTAAAGTGCGCACGGACTTTATGGACACCCTGTATATATATATATATATATATATATATATATATATATATATATTTTAATCATATCACCCCGAGCAAGGCGGTGACGCCACTGATGTACCGGGGGCTACGTAAGAGTGAAAAGATTGGAAAAGAGAAAGCCGGAAACCACATCCTAAACAGAGAACAAGGGATGAGCCTCTTCACCTGTTCAATAAACGTGGGTGGAATGTGAACCGGGCGATAGTTTAGTCTATCTACTCCAATTGAAAAAAAAAATGAAAAAGAAAAAGTTCAGATTGCAAGAGAAAACCGGAAACCACATCCTAAACAGGGAACAAGGGATGAACCTCTACACCTGTTCAATAGACGTGGGTGGAGTGTGAACTGGGCGATAGTTTAGTCTATCTACTCCAATGGAAAAAAAAAAGAAAAAGTGAAGATTGGAAGAGAAAACCGGAAACCACATCCTAAACAGGGAACATGGGATAACCCTCTACACCTGTTCAATAGACGTGGGTGGAGTGTGAAACGGATGATAGTTTAGACTATCTACTCCAATTGAAGAAGAAAGAGAGGAAAAAAGGTAACGGTGGTGAGTTAACTAAGTTTTAACTTATCTACCATCAAAGATGATATTATCTTGCGCTGACATAAAATGTTGCTATGCAATGATAACAGTCACCGAATTGCAGACGCGGGTCGTAAATTTGTAATAAGGTTCTATGATGGCACACCACGTGTGAGATCGAAATGTTAACAGAACCATATGTCTAAATACAATGTAATGTATTATGACCAGATTGAAATGTGATTTTATTAAGTGTGTGCTGATTTGATTTAATGCGGTTGGCTCCAATATCTGAAGGTTCTTTTTACTGTTTTTATGAGTGAATATTATTGTGTTATGGACTAAAATGTGTAGTTATTAGTTCAATATTACCTACATGGCTTTTTTTTAGAAATGTTGTTTAATTGAACACACACACACACACACACACACACACACACACACACATATATATATATATATATATATAATATTCTCAATTATTTCCTACCCGTGTGTATGAGCTTGCAAATCAATTCTGAGAACCGTAAAGAAAAATAGAAAGAAAAAAAAGCGATACAATATCAACATGATGTGTCTGCCTCGGTGATCAAGAGTAACAAGAGTGCGACATTTATAAGAGAACAAAATGGCTTAAAACAAAACGGCCTAATTTTTTCTCCTGTGTGTGCTATCGTTCGACCAGACTGGGTTGGCGTACTCTTTGGGAATATTATGATATAAAATATATGGATATTACAGAACAGATGACATGCACCGTTTGATGCATATTTAAGAATGTGCATGAGCTTGACACTTTACAAAATGTAAACCAATTCTAGAAACTAGGTACCGTCACTATTTTACGGGAAAAACAGCATAGCGTAATGAAAAAGGCAACAAACTTAACGAAAATAAAGTTTTGTCATCAAAGTGTTGATGCTATTATTAAGATGAAAGACTAAAGTATTTTTTAATGATTTTTTGAAATTTTTTTAATCCTTTCTAACCCGTTCGAAATTTTTGTTAAATCTTGTTTTATTTGCGTCATCGCCGTTGCTAACTTTTAACATTGCCTTTTTTGCGGTTGTTTTTTGTTAAAAACACATTTATTTGGAAATTCTTGTAGAAATCAAATAATGGTCCGATTTTAAAGAAATTTTCAGAACTTATGCACAAATGAATGAAATTATTTTTGATATTTATTTTTAGGAAACTTTTGCAAATTTTTTAATATGTTACCCCTCACTTCATAAAGATTCGCACAGAACCTTCTTATTTATTGTAATTATTATTTTTTTTTTGTTAAAAATAGAAGTCATTGGAGATTGTAAATCATCTATTTTTTTCAAATTTGTACAACTGAAAATCTGCTCTGAATTGAAAAATAATGAATCCAACTAGAACATTACTTAATTAGAAAAGCTTTTAAATGCTTTTATAAATAAGTAATATTAAGGACATTATTGCCTGAAGAAATAAAATTTTTCTGATGAATAATTAATTTTTACAAGAATTTTTAATTCTTTTTTTACATGTTTATTATAATAATTTATAATAGTTTAAAATCTTGTAAAATTTTGTATTGGGGTATTTATTGGATATGATATAGTAATTAAATGGAAACGAAATTTACAAGTTCAAAATTGCAAAAATTAATAAAAGCAGTTCCGCTATCTATTTTTAAAATATGTTTTTATTTTGTATTTGTTTTACCTTATTTTCATGTATGGTAGACTGAAATTGCCATTATTATGAAAAGGTTGTTTTGTTGTATATTACTTTTTATGCTATCAGTAAGTAATATTTCTTTAAAATCAGATTAATTAAACTTTCAATTTTCTAATTTTAATAAAATAAAGTGTCAGAGACCATTTGAAATATTTTCAAAATCTATAAATGTTTCTTTCTAAATTTCTTAAAATTAAGAAAATGGCTGCTTTTAAGACAATTTTAAGAAATCGAAATTAAATGTGACATTCCAATCTATATAATTTCTATCTAAAATATACCAGAATGTTTTACTTAATGGAAATAATAAGTTTAATCATTAAGATTTTAATTAAATCTATAACGAAATCTTCAAGAATGATTTTTAATTTAAAGATTTCATTTTAAACTTAGGTATCCAAAATTTTTGCCGAAATAGTGAAGGTACCGACTAGAAACTGTTTCGTAAAAAGGCACACATACATTATTTTCAATTGACAGTTTTGTTCAAAATGTGGTTTTGATCATAGACATTGTTGAAAAACTCTGTTCATCACAAAGGTAGATGGGAAGACACTTCTTTTTCTATGTGCCCTGTCCCTTCAGTAAATGAACTATCATTATCCTCCCCAACTATCTATCCTTTGTAACTCTTAATAAATTTTGTCCCTTTACTTCAGTTAAGTGCCATATGTGATACATGCTTTGGGCGATCATGTCTCGAAAGAGACATGACTGACTGGGCAGAAGATTATCCCGCAGTAGGTTGCCATTGCTTTCTTCAGTCGACTGGTTGCCGACCAAGGCTATAGAACCCAATCTGACCTATCATTTAACCCATAACTGGAAAGAAGAGACGGATTAATACCTTTCCCAAGGGTATTTGTGCGTAAGTGAATGCAAGAAATTCAACTGGAATTCGAACTCTCTTACCTGTCCTAAAATCTTTTCTGCAATCAATATATACAAGGTCATCCTGGACATCTCGATGTGGTGTAATGGTTAGCAAGAATCATTACAATTGAGTAGTGAGTTCGATCCTCACTGGGGGTCACATGCTTTTGATTTGTACTACGCTTAGAAAATCGCTATACAAGCTCATTCTACTTCTATGAGCTTTGTTCCTTCAGGACATTGCCGATCATGGCTCTCCCCATTGTAAGTTGATTTAAGTTTTGTTTCTTGTTATCTCTCCTAAATCCTGTTTAGCCATCCATTCTCACAAGCTAATTCTCCTTCTATGAGCCGTGTTCCTACAAGACATTAGCGATCACCGTTTTGCTTATTACACTTTTGAATATTTTTCAAATAACTATTTCGACATTTTTAACGCCCGGTTCACACTTCACCCACGTCTATTGAACAGGTGAAGCAGCTCATCCCTTGCTCCCTGTTTAGGATGTGGTTTCCGGCTTTCTCTTTTCTAATCTTTTCACTCTTTTCTTTTTTTTTTCAGTTGGACTAGATAGACTAAACTATCGTCCGGTTCACACTCCACCCACGTATATTGAACAGGTGAAGAGGCTCATCCCTTGTGCCCTGTTTAGGATGTGGTTTCCGGCTTTCTCTTTTCCATTCCTTTCACTCTTTCCTTTTTTTTCAATTGGCGTAAATAGATTAAACTATCGCTCGGTTCACACCCCACCCACGTCAATTGAACAGGTGACGAGGCTCATCCCTTGTTCCCTGTTCATAATGTGGTTTCCGGCTTTCTCTTTTCCAATCTTTTCACTCTTTACTTTTTTTTTCAATTAGAGTAGAAAAACTAAACTATCGCCCGGTTCACACTCCACCCACGTATATTGAACAGGTGAAGCGGCTCATCCCTTATTCCTTGTTTAGGATGTGGTTGTCGGTTTTCTCTTTTCCAATCTTTTCACTCTTTTAATTTTTTTTTTTTCAGTTGGAGTAGATAGACGAAACTACCGTCCGGTTTACACTCCATTCACGTCTATTGAACAGGTGAAGAGACTCATCCCTTGTTCCCTGTTCATAAGGTGGTTTCCGGCTTTCTCTTTTCCAATCTTTTCACTTTTTTTCAATTGGAGTAGATAGATTAAACTATCGCCCGGTTCACACTCCACCCACGTATATTGAACAGGTGAAGAGGATCATCCATTGTTCCTTGTTTAGAATGTGGTTATCGGTTTTCTCTTTTCCTATCTTATCACCTTTTTCTTTTTTTTTCAATTGGAGTAGATAGACAAAACTATCGCCCGGTTCACACTTCACCAACGTCTACTGAACAGGTGAAGAGGCTCAGCCCTTGTTCCCGGTTTAGGATGTGGTTTCCGGCTTTCTCTTTGACAATCTTTTCACTCTTTTAATTTTTTTTTCAGTTGGAGTAGATAGACGAAACTACTATCCGGTTTATACTCCACTCACGTCTATTGAACAGGTGAAGAGACTCATCCCTTGTTCCCGGTTCATAATGTGGTTTCCGGCTTTCTCTTTTCCAATCTTTTCACTTTTTTTTTCAGTTGGAGTAGATAGACTAAACTATCGCCCGGTTCACACTCCACCCATGTATATTGAACAGGTGAAGAGGATCATCCATTGTTCCCTGTTTAGGATGTGGTTTCCGGCTTTCTCTTTGACAATCTTTTCACTCTTTTCTTTTTTTTTTCAGTTGGAGTAGATAGACTAAACTATCGTCCGGTTCACACTCCACCCACGTATATTGAACACATGAAGAGGCTCAGCCCTTGTTCCCTGTTTAGGATGTGGTTTCCGGCTTTCTCTTTTCCAATCTTTTCACTCTTACGTAGCTCTCTGCACATCAGTGGCGTTGCCGCCTTGCTCGGGGTGACATGATTTAAAAAAACCTAAAAAAAAAAAAAACTAATATCATCATTTGTATCACCATTTCATTCTCTATTAATTACCTTTCATTCCACCACGTTACATTTTCAACCGATTTTTGCTCGACCTGCCTCTCGATTTTCTTTCGCCTAAGGTGGCACCATAGATAGAAGCATTAGAATTATGTTCGCTCTGATAAAGTCTCCATAATATTTAATCCTTTTTTTTCGATGATGCTTATCAGGTGTTTTTATGAGCCTATTTCGTATTTAATGGTGTCTCACCCTGCCTTATTTTCTGTAGTCCACGTGGATGATACGGAGGATGTTTCTGTTGCTTAGATTCTTCCCTGCAATTTTACTCTTAATATCCAGGATTCACATTCGTGATGAAAAATTGAGAATGTCAGTTCAGACAATATTTTGATTTTTCATTTCATCAGATATGCTTCCTTTCCAGATGTTTTTGCCTTTCCAGATAGTTATTGCCTTTCCAGCTTTCAAGATGGTACTTGCCTTTTCAAATGTTTTTTGACTTATCAGCTTACCAGACATTCTTGCCTTTCCAGATGTTCCTGCCTTTCCAACTTTCTAGATGTTCTTGCCTTTCCAGATGTACATGCCTTTACAGATGGCTCTTCTCTTTCCAGACGTTCTTGCCTTCCCAGGATTTCGGATTTTCTTGATTTTCCAGATGTTTCTGGCGTTTCTAGATGTACATGATTTTTCCAGATTGTTCTTGCTATTCAATACATCCTTTCGTTCCTTGCCGTCCAGATGTTATTGCCTTTCCAGATGATTCTTGCTTTTTCAGATGGTTCTTGCCTTTGCAGAGGTTTTTTCCTTTTCAGACGTTCTTGCCTTCCCTTCCTAAATTACAAGATTTTCTCGCCTTTTTAGATGGTTCTTGCCTTTCCAGAGATTATTGCCTTCCTAGCTTTTCAGATATTTCTTGTCTTTCCGGATGTTCTTGCCTTTCAAGACGTTATTTCCTTTCAGAAGTTCTTGCCTTACTAGCTTTCCAGATGTTCTTGCTCTTCCAGACGGTCCTTGCCTTTCTAAATGTTTCTTTACTTTTCAGATGTTTTTGACTTTTCAGGCTGTTCTTCTTTTTCTGATATCTAATAATATTTATTATTCATTTACATTTACAGTATTTGTTCATCGGAGATTTGTAAAATTTGATATCGATAACTATACTATTACATAAATTAGTTTAGTGATGGAGATTCTCTTATTTCGGGTTAAAATTTTGATAGTTTCACATAATTTTGTGGTAGCTTTGTTTAATAACAATTTAAATCCGGAAGTAAAAATTTACTGTATGGACTGTAAAAGTAAATTCAGGATGTTTATTCAGGGTAGAGCCATTAATCAATTAAGTATTTATATTGGTATTATGATTTATGGGTCTTTAGAGCACACACACACACACACACACACACACACACACACACACACACACACACATATATATATATATATATATGCAGAAATTTCCGAACCGTTTTTATGTCTGAACTCTTTCGGCTATATTTTTAGGCATGATGAATTTATTTTTTATTCTTAACAGAATACATCGATTATTTTATATGCATCTAGAGTTATATAAATATTTTATTTTACAAACACGGTCATAAAATTTACA
>JBBBDQ010000175.1:5040000-5212500 GCA_037127315.1 Ascarosepion bandense | reverse complement strand
TAAAATAAAATATTGTCAGCTGTCATTCATGTGCTGACTAATATTTATTTGTATATCTTTCACAACAGCTAGTAATTTTATATGCTGTCTGACTTTCTTAAACGTTGATTTTTCGATTATTATTCATATTTTGCATGGCATTTCTTTCAACTCATTTCATTTTTTTTTCTCTTACATCAAATAATACTTTTTTAAGCTGCTTGAATTTCTCAAATAACTATTCAATTATTATTCTTTTTGTCAAGTATTATTTTCAACATATTTCTCTTGCTTTTATACTATGCAGTAATTGCATTGATTTTACAAGGCGATGATTGTTCTTAGGAATAATAGTGGAGTAGTTTCCCGTTGCCTTCTCCACGGTGATTTGTCGATACATCGCCTCTCTTTGAGAGTTTTTCTCCCTTTTTGTAGGTCTTATTTTTTGTCCTACCGAATTGCTAACATCCCACCTCACTCATGGAGTTGGGTACCCAGTTTGGTCGGTGACAGGCTGACATTGAGTTGTAACATAACATGCACGTTGAAAAAAAAATCTATACTCACCTTTTTCAATCGAGATGTGGATTAGGTTAGACTTTTCTCTCTAGCCGTAATGGATAGATTTATAGGACCTAATTAGTAGGTCGGTGCGGAACGAGAGGATGTGATTTTTACGTTGCGACTTTGTATATGTCCGAATAGACATTTTACGCAGAGATTCCAGCTTAAAATTTGAATAATTTCCACTGCGTCAAGGGAAATATAAATTAAACTTTAAAACTGGTAAAGTAGGTATTGATGGTTTTGAAAGATCAATGTATAAAACCCAAGGGCCTGAAGGAGGTAAAGTCCAAAGGAATTAACACCTCGCTTGGTAAAAACCGACATAGGCAACAGGTGTGACCTGACCATGATCCAGCGAGTTGTTATCGCCAACAGCGTAAAGAAGACACAGTTCCTTGGAACTGATCCCGGTAAAAAACGACTTGAACAACAAGTGTCACCAGACTGTTATCCTGCAACTGTACGTACCGAACAAAAATGACTTTAAGAACATGGAACGTCAGAATGCTGAGCAACTGGACAGCTGGAGAATGTCAAGCAGGAGATGAGCAGATTAAATATCATCATTCTAAGACATTGCTAAATCCGCTGCTAAGAAGGCCAGTTCTCTGTGCAGGGCCAGGAAGTTTTTTTTCCACCTGAAACAATCCTGCACATATACAAATTTACCATACGCCCGTGCATTGAATACTGCTACCATATCCGGTCGGGTGCTCCTGCGATCCACCTAGTGGTCCTTGTCCAAAATCCAACGGAGAATCTGTAATGTGATCGATCCCGACCTGGCAGCTCAGATACAGTCGCTTTCTTACCGGCGCAGTGTGGTTTCCCTGTGTCTCTTCTACAAATACTTTCATGTCTTCTGCTCAGATGAACTTAGCTCACTGGTGCCTACTATGAATGAATTTACTCGAGCAACAAGATTAGCAAGTAGGTTCCACCCTTTTACTGTGAAACCAACAAATTGTAAACGCAGATTCTACTCCCTCAGGTTCTTCACTCGTATTTCCCGCCTGTGGAATTCCCTTCCGCTGACTTGCTTTCCCGACAGCTACAATCTTCAAGAATTCAAATGTAAAGTCAATAGTCATCTACTATCTGACTAACTTGCATCCTATCTCTCTCTCTCTCTCTCTCTCTCTCATGCTTCTTTCTTCGTCCACTTCACTTTCAGCAGTATTCTCGTCCTTCTTCTACCCCCTTCCTGACACCCCCTGTAACCTGTCACTCTTTCTCATGTTACCTCCTATGCAAGCCCCTGCTCAACTGTGGCAGTAAAATGCCTTGCTTAGGGCAACACGATTATTAAAAAAATATGCAAAACTATGTGGTCAAACATCGAAGATTTCATCAATGACAACCATAGGATCATATATGTAGGCGGTAAAAATAATAAAAAGAGAGTCGGCTTGATCCTGAACCGCGATTTGCGTTCTGGGTTACTTCTAATTATCTGAAAGTGTTTTTGTGTTTAAGATAAATGGAAAACCCTTCAACATAGCGGTTATAGTAGTGTATGCACCGACAGCGCAAAGCACGGAGAAACAAATTGAATCTTTCTACTCAACATTAGATAAGGCCAATTCTCAGTAAAAAATAAAAGAAATTAGAACTACCATGCGAAAATTAAATACCAAAAAAGATGAGATGAACAGCTGGGTAGCCTGACCATATATGAGAGCAGTATTCCATGCACGGACGGATGGTTGATTTGTATATATGCAAGATGGATTCAGACGGCCAAACATCCTGGCCCGACATAGTGATCCAACCTACCTAGCAGTGGATTTAGCTATTCACTCAATGTAATGGTTACACTTGAGATCGGAAGAGAGGGTAAGGCTGAGGAGGTGCAGTGTATTGCTCTCAGGGAAACTCGCTTGATCCATGCTTATGGGAGAAGCATAAAACGTCGGAGATTAAAGAAGCCTAGTGCAGCACCCAGACTGCAATACAACAAACTCGTGAACGACCTCAACCTTCACGGAGAATGTAAAATATAAAAACATGATGGACAGATTGCAAATGGAAACTCGAAAAGAGACGAACTAATAGAACGACATCGTTACAAAGGTGTGACACGATAACTAGGCATATATGTATTTTATTATAATAGATTAAAATAGAAAATAGATTAGAATAGAAAATAGTTTAAAAACATATTTAACAAAAGTGAAAAAGAAAAGGAAAAAATAAATAAATAAACGCTTTTTCTTTTATGAGGAAAATTGTGGAAGAGACAACGGTATCCGATTACTGTTTTAAATCCTACCACTCTTCCGGTAAATAATTGACTCAGTGATTTAATGTGATAAAGAGATAAAGTTCAGCAGGTAGGTTTTCGAATGACCCGGTCAAAGGCTGTCCTTTACTGTATCTTGACCACACATTAAGAATTTTCCGGCGGAAGCTTTATTAAGATAAAAAAAAAAAAGATAACTGAAATTTCAGACTTACAGTCGCCAATGTTTGTCACCGGTGGTCTAAAGCATTTCCTGATTTCCGGATTCATTTAAATAAATAGAAGTCAGTTAAGTGAGAGAGTTAGTGAAGGGGAGTTCCGCCGGGCGTGTGAGTGAAGTAGAATCTCCGTTCGTCTTGTTTCGGCCAGTTTGGATTTGTTGATCTCCATTAGAGTTAAAGCTGTGTGTCACATTCGCCTACCCCAACCGAAAAGGCTAACTCTAAAAGAATAAAGCATCCTTTCAACTCATCCAAGTTGTGGAAGTTCGTTCCTTATAGTTCAATTTTGTACCCCTAGCTGTTCGGCCGACATTTTCAACAAACTCCCGGCAAAATCACAGCGTGGAGAAAGGCCACCGGAGAAATTGTTAGGACGGACCGTTGGGGTGTTACAAAGGAAAACAAATACAGAAAACTTAATGAGTCGACCAGAGATGAGATTCTCGATATAATGCAGAAGAGGGAATGCCTAGAAAGGGAAAAGAATACAAGAGACTACACAAGGAAATAAGAAGCAAATACAAAGAGACTAAATGGAAATGACTCAATGACAAATGTGCAGAAATAAAGAAACTTAGCACTACTAACAGAAGAGACATGCATAAAAAATCTAAGAGGACAAAAATCATGTTCCTCAAGAGGATGTATAAAATTCAAGGATGGAACACTCATATTAGTGAAAGAGAAAATACTTCAGCGATGGGGAGAATATATAAGAGATCTCTTCCAAAACAATGATAGCAACGGAAAATACACAGAAATACTGACGGACCGGAAATATTAACCCATTTTAACCCAGTGTTCTCATTTGAGGACAGCATAAACAACTGTAAAAATAATGGGTATAAATCATTATAAAAAAACATTATTATATATAGGTAGTGAGGACATATTGATTCGTCAGTTTATGATAAAAACTGCTCAAAGATTTAATACAAAATGAAACATTCACAGCAAAATTGACAAAAATACGCTTCTATAAACCTACTTAGATACTTACCAATATTTTCTTGTATTTTGATCTCCGTATGCTGCTATTTAAAGACTTGTGTGAATAAGAGTTTATTTATATCGTGTTTGTCTTATTTCTTAAAAAAAATTACATTTATAGGATATATAGCAATATGAAATTTGCTGTCCTCAAATGAGGACATATGGTTAATGCATAGGCAAAGCACATTGAAAACATGCTTTATGTCACTTGGAGAAAAACAAGCCCCGAACATAACGCGTTTGATACAGCTAATATGATGTAATGTCAAGGCATTGTCTTGAACATGCTCTGCACTGTCTGGGAGAAGCAAGCTTTTCTTTCTTGAAATAATGGATTCTTGAATGTTTCAGTGTGTTTGTAATCTTATTTTATGCTGCTGTACTTGAAATCAGGTCAAAAATAAAAATTAAAACTTGGATTAAAATGGGTTAAAATCCGCCACAAAGACAAGATAAAAGAGATGCTCGACAACGTTGGTATATTCGGGAAAAGCATTAGAATAATTAAGAACTTTTAGTGGCAGCAAACTGTCTGCACGTGGACAGGAAACGAGTTCAGAAGATATATAAGGACAGAAAGGGGTGTAAGACAATGATGTGTCTACTCCTTATATTCATACAACCTCTACAGCGTGACAGTTCTGAGAGCTCTAGAAGTTCTGGCAGGATTCGGCATTGACGGTTACAATCTGAACAATATAAGATACGCAGATGATACAGTGGTGATGGCTTACACGGAATGGAAACTACAAAACCTCCTACAGGTAGTAGTTAAATAGAGTGGAAAGAAAGGACTACATATAAACTACACGAAAACTGAATGCATGGTCATCAGTAAAATGAGAGGCCCAAATTGTCAACTAAAGGTCGGGGATATTAAAATCAAGCAGGTACAAAGATTTAAATACATGGGACGTGTCCTAACAGATGGCAGTAAATGACACTGAGAACTAAAGGCGTTTTAGCTTGGCTAAGGATGCATTAAAGAAGTTGAGTAGAGTATTGAGGAACAAGAATATTTCGTAGAAATGAATAAGAGAGTAATAGATTGTTAAAGTGATGTCTGTCCTTCAAAATGGCAGCGAATGATGGACAATCTTCTCAAAGATGAAGCAAAGATTTGAAGCAACCGAAATGTGTTTCTACAGAAGGATGCTGAGGATACCATAGACCAAAGATGTGAGCAACGACAAGGTTTCGGAGAGGATGGAAACGAAAAAGAAACTGATATTTAACATCATGAAAAGATACCTGAGTCTTTTGGGATATTAAATAAAGAACGAGGGCTTGGAGAATCTGATACTCACGGAACGGAAAGTGGGTAGAAAGGACAGAAGAAAGCAATGCGTGACATATTTGATGAACTTGAGCAGATAGATGACGGAGTAGGTTTTGGGAGGGTAATAGGAGAAGGGGCATTAAGAGCTACAAGGAATAGAGAGATGTGGAAGGATATGATCGCCTACGTCCTGAAGGTACACGGCACATAGAAAAAGAAGTAATTGCATTGTATCAAGTTGTCTTAATTCCTTCTTCTATGTGCTATGTTCTTTCTGGACCTGTGCGATTATGACTCTCCACAACTTCCTGCCCTTTACAGCTATTAGTAAGTTTTGTTTTTTGCTATCTCTCTTAATCCTTGTTCTGCTAAGAATTTGTTTAAGCTCGTTTCTGTCCTTGATATTAAAATATCCTGTTAGTATGAAATTCTCGAAGTCCCATTCCCTCATTTTATGTACACTACCGGCGATAATTATTAGGCCACAACAGTTTTAAAAAATTATGTATTTCATATTATTTTTAGTATTTATTGCCAAGTGGATAATCTAATCTAAACTTTTTTTTTAATCATTTCACCCCAAGCAAGGCAGAAATGCCACTGATGAGCTGGAGACTACATAACTGTAAAAAGATTAATTAGAAAAGAGTGAGGAGTACAAACTAGTTAGAAAGGAGCAATAGAAAGCTGAGAATGCAGGTACGATGACAGATACAAAGGGGGAGAGAAAGGGAAGGATATATGGGGGTGGGGAGAGAGCTAGAGTCCAGTGGTTAATAGATGAGTATTGACATTGCATTTAAATTTCTGGAGGTTGTAGCCGTCAGGAAAGCAAGAATATGGGAGCGAGTTCCACAGGCGGGATGTGCGAGAGAAGAAGCTGCAGGAGTAGAATTGTCGTCTGCATTTGGTTAATCTGACTGTAAATGGGTGGGACCCAGTTGCCAGTCTGGTTGCACGAGTAAACACCTGGTGAGGAGGCACCAGTGACTTAAGTTCGTCCGAGCAGAAGCCATGAAAATATTTATAGAACAGACAAAGGGAGGCCATATTTCGACGGTGGAGAAGTGGCTGCTGTCGAGCCGCCAGATCAGTAGCTATCACATTACAGTCTCTCCTTTGGAGCCTGTCGAGAACACTGAGGAGAACGGCAGGGGTGCCTGACCATAAATGGCAGCAGTACTCCATGCACGGACGGATGGTTGACTTGTATATATGCAGGATGGATTCAAGCGGAAAAAACGTCTTGGATCAGCATAGTGACCCAACCTTCTTAGCAGTAGATTTAGCTATGGAATCAATATAGTGGTTCCATTTGAGGTCTGAGGAGAGGGTAAGGCCGAGGAGGCGTAGTGTGTTCCTATTTATAAATGGAACTTTTTCTGTCTGTGTGTGTGTATGTATCTGGGTGTCCGTTACCTATAGGCTCCGAAACGGCTGAACCGATTTTCTTGAAAATTTACACAGTTGTACTATAAGCGTCTGCGAGTGTTCTTAGCTAGGTTTTGTGTCGAGGTACTCACGATAAATATCGAAAATCGATAATCGAATAAATCGGGTTATAGAAGGAGTGGTCCGATTTTAATCAAATTTGATACACTCATAGACAAAGACATAAGAAACGATATTCAGAAGTTTCAAGGTTGCAGTTCTTACAATAGTGCAGAAAATCGATAATATATATAAAAGACAAGATATTTGTGTGTGTGTCTGTTTATTTGTATTTTTTTCAGCCCTTTTATTTTAGTTTTTGCTTCGGGGTCGGCTCTAAGTAGGTAAAATTGTATTTCTTTAGCCATGATACCATTTACTCACAGGACTTATTTAGCCTTCAAAATTCAGTTTACGACGAAAAAAAACTTATTTGATATCGATACCAGGAAATCAAAATTTGACTTGCATCCATTCATTTTTTTTTCAGTCTACGGTTTCGCTTTAACTGGAAATAACTATTGGTTTTTAGTCTTTCGTACCAACGTCCAAAGAGTCTGAGCTCCAGGACCATGGATTAGTTTTAAAGCTTTCATTACACCCGAGTAACGCCGGGCTATACTGCTAGTTCTAAATGAAAATAGAATGGTTCTTTTTTAATACTTAAAAAACATTAACATGTGCATCAAACGAACTGTTTTGGTGTCTAGGTTTTGTGCTTTCTTCTCCATGTTAGTCTCTAGAAAAGAATCCATCTTGCATATATACAAATCAGCCATCCGACCGTGCATGGAATACTGTTGTCATATCTGGTCAGGCGCCCCTTCTGTTCGTCTCAGTGTTCTCGAAAGGCTGAAAAGGAGAATCTGTAATGTGATTGGTCTCGACCTGGCAGCTCGGCTCCAGCTACTTTCTCACCGGCGGAATGTGGCTTCCCTCTGTCTCGTCTGCAAGCATTTTCATGGCTTCTGCTCTGACGAACTGAGGTCACTGGTGCCTCTCCACAAGAATTTACCCGTGCAACCACACTGGCAACAAAGTCCAACACTTTTACAGTTAAATCAACAAAATGCAGACGTTAATTCTATCCCAGCTGCTTCTTTTCATGCACTTCTCGCCTGTGGAACTCCCTTCCACATACTTGCTTTCCTAACAGCTACAAACAATGTCAATTCCCATCTCTTATCCACTTAACTTCAGTCCTTTCTACCTCCACCCGTGTATCTTGTTCTTTTCCTTTCTCTCTACCATCGCAACTGTTTTCACTCCTGTGTCGACGTCTTTTTCTTGCCCTTGCTCTGTCACCCCCTGTAGCTGTTTCGTCTTCCTATTCACTCTCCTCCTGCCTAAAACATTAACTCTCTTATGTAGTCCTTTGCACATCAGCGACGCTACCGTCTTACGTGGGGTGAAATGATTAAAAAAATAAAAAAAATGATTTCTAAACTAAACCCAAATATTAAACTCATCCGAGATACATAAATGTTGTCAGATATGCTTGTTAATGGTAACAGCTACGTGTGGAGTAATGTGGTTTATGTTGTTTTAAATTTCAGTGTAATGTTACACCAATTTCCGTTTCGTTATCCTATCTGGATTGGCATGACTTCGTGGGAAAGTTAGTTCAGATTACCATCGTCTTCTTATAGACGGTTTTTGATTTCAAGTAAATTCGAAAAATTGTTTTACTGCTATGTTCATTCAAGACATAGAACATCATGACACGCGACCAATTTCGTTTTTCTTATCATTTCATCTTGCCATGACTTCTTAGGAAAGATATACCTCTTTGCTTTCTGATATGTCCCGGAAAGGGATATATATCTGTTATAGTAGAACATCCTGCCATCCCCGAGAATGGAATGCTCTACTTTATAAAAGACGGTAACGAGCGGTACGAATAGACAGAAAAGGTCTTAGGCATTTGCGTGACTGCTCTATGACACTGTCAGCCCTCTGCCTTCGGGTAGAGGGCGCTCTCTGCTTCCGAACAGAGAGCACAAACCCAATCGTGGTTCCGCCGAAGGGTAGAACCACGACTGGGGAAAAATAGACAGACATTTTTTGGCCCGGCTATATGGCCAGGAATACCCACTATAAAATGACCATGTGTCACATCTGGCCTTGCGTGGGAAGGCTAGTAAATACAGAAAAGGTCTTAGGCATTCGCCTGACTGCTCTATGACACTGTCAGCTCTCTGTCTTCGGGTAGAGGGCGCTCTCTGCGTCCGAACAGAGAGCACAAACCCAGTCGTGGTTCCGCTGAAGGGTAGAACCACGACTGGGGAAAAATAGACAGACATTTTTTGGCCCGGCTATATGGCCGGGAATACCCACTATAAAATGACCATGTGTCACATCTGGCCTTGCGTGGGAAGGCTAGTAAATACAGAAAAGGTCTTAGGCGAAGGCATTCACTATTCGATAGTCGATTCCGCTCCAACCTGTGGCTTGCCTATATGTGTGTTATTGTTAACTGTACCTTAGTACAATAAATCTGTATTTCTTATTCCTGGTGTGGAGTTCCATTCTTCAACTGATCATTTTATACTGTATTCCTTTTCGGGATATATCAATATCATTCGAGTAGCTAAGCGGTTTAGGTAAATGTAAGACAATCTAACATGTAGACGTAAGTGACGGTACTTGTCGTATGCAGACCAATTATCGTAGACCTATAGACGTAGCTCTCTAGTCGAAGACCTGTAGACCTCTAGCGGTAGACCTATGGACGTAGACCTCTAGTCTTCCTCGATTTCGTCTGTATTTATGGCTGACACCAGCCAATCACATTACTGTGAGGAGAAACCAAGGTGTATGCATATTCATTACATATTCATTATATCACTTTCATTCACACTTTTCTTTCTCCAAGACCGGTTGTCATCCCAGGCTTAGAAAATCCAGTCTAACATAGCAAGAGAGAGAGAGAAGACTGATTCATTCATTTTCAAGCCCATATCCGTTACACCAAGCGCACATGCTTAAAGATTTCATATCTCTGAAGATCATAGACGGTCTCGGTTCTTCACAGCCTCTTTTTCTTTATTGTCTATGTACTTCAACGGAGGATGTGTGTTGTGGTGCAGTGGATATCGACTCGGGGAGCCGAGTTCGAATTCCAGTTGGATTCCTTGCATTCACTTACGCGCAAATACTCTTTGGAAAGGTATTAATCCGTCTTTTCCCTCTAGTTATGAGTTAAATAACAGTACAGATTGGGTTCAATAGTCTTGTCTGGCAACCAGTCTACCGCAGAAAGTAATGGCAACCTACTGCTGGATAATCTTCTGCCCAGACATTCATGTCTCTTTTAAGACTTGATCGCCGAAGCCTATATGGCCCTTAACTGACTGACTGACTTCTACAGAAAGATGTTGACAATACTATGGATATATGAGCAACGGCAAAGTTTTGGAGAGAATAGAAACAAAAAAAGAAACTCCTATTTGACATCAGGAAAAAGCAGTTGAAACCTCTGGGTTACGTAATGAGGAAGGAGGGTTTGGAGATTCTGATACTCACAGAACAGAATAAAGGAAAGAGGGATAGATGAAAGCAGCGCATAACATACTTCTTGGGTTTGAGTAAATGGATGGCAGAACAGGGTTTAGGAGAAATAACAAAAAAAATTATTAAGAACTACAAGGGTCAGGAAGTTGTCGAGAGCCATGATTGTATAAGTCCTTTAATGACACGGCAAATGGATGAAGAAGATCGCCATACCCTCTTGAGAAAGATATTTTTGTGGTTTCTGATTGAATAGTTTGCAGTTTGAATTTCAGAGTTTAACTTCCTGACGAGTGGACGGAGTGATTACTGGAGGAACTCGTACACGAAAATCTAGAGTTTGGATGCTGAAGATAAAAATCAATCAGCTAAGGAGCAAACTTTATATTTGTATTAATTCTAAATATAGACTTATGGGATCGATTTTGTCGAGATCGATTCTGTGTAGCATGACACAGTGAACAAACATTCATAGCTGTAGGCTTATCAGTTGATTCAGCATACTCGTTCCATTTCAAGATCCAAATATCCCATTACTCATTAGTCGTATGAGCAGCACATATACTGCAGCCCCGGTAGAAGTATTTCATGGGGCAAGACAGTCTGACGGAGTCCAGCACTCTCCAGGTTGTTTTGAATAATCAGTTTTGTGCTTTGTGGTGCAGTGGATGTCGACTAGGAACGACAAATCGGGTTTCAGAGTTCGAATTCCAGTTGAATTCCTTGCATTCACTTACGCATAAATACCCTTAGGAAAAGTACTAATCCATCTCTTCCCTCCAGTTATGGGTTAAATAAAAGGACAGATTGGGATCTATAGCCTTGGCTGGCAATCGGTCTACCGCAGAAAGCAACGGCAACCTACTACTGGATAATCTTCTGCCCAGTCAGTCATGTCTTTTTCGAAATATGATCACCCAAAGCGTGTATCACGTATCGCACTTAACTGAAAACATGATTAAGGCTTCTACTGTGCATAAAGTGGGGGACCGGTTTTCTATTGTTATGAAGTAATAGACTGACCCCCACTAATTACTTCTTAATAATATAATACATCTCTTCCTCCTCTAGTTATGAGTTAAATAACAGGATAGATTGAATTCTATAGCCTTGGCTGGCAACCAGTCTACTGCAGAAAGTAATGGCAACCTACTGCGGGATAATCTTCTGCCCAGTCAGTCATGTCTCTTTCGAGACATGATCGCCCAAGCGTGTATCACGCATGGCACTTAACTGACTGACTGAATATAATAGTTGGAAACATGATTAAGGCTTCTACTGGGCATAAAGTGGGAGATCGGTTTTCTATTGTTATGAAGTAATAAACTAATTTCCTACTAATTACTACTTCATAATATAATACATCTCTTCCCCCTCTAGCTATGAGTTAAATAACAGGAGAGATTGGGTTCTATAGCCTTGGCTGGCAACCAGTCTACTGCAGAAAACAATGGCAACCTACTGCTGAATAATCTTTTAGTCAGTCATGTCTCTTTCGAGACATGATCGCCTAAAGCGTGCATCACGTATGATACTTAACTGACTGACTTCTCCTAGACCGGTTGCCACTCAAAGTATAGAATCCAGTTTGTCCTACAATGTTACACATAGTTTGGTGCAGAAGAAGTGAATTTATACCTTTCCCAAAGGTCTTAAGCAAGTAAGTGAATCTGACTGAAATTCTAAATCGGCTCTTTCATTCGTCAACCCGAGGCGCTATCTATTCTGTTAGCCCTAGAAAGTACCATAAATCACTTTTTTGGAGGTTAGCATTAGCCATACTAATGGAAAGTTAAAAAAGGTTCTTTCAGACTATTAAATGAGAGCATTTTTGTTTCTGAGATGTTATTTTAAACAAACCCCATTCTTTGCCCCATCTAACAACAAATTGTAGGTCATTTTATTAGATCAGCTGCCAACTTGACCTTATTGAACTGATCAGACTTACTATTAAATAAACAATCCACTCCTTGTCCCATTTAACAACAGACTGTATGTCATTTTATTAGATCAGCTTCCAATTTGACCTTATTGAACTGATCAGACTTACTATTAAAATTAACAATCCTCTCCTTGCCCCATTTAACAACAGATTGTAGGTCATTTTATTAGATCAGCTGCTAATTTGACCTTATTCAACTGATCAGACTTACTATTAAAATTAACAATCCTCTCCTTGCCCCATTTAACAACAAATTGTAGGTCATTTTATTAGATCAGCTGCTAATTTGACCTTATTCAACTGATCAGACTTACTATTAAAATTAACAATCCACTCCTTGCCCCATTTAACAAAAGATTGTAGGTCATTTTTTTAAATCAGTTGCCAATTTGACATTATCGAACCGATCAGATTCATTATGGGAGGAGTAAATAGTTTTTAGTATCAACATAGAGACGTATCTGAGAATTAATGACATCAGGGTGGTTATATATGAAGATTAGGAGCAGCCTCGGTCCAAGGATAAAGCCCTAATAGACGCCTGCATTAACCCAGGTAGATCTAGAAGAGTTAAAGAAAATATGTATTTAAAGCGGAAAAAAGACAAAGCTAGTATATATATTTATTTTATTCGGTTGAAAATCAAAAACTGGGTTTGTTTTTAACTATTTTTTTAGTAATTGTCGTTTTCTTTTCGTATCGGATAACGGATGTTTGCTTCTTAAGTGTTCTAGAAGCAGCCGGATATACGTGTCCTATCAATTCTAATTCTCATTGGTCAATTTGATGAACACGTAGTTGAACTCTAAGAATTTTGTAGATACATCCGTATTCTTGAATGTAAATAAGTGAAAATTACTTAAACACATTTTTAAAACAAACTTTGTTGTTTTCACTAAAAAAAAACAAAAAAAAACTACTTTAAATTAAAACTGTTTCTTGTATGTATTCTATATTTTATTTCATTTCATTATATTTCGGCAGTAATATAATCTATTCTGACTTGGAAGCCTACCTTCAGTAACTTTCTCACCAAAATGATGTGGCTTCCTTCTGTCTTTTACTACAAGTATTTTCATGACAACTGCTTTGATGAGATTTTTTACCTGAAACCTCGATGTGCGTTGTGGAGCAGTGGATATCGACTTGAAACGAGAAATCGGGGTGCCGAGTTCGAATTCCAGTTCAATTCTTTGCATTCACATACGCACAAATACCCTTGGGAAAGGTATTAATCCGTCACTTCCCTCCAGTTATGGGTCAAATATCAGTACAGATAGGGTTCTATTGCCTTGGCTGGCAACCAGTCTACCGCAGAAAGTAATGGCAACCTACTGCGGGATAACCTTCTGCCCAGTCAGATGAAGCTCATTTCCATCTCACAGGTTACGTGAATAAACAGAACTACCGTTACTGGGCAGATACAAATCATGAACGACCTTTACAGGCTCGTAGTGTGACATTATGGTGTGCTGTTTCATTACATGGGATCATCGGACCTAATTTTTTTGAAAATGAACAAGGGATCTCAGTCACTGTCACTGTCTCAACAGCAGATTTCAAGAATGCATTCGTACAGGAGGACGCCATCTACAGGACGTAATTTAAAAAAAAAATGAAAATTCTATCATTGTTTCTTTAATGGCATGTTTTAAGGTTCCAATTACATTGAATAAAATACTTTTCTTCCATCACTCTTGATTTTAATGGAAGCCGAAGCGTGAATCACGTATGGCACTTAACTGACTGAATATAATAGTCTGAAACATAATTAAAATTTTAACTGGGAATTAAATGAGGGTTTGGTTTTCTATAGGTATAAAGTAATAAACTGATCCCTCTAGAAGTAGTACGAATTAATATAATCGGAAACGAATACAATTAAAAGTTTGACCTAAAGTGGGGAATCTGTTTTCTATTGTTGTGAAATAAGAAATTTATCACTAATTACTACTTATTAATATAAGAATAGAATTCATCTCATCTCTTATGGGTTGAATAGTAAAACAGTTTGTGTTTTAAGCGGGAAAATCTTCTACCCAGTCAGTCATGCCTCTTCCGAGACATGATCGCCCAAGCGTGTATCATGTATGCGTTTAACTGAAAAGAATGCGGACCTCAGTATATAATTACTTTTGTCTATGGTTGGTTGCTTAATTTGAGGTAAATGATATGATATGTAGTTTTTAGTCGCTTTTGCAATTTGGTTTATCGATGATCAATTTGGTTTATTATTAGAAAGAAGCTTTTTAATTTTTCTCTAGTTTTAGTTGTGCTTGTTGATTTAACGGCAGTTTGGTCAGATAAATGACAAGTGAGTTTACGTGAAAGGTTGTTGTTGTATACTGATATAAAACTTTTTTTTATATACTGTGCATTCTCTTTTTTTCTAACTGCATTAAGATTGTTTGAGACGTTAAATAAATATTTTGCAAAAGTTTTTTTTTTAATTTTGTTGAAATGTTCTTTAAAGCATAAATGTTTTTAAGAAATTCTTATCAGACTGTGGTAAAGTCAAACTCCTGATTTTTAACCGATCCTCAAAGATTTATCACTGTCCTTTGTTTGGCATAGGTTTTCTCTTCTTAATGAAGCTATTATTAAGCCAAGTGATAATGAATGAAGCACATATGTTTCCTTGTTGCTGGTGTCCATCCCTTTCAAGTCCGTCTCTTTCGTCTTTTTTTTCCCCCCACCGTTCTCTGCCTTGTAATTGTTCGCAGCTTCCTTCTTCATCCACTGTGTTTACAAATCTTCCTTTATCTTCTAATTGTGAATTATAGACACCGCAATTTTCTGCTTCTTCGTTCGTATTTTTTTTAACGGCTTTTATTTCTAATACTTTTCTCCCGCGTTTATCTCTCTCAAAAATTTTCTTTCGTTTGTTTCCTTTTTACCATTTTCTATTTTCTTCCTTCTTTTCTTTTGTCGTCGTCTGCTTTTGTTCTCAATTGGTCTCCTCCTTTTCTTTCTTTTGGTTTCTTTTCTCTCTCCTCTTTTGATTATCTTTTAAATATTTTTTCTCATGTTCCTCTCTCCTTTCCTCTTCCTCTTTTATTTTTACATTTTCTTTCATTTTTCTCTCTTTCTTTTTCTTCCATCTTTTTTGTCTTTAAAATTACGGCTGCCTTTTCTCTCGTTTCATCTTTCTTTCTAATATTTTTTCCTTTGTTCGTTATATTTCCATCGCATTTCAGTTACCCTTCTTTCTTTCTCTCTTTTCCTTTCTCTCTTTTCCTTTCTTCCCCGCTTTTTGTCTTTATTTTATTTATATTCCTTTCTTTGTCATTGAGTGCTTTACTTTCCTTCTCCCTTCATGTTGGTTATTTTTTACTTATATTTTTTCTTTCCTCTTTGTTTTTTCTATTTTTTTCTTTTCCTATTATATTATATCTTTATCATCGTTCTTTTTTCTCTCTTGAATTCTTTTTTCTCTCTTTACTTCTCCTTTTTTCTCTGTTTACTTCTCCTTTTTTCTCTGTTTACTTCTCCTTTTTTCTCTCTTTACTTCTCCTTTTAACTCTCTTTACTTCTCCTTTTAACTCACTTTACTTCTCCTTTTTTATCTCTTTACTTCTCCTTTTTTCTCTCTTTACTTCTCCTTTTTTCTCTCTTTACTTCTCCTTTTTTCTCTCTTTACTTCTCCTTTTTTCTCTCTTTACTTCTCCTTTTTTCTCTCTTTACTTCTCCTTTTAACTCTCTTTCTTCTCCTTTTAACTTCTCCTTTTAACTTCTCCTTTTTTACTTCTCCTTTTTTCTCTCTTTACTTCTCCTTTTTTCTCTCTTTACTTCTCCTTTTTTCTCTCTTTACTTCTCCTTTTTTCTCTCTTTACTTCTCCTTTTTTCTCTCTTTACTTCTCCTTTTAATTCTCTTTACTTCTCCTTTTAACTCTCTTTACTTCTCCTTTTTTATCTCTTTACTTCTCCTTTTTTCTCTCTTTACTTCTCCTTTTTTCTCTCTTTACTTCTCCTTTTTTCTCTCTTTACTTCTCCTTTTTTCTCTCTTTACTTCTCCTTTTAACTCTCTTTACTTCTCCTTTTAACTCTCTTTACTTCTCCTTTTTTATCTCTTTACTTCTCCTTTTTTCTCTCTTTACTTCTCCTTTTTTCTCTCTTTACTTCTCCTTTTTTCTCTCTTTACTTCTCCTTTTTTCTCTCTTTACTTCTCCTTTTAACTCTCTTTACTTCTCCTTTTAACTCTCTTTACTTCTCCTTTTTTCTCTCTTTACTTCTCCTTTTTTCTCTCTTTACTTCTCCTTTTTTCTCTCTTTACTTCTCCTTTTTTCTCTCTTTACTTCTCCTTTTTTCTCTCTTTACTTCTCCTTTTTTATCTCTTTACTTCTCCTTTTAACTCTCTTTTTAATTATTTCTTTTAATGTTCACTTTTTAAAAATAAAACATTTTGCCTTTTAGATAATCTTGCCTTCTTTCATTATTTTCTTTCCTTTTTATTTTTATTCCATTTTACGTTATCCTTTTTTTTCTGTTTTATTTGCTATATTTCGTAGTTTTCTGATTTTTCTTTTTATTTATTTTTTCTTTTCTTCTTTCTTTCTCATGCTTTTCCTTTCCTTTTCTTTTTCCGTTCTCTCTAACTTTATTTTACCTTACATTCTTTCTTTCTTTCTTTCTTTCTTTCTTTCTTATTCAATGTTTTTGATTACCTTGTCTTTGTAACTTATTTCTTTTTTATATTTCTTTCTTCATTTTTGTTTTCTTTTTCTTTCTTTCTTTTTCTTTCTTTCTTTCTTTCTTTCTTTCTTTCTTCTTTTCTTTCTATTGCAATTAAGTTTTTCCTCCTTTTTTCTGTTCTGTTCTTCTCTTTCTTATTCTTTTCAATTTTTATTTATTGTCTTATCTTTAACGTATTTCTTCTTTGTATTTCATTCTTCATTTTTGCTTTCTTTCTTTCTTTCTTTCTTTCTTTCTTAACCTCTGTCTTAATTTTTTTCTTTCTTTCTTTCTTTCTTTCTTTCTTTCTTTCTTTTTTTCTTATTCAATGTTTTTGATTATCTTGTCTTTGTAACTTATTTCTTTTTTGTATTTCTTTCTTCATTTTTGTTTTCTTTTTCTTTCTTTCTTTTTCTTTCTTTCTTTCTTTCTTTCTTCTTTTCTTTCTATTGCAATTAAGTTTTTCCTCCTTTTTTCTGTTCTGTTCTTTTTCTTATTCTTTTCAATTTTTATTTATTGTCTTATCTTTAACGTATTTCTTCTTTGTATTTCATTCTTCATTTTTGCTTTCTTTCTTTCTTTCTTTCTTAACCTCTGTCTTAATTTTTCTTTCTTTCTTTCTTTCTTTCTTTCTTTCTTTCTTTCTGTTACTTTTCAATGTTTATTTATTGTCTTATCTTTAACGTATTTCTTTGTATTTATTTCTTTATTTTTGCTTTCTTTCTTCATTTCTTTCTTTCTTAACCTCTGTCTTAATTGATTCTTTCTTTCTTTCTTTCTTCTTTTTATTTCTTTCTTTTTTTGAAAAGCAACAGAATGCTTTTCAAAATTTATTTATTATCTTATCTTTAACTTATTTCTTCTTTGTATTTCTTTCTTCATTTTTGCGTTCTTTCATTCTTTCTTTCTATTGTAATTCAGTTTTTTCTCCTTTTTTCTGTTCCGTTCTGCTCTTTCTCATTCATTTCAATTCTTATTTAATATTTTATCTTTTTCCCTTGTTGCTTTTTCTGTTTATTCATTTGTTTGTTTGTTTCTTTGTTTCTACTGCAGTTTAGTCTCTCTCTTCCCCCCCCCTTTTTTTTGGTTCTTTCTAATTTTATTTTCCCTTACTTTTTTTTTCTTTTTCACTCAGGTAATTTGCCCTTTTTTCTCTTCCTTATTCTTAATTTCTTACTTTATTTTCTTCGCTTTCTAATGTCCTTCTTCTTTATCGTCTTTCTGTTTTTCTCGCCATTCTCCAGCTATTTGCCTCTTTACGTCTATTAGTCAAAACTCCGTTTACCTTTGTTAGTGCCATTGCCTTAATTGGGCAGTCGAGATTGTGCCTTTACAACGGGCCAAATGAAGTCTCCTATGGGGACATCGGTAAATATACAGCTGCGTTCGCTCTCTTCACTCTAAAATGTAATTACTGCCTTTCACAAAGAGACAGACGCACGGCTTCTCATTAGAGATGATAAGACAGCAAAGACAAAAGCATTGACAAGTTCCTAATAACAATGTGGATGAACAATGGCGACAGCGATAATAATACTTGACGTAGAGGTAGGATAATTATAAGAATCAACACTGTGATAATGTAAATGACAATTTTAATTGAATTTCCCAGTTATCCTCCTTACTATTATTATATTGCATGTTCACCCCGGATAAATAGTGGTTATCGCTGGGGGTGTTGAGCGACAACAAGTCTTTTTAAGTGTACAGAATATTTACCCCTATTCTTACAGATCACTTTAGAGTAGAACCCTTCCTAAAAAAATTTTTTTTAAAGTTTAATTTAATTTTTTTTTTCACTGATTTTTATGTTCACACAAAATGCTAGCCTTTGATTATTGATGGAGACCAAATAAAAAGATAGTCTCTTTAAATCACTTGCAACTTTTCCAGGAATCTTCGTAGAGACTAACATTCTTATCTTATAGAGAGTATTAATTCGATAAATTTTATTTCGTAAACTTATTTATAAATGGAACTTTGTCTGTATGTCTGTATGTGTGTGTGTCTGTGTGTGTGTGTCCGTTGACTATAGACTCCGAAACGGCTGAACCGATTTTCTTGAAAAATTACACAGTTGTACTATAAACGTTTGCGAGTGTTCTTAACTAGGTTTTGTGTCAAGGTACTCCCGATAAATATCGAAAATCGATAATCGAAAAAATCGGGTTATAGAAGGAGTGGTCCGATTTTAATCAAATTGGATACACTCATAGACAAAGACTTGCTTGGGGTGATATGATTAAAAAAAAAAAAAATTTCAATTGTAAAAAGTCTAATTTGTGACATTTTTCTTTCATTTCACTCAGTATGACTGATGCTAACATTTCAGTCTTGTTGCGACTTCTTCGGTTAAGATTTTCCACTGATATGAAGTGGAAATATTATATTGGATCATTTACCAGGCCTGCTGCTAAAAAATTTGATTCATTGTGTCTTTATAGACAACTTTTCTTAACAGAATATATATTACACCATTTATAAGTCTACTATTTCTCCATGCACATGCCCGACCTGATTTGGTGTAACATAGACAACCTGTACTCTTTCTATAAATATTTTCGTGCTAATTGTTCTGATGAGCGTTTTACTTTGTTGCCTAGATATTACGAAAACAAGCGCAATACTAGAGTGGCAGTTAGGTCTCATGAATGTATTGCTGAAATGGCCAGATAGAACCGTTCTCTGCTAACAGTTTCTTTTGTCGTGCTTCTTGTAAAACTCTCCAGGTTTCTTGCTTCCAGTCAAGTTTGATATTCAAAAATTGAAATGCAATGTTAATCGTTACTTTCTGGCTTCTTACTTAATTCGTGTTCTTTTATTTTTCACGGTCAGTAGTAATGTCATATTTTTCTTTATTCCTATACACTCAGTATCCGCACCATCGTTTCTTAGTTGTTTTATTGCATTAATTAGGGTGAAACGGTTAAAAAGAAAATAACAAAGCTGGCTGATTATATAATAGTGGCAGTATAGCCCGGCGTTGCTCGGGTGTAATGAAAGCTTTAAAACTAATCAATGGTCTTAGAGCTCAGACTCAGCCTAAAGAATATTGGGGTGAAGTTTGGTGAGAATCGGATAAAAATTGTGGATTAGTATAAAGGACATACAGACAGATAAACAGACACCCACACACAAACATCTGGCCTTATATATATATATATATTATCGATTTTCTGCAGTATTGTAAGAACTGCAACTCTGAAACTTCTGAATATCGTTTCTTATGTCTTTTTTTATCAGTGTATCAAATTTGATTAAAATCGTACCACTCCTTCTCTAACACGATTTTTTCGATTATCGATTTTCGATATTTATCGGGGGTACCTTGACACAAAATCTAGCTAAGAACACTTGCAGACGCTTATAGTACAACTGAGAATTTCAAGAAAATCGGTTCAGCCGTTTTGGAGTCTAATGGACACACACACACACACACACAAACACACAAAGTTCCATTTATAAATAAGTTTAGATGTCTCAAAAACTAAAGTGGTTACATTCTATCACTGCCGATCAGACTCCGAACTACCACATATTCAAATGAATGGGTATCCCCTTGGGGAGATCCCATGCCTTGAGAGGATGTTGGGCCTCAGACTCACACCCGACCTCGAGTGGGTCCTGGGTATGACAGTAAACTGTATCCGGCGACAAGGCCTCTGATTTCGAGGTTATGAGGAGCATAGAAACACCTCTTAATTGCTGTTGTTTCCAGGTCCATCCTGACCCTGGGTAGTAGCCCCTGTTTGGGTACCAGATATGGGCAAATAGTTAATCCTCCATACAGGGGTCAAAACACTGTAAAAGTATAAAAACAGATGTTTGGAAATATATACATAAAATTCTTTGAAGGAAAAATATTACCAACAAAACATTTTTGAATGAAAAATATTTCCAAGAAAACATTTTTGACGAAAAATATTACCAACAAAACGTTTTTGAAGGATAAATGTTACTAAGAAAAATAAGTTTTGAAGGAGAAATGTTGCCAACAAAAATATGTTTTTGAATGAAAAATGTTACCAACAAAAATACGTTTTTCAAGGAACTAATGATTCGGCCTTAAATGACCCCAAGGTGTTGATATGCCGTAAAACAAACCAACCAAAACCAAACCGACCTCGAGTGGAATTTCTACATACAATTGATCACTAAAGATGTAGGTTAAATGATTGTCTCTGCAATAAGTACCTGACTCCTCATGTTATCCTGTCTTCTTACAAGATCCATGTCAGACCAAAAATAGAGCACTGTTGCCATATCTGCCCAGTTCTCTCTTTCCAGTTTCGATAGTTGAAAAGTGTCTCAGAATCCTTGTTGGAGGAGAATTATTTCCCCACCTCTAATTTCTCTCTCACAAGTGGAATGTGTTGAGTCTCTCATTGTTCTATCGCTATTTCCACGTAAACTGCTCGGATGAACTACATTCCTTGGTACTGCTAAGTCTAACTTTTATGTCTAGTATCTGCCATGCCGCTTAGATTGTAGCAAATCACCCACATTCCCTTCCGTATTCCATTGGCAAGAAGTAAGTTCAACTCAAACAGCTTTTTCCCACGAACAACTTCTCTGTGGAACCGACTCCCAAGAGGATGCTTTCTCGTTTACAATCCCAACCTGTTCAAGTCTACAGTTAATCGTTATCTTCCCCTCCTATTCATACAAAATACATCCTAACATAACCCTCTACCTCAAGTGGTCCCACTGACTCTGTGGAATAGACTCCGAAGTGGGTGCTTTTCCGATTACTACAATCACGACCTGTTGAAGTCTAGAGTTAATCGTTATTTTTCCCTTATATCCATATAAACTACTCCTTAACGTAATCCACTATCTCGACTGGCTCCCTGGCCCTGTACAGGCTGAACTATACTGTAAAAAATCGTAATCTTTTGTCATACGCTCAACGCAAGGCTACAGATATGATGAACCAGTGAGGATCAAAACCACTATTAACACTCAACCACTCTAGCTCATTTCACTGATTTTAAGTCTATAATGTCTGGCACAGGAATTGAACTCTCGGTTAAAACCCTTTAATTCACTAGGAATTATGAAAATATTAATCTAAATGTAAATAATCACAATTCATTTGCATTTTCCCACCATATTTCTGGCGATTATTTTCGGGGATGTGCGTTGTGGTGCAGTGAATATCGGCTGGGAACGAGAAATCGGGAAGCCGAGTTCGAATTCCAGTTGAATTCACTTATGCACTAATATCCCTGGGAAAGGTATAATCTATCTCTTCCCTCTAGTTATGGGTTAAATAACAGGACAAATTGGGTTCTATAGTCTTGGATGACAACCAGTCTACCACAATGGCAACCTACTGCGGGATAATCTTCTGCCCAGTCAGTCATGTCGCTTTGGAGATATGATCGCCTAAAGCGTGTATCACGAATGGCACTTAACTGACTGATTGTCGGGGAACTGATCGTTATCGCCTTCCTTCGAATGACCAGTGTTTTTGACAATATCACCGCAGATCCTATTTCCCGCAAGTTTTTCTTTTTCTTCGAATGTGTATAAAATAATAAGTATTTGAAGAATGGCGATATCTTTGGTAGTTATCAATAGACAGTGATTGACAATCCTTTTCAATATACAAGCAAAACCCACTAATCTCTTTTGTGTAGACACATTCTAATGCTAGGCGTGGGCAGACATGTTTGAAGGGAGGGTTGCATCATTGTCTGTCCTGTTTAAAGTGGATCGAACTGAACCAACAACAAGAGTTTCACGACGCCAGTCGAAACAGCAACCAGGCACGCACATATGTTTGTACATTTATTTGCTTTGTAGAAGCACTTTGTGAATAGACTTCACGACTAAACCAAGTGAAGCTAGCATTCAATAAAAATCGTTAGGGACTAAGAGAAAGGTTGCAGTATTCAGTCATGAACTAAATATCATTTTAGAGCTTCACAGCTAGGATCCACCAGGCCCCCTCTACGGCGTCAACTCATCCTTATTTATTTAGTAAAGAAGAAGTTTAACTCAGATTTTTTCCGAATAAATGTTATTTTTTCAACAGATTCCCTAGAGGATGCTTTCCAGATTACTATGATGTTAATCTCTTCAAGTCTAGGTTCAATCCTTATATATCCTACATATCCTCATAATCTGTACTTACTTCATAGCAACAACCTTATTCAACAACCTTGAGGGGCACTGGAGCCTTGTATTGGTTGAATATTATTATCAGTCAGTTAAGTTCCATACGTGATACACGCTTCGGTGATCATGTTTTGAAAGAGACATCACTGACTGGGCAGAAGATTATCGCGCAGTAAGTTGCCATTACTTTCTGCGGTAGACTGGTTGCCAGTCAAGGATATAGAACCCGATCTATTCTGTTATTTAACCCATAACTGGAGGGAAAAGACGGATTATTACCTTTCCTAAAGGTATTTGCGCGTAAGTGAACGCAAGGAATTCAACTGGAATTCGAACTCGGCTCCTCGATTTCTCAGCTTCTTTTCTCGCGCTTCCCGCCTGTGGAACTCCCTTCCACAAGTCTGCTTTCCCGACAGTTACAATCTCCAGGTGTTTAAATGTAGGGTCAATAGACACCTCCTATCACACTAACTTCCAACTATTCTCAGAACACTCTCATCTACCCAACCCTCATTCTCAGTATCCTTACCCGCCTATCACCCACCCTCTGACATTTCCTATATTTAATCAGCCTTTCTCCACTCTACGTAGCCCCCTGCGCAGTAGTGGCAGTGACATGCCTTGCTCGGGGTGAAACGCTTATAAAAAAAATATCCACTGCATCACAACGCACATCTGAATATTAATATAAAAATAAAAAAAGAAAGATGAATTTATATCAGTCTTGAAAGCTGATATGAAATATCTTCAACACCAGAATTCAAAGTCTTTGCTTTTAATTCTGACCAACTATCTAAACCAGTTCAATTTTGTCTATTTCTTATCAAATTGATTATTGTTAATCTATTTGAATAATTTGGGCTAAAGTAGCTTTTTAAGATGGTCAACTTTAATTTAAAGCTAACCAGGAATACGCGACTAGTATCATAAAAAAAGAAGAAGGGTGGGAAAACTGTTTTCATACAGAGCCATACCATTCTCGTCTCAGGGAAGGGACAAATCAACATCGGCGACTCAACACCGCCGAATGAGCGCCGAGACAACTCAAATCCGAGACAACTCAGCTCTAAGGAAAGCAACTATTTTTATAGCCAAATAAAAGTAATTTATTAAGGATTAAAATATTAATTAGTGAGTATATTTCTTCACATAAATTCTTTCAAAAAGCATTATGTAAAATATGACAGATTTTTTAAACAATTTTGTCTGTTTTGTAAAATTGTTCTTATAAATTTTTTTTCTGTTATTCAAAGAAAAGTTTTCATTTAAATTTAATTTTATTCGGGTAATCCTAAAAAAAAAGAAAGATACGGATAAACATGGACGAATTGAAATCGACCATGCTCGAAATTTTTAAGTTCCAACTACAACAGCAAAACCAAGGGGAACTTAAATGGCAAGAAAAGCAACTTGAAATTCAGAAGCAAACTGCGAAAGAACGACTTGAATTTCAAAAATAGACTGAAGTCAGACATCTGAAACTCGAAGAAATACTTCTTCGAACTGAACAAGAGCAAAGAAACTTGCTTAAACTGGCAAATTGGGGACAAAATTAGTGAAAACGAAAATGGTTCTCACAAAACACGACCAGGGGTGCAACAGACACTTTTACATATTCTGCAGACGAGAATATAATTTTCGCCTCCTATTTTAAAAGTTTCGAGGATTTATAAGCCAAATAAATTGGTCGGACTCTAAGAAAGTTCGCCTTCTTAAAAAAAAAGGGGGCCCCGTAGAGCACACCAAATTTGTGAATTATTTTTTACCCCGTAAAACAAACGAACTGGCATTTAGCGAATCGGTTAAACTTCTTACAAAACATTTTAATTCTAAAACTTAACTTTTTCATTGGAGAGGAAAGTGCATGAATTTAACCAGAAACGGTAGTGAAGATTTTATTACGTTCGCGTCGGTCGTGAACAAGCATTGCGACGATTTCAAATTGTCAGAATTGAGTGAAAATAATTTCAAGTGTCTGATATTTGTCCAGAGACTCGTTTTGGGCTAAAGACGCTGAAATTAGACTTAGAATTCTGAATAATTTGGAAAATGAGCCAGACCCTACCCTCTAACAAATAACGGAAGACTGTCAGAGATTCGTAAGCGTACGCTAAGATTCGAAAAATATCAAAGAATCTGGCATAGCTTCTATAAGAAAAGTACGCAGAAAGAAATAAAAAAACAAATTATTTTTCCCTCTAAATCAAACCGATCAAAAAAAAAAAAAGAAGTCAGTTTGCTTTCTAATCCGTGTTTCGGTTGTGAAGTATTACATTGGTTTAAAGACTGTTATTATCAGAATAAAAAAAATTCCAAAATTGTAGCCATATCAGGCACATGATCTCATATTGTCGAGCGAGAAAAAAGGTTAATAGCTACGTAAAAAACACAAAAGCAGATGAACAAGACGGGTTATACATTAGCAAATACCTACAAGTACAAATCACAAATAAAAATATTAAACTGCAGTTGGATTCTGGTTCAAATTTAACAATCATAAATTTACACACTTGTAAGCAGTTGGGAAAACTAACCTTGCTAAGAACTAATAAAATGGCCAGGTCCATGATAGAGGAAGAAATCAAGTTTACAGGAGAAGTTAACACGAATGTAACATTTAAAGAAAGGACGATAAAATTAACGTTTGTATTAAAAATAAAGAGAATTTATTTAGCACAGCCTGAATGGAGAAATTTAAGTTGTGGGAGATGCCAATTAATTCATTTTGGCAAAAACTCGAAAACCTGGTCACCGAGGTACATAATTTAATAGAAAAAATTAAAAGAAACTTTTGCGGAAGTTTTTTTTCTAGGGGTCGGTGTAATAAGATGACGGCAACATTCGAGTTCAAAGATGACCTCTAGCCAGTGTTTAAGAAAAAGCGTAATGTGCATTTTGCTTCTTTACCAAAAATAAGTGAAGAACTCGACAGACTAGAAAGAAGTGGTGTTTTGTTGAAAATTGTATGCAGTCAATAGGCTTCACCGATTGCCTCTGTGAAGAAGAAGGCAAAAAAGATCCGGGTCTGCGTCAATTTCTCGACGGTGCTTAATGCAACACTCAATCATATTCTTTACCTATACCAGATGAAGTTTTCGCGAAACGAAATAGGGGAATTTTTTTGTAAAAGATCGACCTCAGTGAAGCGTATTTGCAAATTTCCATCTAAATCAAACCGATCAAAAAAAAAATGTCAATTTGCTTTCTTATCCGTGTTTCGGTTGTTGGTTTAAAGACTGCCATCGCCAGAAAAAAAATTTACAAAATTGTATCCGTATCAGGTACATGATCTCATATTGTCGGGCGAGATAAAAGGTTAATAGCTACGTAAAAACACAAAAGCAGATGAACAAGACGGGTTATACATTAGGAAGTACAAATCATAAATAAAAATATTAAACTGCAGTTGGATTCTGGTTCAAATTTAACAATCATAAATTTACACATTTCTTCACGGTGCTTAATGCAACACTCAATCATTATTCTTTACCTATAGATGAAATTTTCGCGAAACTAAATAGGGGAATTTTTTTAAAAAAATCGACCTCAATGGCGCGTATTTGCAAATACTGGTGACGGAAGAATATTCTAACTTGCTATGTACGTCTACCGTTCGGGGTCATGTTTGCGCCGGCGATTTTCCAACAACTGATGAGAGACTTTGACTTTGTGGTTGCATATTTGGACAACATATTAATGATCAGTCAAAATGTAGAATAGCATAAGGAACATGTACATAAATTCTTCTCAAGAATTCGGGAGTGCGGGTTCAAATTGAAAGAATCCAATTACGACTTATTTATGGAGAAAATTAAATACTTAGGATACATCATCTATAAAGAGGACGTAAGACCAGATCCAGAACGTGGACATACCAGCTCCCGAAAATGTATCTGCCATGCAAAGGTTTTTCGGATTGGCATACTATTTACTAGGCGTTTATACCAAATATGCAAAACTTACATGCTCCTTTAAAGGAAATTTGAAAAAAAAAACAAAAAAAAAAACAAGAATTGAAAGTGGACCCCTTGAATGCCACAAAAGCATTCGTCAAAATAAAGAAACTCTTAACGTCGGTCTTGTTTCTCACCCACGATAACTCAGACTTGGACATTATACTTGCCGGAGACGCCAGCTCCTATGGCAGTGGAGCATGTATTATGCTCTACATACCAGATAGATCTCACAAAGCAATAGCTCATGAGTCGAGAGCACTTCTTTCTGTAGAAAAAGATAACTCGCAAATTGAGAAAGAGTTGTTTGGGATTATTTTCGCAGTAACGAAGTTTCACCGATAGATTCACGATAGACCCTTTACTTTGGAGACGGACCATATACCTTTACTGACCATATACCTTTACTGACAATCTTTGATTCTAAAAGAGGTCTGCCTGTGCATACAGCAAATAGACTGCAGAGATGGTGAACAAGTCTTTTAAATTATAACTTCAAAATGAAGTTCCTACCGACTAAAAAACACTGTCATGGCGACGGACTGTTCATATAAATCCCGAAACACAGAGAACCTCTTGAAATATTGTGAATACCTCTTTCCGAACAGAAGGAGAATGTAAAACCTAGCCGTAACTCTCGACCGGTTGAAACAAGAAGTACGAAACGATGAGTTTATCATGGAAACCAAAATCAAAATCTTGAAAAGGACAAACGGACTTCGGATATTTTTTTCTTTATGCGGCGAAATACTGCAATATAGTGAGCGAGTCGTCATTCCCACAGCACTACAAGAAGAATTCTGAAAGATTTCCATGCCGGTCAACCAGGAATTTCAAAGATCAACATCCTTATGCGCAGTTATGTATACTGGCCCAACATGGATAAGGCTACCCAAAATATGGTAAAATCCTGTAAAGGCTGTGTCTTTTCACCTACAGCACTTCCAAATATAGACCTTGACCCAAAACAGACAGACTATGGTCACGAATTCATGTATATTTTGCAGGTCCACTAGACGAATTCTACGATCTTATAGTAGTAGATAGTTTTTCTAAGTGGCCTGAAGTTCTTAGAAGTAGAAATCACACGACAGAAGTGACAATCAATTGTTTAGTGTCAATTGTACTCAATTGTTTAGTGTCAGATAATGGAACACAATTTACGTTCTGCGAATTTAAGTATTTTAACCTAATTTAATTTTGATATATATATATATTAATAATAAATATTCATTTTTCTTTGTCTATATCGTATTCTTGATTGCCTGATAGTTACAGTCTGTAAGAGTTTAAATGCCACGACAACTATCATCTCTTATTTCCTTGACTCCCATCCGTATTCTCCCTTAACACTTTGCTCTCACGCAACTCTCTTTACACCAATGTACCCGCCCTTCTCTTGCCCCTTCTCCGACACCTACTGTGACCTGTTCTCCTCTCTCTTCACTCTGCTATTATGTAGCCCCCTGCGCATCAATGTCAGTTCTAACTTGTTAGGGGTAAGACGATTATAAAAAAAAATATATGTGTGTGTGTGTAGATAGATATGAATAGGGAAATGAAGAACAGACAGTAGGTTAGGAGGAATAAGAATGAAGAACAGATAGATAGATAGATAGATAGATAGATAGATAGATAGATAACGAACAAACATAGATAGATAGATAGATAGATAGATAGATAGATAGATAGATAATGAACAAACATAGATAGATAGATAGATAGATAGATAGATAGATAGATAAGAACAAACATAGATAGATAGATAGATAGATAGATAGATAGATAGATAGATAGATAGATAATGAACAAACATAGATAGATAGATAGATAGATAGATAGATAGATAGATAGATAGATAATGAACATAGACAGACAAACAGACAGACAGACAGACAGACAGACAGACAGACGGATGTTCTAATCTTGGTGGAGGACATATTTTTTATAACCTTTTTTTTAAATGCGTAGGTCGATGGATAAAAATATTCAAAATAACGAAACGTCTACGCAAATGCGAGTATCCACTGAAATGCAGCCTTAAGGATCCGGAGATGGTCTGCCGAGCGAGCACTGTGTAAAATTGTAAACCAAGTGTCTTCATAATCTGTGGTACAATCATGGCTGTCAATCAAATGCTGTCCAATAGCTGAATCTTGGACCGCTTGTGTAGTTCTTATAGACTGGCTCCGACTACCTGAACGCATATAAGCAGGGACGTGTTGCGCGACTCGAGTTTTCAACCTAATTTAACCGGCATTTAATCTTGTAAATAATTAAATTTTTACGAAAATATGACAACGATCCTTACTAAAGAACGGAAACACACACATATATATATCTCAAGAAATTTAGGAAAATTAAGGTCAGTTCTTCTATATGACAGTGAATGCTGGACAATATAATCAAAGACAAAAGAAAAACTTTAAGCAACTGAAATGTGGTTCTACAAAAGGATGCTGCGGATATCATGGACCGAGCATGTGAGCAGGTTTTGGAACGAATGGAAACGAAAAAGAAATTAATATTGAACATCAAGAAAAGACAACTAAAGTTCCTGGGACATGCAATGAGAAAGAAGGGCTTGGAGAACCTGATACTAACAGGCTAGATAGAGGGGAAAAGAGATAGAGGAAAACAGCGGATAACATATTTGAAGTGCCTGAGCAGGTGGATGACAGAATGGAGGTTGCGTGGTGTAACAGGAGAAAGCGTGCTAAGAGCCTACGTCCTGAAAGAACAAGCCACATAGAAGAAGAAGAAGAAGAAGAAGAAGAAGAAGAAGGATAAAGGAGAGACACTTTTTCCATGCAACGTGAAAGTTCGTCATTGAAAGTATGAAAGTGTTGTTTGAAGTTATACAGCTACACATGCACTCAAAGTGGATGGGATACTGACATTAATTTTTTTATGCCCTTACAAACGTTCTAGAAATATCTTATTCCTCCTAACCTACTGTCTTTACAAGTGTGAAATCAAAGCGTAAATGGTGTATTACTGCCATATCTGGGATGGATCTGCCCAGTATATACTGTCCTGCCACGACAAAGTAGAAAGATTTGAGGGTGGTTAATTATATTTATCACGATAAGCCCTTTACCACGGACAAAACATCGCATTCGTTCGTTCGTTCGTTCGTTCTTTCCTTCCTTCCGTCCTTCGTTCGTTCGTTCGTTCGTTCGTTCGTTCGTTTTGTTTGACAGCGTTTTGTTAATCAATGGGTTATATTTAATGCCGACAGGTTTGACAATAGATTCGCATGAATATAAATTGTATTCTTTTGTAATAAATCAGTTTGTAGATGAGGTTTCATTGACGTATTTTTGTAAAGAGAGTTTTTGTCCAGAGTCAGATGTATTACTGGTATATATATATATATTTTTTTTTTTCTTCAAAAATGTATTGTTGGTAATATTTTTCTTCATAAATAGATTGCTGGAAATATTTTTTCCTTCAAAAAATGTGATGTAATGAATATGCATACACCTTGGTTCCCCCCTCACAGTAATCTGACTGGCTGGTGTCAGCCATAGATACAGACTAAGGCTAAGACGCAGGGAGTTCTACGTCTATATGTCTACGACTATTGACTACGCCTACGTCTCAGCATACTGCATACGACTATGACGAGTACCGGTTCCTACGGCTATTGCTAGATTGTCCTACCCGGTTACATTTGCCAAAACCGCGTAGCTACTTCGAATACATATATATATATATATATATATATATATATATATATATATCTTTCCGGGACATATCATTTGTCGACCATGTCTGCCATAATTTTTCGGTTATAATGATTTACTGATACAATCCGTACTAATTAACCCATAGTTGGGGGAAGAAGAGGTATATTCATCTAAGTGAATAAACTGTAATTGGAATTCGGCTCTCTGATTTCCAATATTTAGTCATTATACATTATACTACCCGAAAGCTTTACAGCAGTCACCCATCTATGTACTGACCGGGTCCAACATTGCTTAACATCAGTGATTGTATGAGAACCACTGTTTCAATGTTATATGAGTGTAAGAAAAGAAAGATGTTTTTCTTAGTGATGTAATGAATATACATACACCTTGGTTCCCTCTAACAGTAATATGATTGGCTGGTGTCAGCCATAAATACAGACTAAGGCGAGGACGTATATAAGTCTACGTCTAGAGGTCTTCGGCTATTGGTCTACGTCTATTGACTACACCTATTGTATAAGCCTATGTTTCAGCATACTGCATACGACTACGACGAGTACCGTCCATTACGTCTACGTGCTAGATTGTCCTACCCGGTTACATTTGCCAAAACCGCTTAGCTACTTCGAATAATATATGTATATCCCTTTCCGGGACATATCAAAATGCATTAATATTTTGAATTACTGCTGAAAGTTCCACTATAAAGACTATATTTATAATTTTATAATGTTTTGACCTCAGTTTGCGGTTGACAATTTTTCCACAGCTGGGGGCGTAACAGGTGCTATCAACAGCGTGGATCTGCGAAAAACAGCAATTAAAGGTGGTTCTATGCTTTTCAAAACTTTCTAATTACGACAGGATGTAGTTTATCGTTAAACCCAAGACCCCGATGTAGCTTATCACCATACCCAGGACGCCCCAATTTTTACCTCTCTGCATAGATGCAGTCGATTTATTATGAAACCTCAGCCGACAGAGAATCGAATCGTTGCAAAACTATCGCTATTTCCTCGGCAAATGTTCAGTCGCATTACATTCCTTCGTCCCATCAATTTAAATCTTTATAGCTAAAACCTGCCATGCCACGTGCAAAGGTTTGAATCATACCCATTTTCTCCCTTTTGTATTGGTAATGAGGGAGTTACACTCAGGCAAGTTCTTTCCAAGGACTAGTACTTTGTGATACAAACTTCCTAGTGGATGCATTCTCAGTCGGTATAATATTAACTTCTTCAAGACTTAGGCAAAGCATTCAATACCAGGCTACAGCAGTGATGAATTATTAACTTAGAGAGACGGGTTAGAGGGAGATAACTCATGGCTACGAAAAGAGGCTTCGCACAAGGAATGAAAATGATATACTCCAGTGATCGTAATAAAAGCTTCGGTCCGAAATTCCTGGCTCCTGAAGAAGGCCGAAACCTCGTACAAATGGGAACCAAGATGAGGACAATTGTCCGAATAATGTAAATAGTATAGTCTATATTAACTATTGGATTGAGAACAAGTACAGCATGGTCATAGGTCAGGGATTAAGGCAAGTATCACTGGCAGAATACATCTCTTTTTTTAAGTGTATATTATCTTCTTCTTCTTCTTCTTCTTCTTCTTCTTCTTCTTCTTCTTCTTCTTCTATGTGCTGTGTCTCTTCAGGACGTAAGCAATCATGGCCTTCCACATCTCAATATCCCTTGTAGCTCTTAACGCTCCTTCTCTTGTTACCCTCTCAAACCCTGATCCAATCCTTATAAAGAGCACTTACTTTCTCATCTTATGTCTATAAAACTTCACTCAGTAACTCTCTAGATTGAGAGACTCTTGGGCTTTGTATTTGAGAAACATTTAGTAAAAAAGTAATAATTTGAGTTAAGTACACATATTTAAGTATTCATTTGATTAATTTAATTTCAAACGTGGCTTACATGACTGACTTTCATGCTAATAACTAATCATCAGTAACATACTGTTGTGATCTCGTTGCCAAGTTGGTATGGTTTTGTTGGGGCCAGAATTAAAGACACAAAAACGAAATAGTGTTAAACAAATATATTACAAAGACAGTAGTACACACATACTAATGAGCAATTATTAGCGTGACTATTAGTTAAGCTGTCAGAGTTATCTGCTGAAATAGATTCCGCTCTCCCTTTCCTGCTCAATATCTGCCTCACAAAGCAGAACTGCTACTTATATATAGCTCGGAAGAATTCAATGTGCCGTATAGGTAAGTCACCATAACACCCGCCTCCTAAGTATTAACTTAATATTTTTTACTTTTGCATTCACGACGAGAAAATACGTCGTATTTCTTTTCCCTCGTAAACGGCGCTGTTCCGAAGCCGCTTTAGGAATTTGCATGTCAAACGTAACGTCTATGGCATCCATCATTTCTTTATCTTCAGGAAACAAGCGCTTCCTGATTTGATTTAATGTCTTTTGTGAGTGAACTGGTGACCTTTAATTATATATACCATATTTTCTACCCGTTTGTCAGTTGTACACATTTCCCAGAAACGTTTATCATCCCAGTACATCCGGAAAAAAAACTTTCTCTCTGGGTTGGTAGTGTTTCGTAGGTACCGTGTTTCTTCGTCCATTTTTTATTTGTTTGGGAAGCAGCTTGTCGAACACAGACATGATTTTACGTTCAAACATTACCTTGACTGGGGGTAATGATGATGGTGTGTTATCGTTGGGCGTTATTCTATACTCCGAAGGAACTGTTGTAGGTTTGTTTTTGTGCGTGTGCCCCTAGCTTTCTTCAGAGCTATTTATAGTGTGTCACCGAAGCGCTCGGCCTGTCTATTGGATCTTGGGTGATGTGGAGTAGTCGTAATATGATTGCACTGGAAGGTTTAAGAAAATAAATAAATTTGCGATTAAAATAAATACGTAAATAAAGAAAGTTTTAATTTAATTTAATTTATTTTCTTAATTTCACGTATTTTTAATAAACGTAATGTTCTAGCGTTATCTCTTTGAGTTTTTCGCTATTTAGTCTAATATAGATTATTATTGTTCCAACGATTGTTCCCTGAAGAAGCGTTAGCCGAAAAGCAGCCAAAGTCTGAATATTATTTAAAAAATGAACATAAAATTATGTATTTTTGCTCTGTGGCATCAAGTCATTATACCAATATATATATATATATATATATATATATATATATATATTCCATTTGTAAACGAGTTATTACGTTATTACGCGAAATAGTATTCTAACATGAATGGTGTCTTCTTTTTAAAAATCACCTGAAGACACCACTCATGATAGAAACCTAGGTCGCGTAATAACTCGTTTTCAAATGGAAATATTCAAAAGTTCTACAATATAATTGTATTAAACAATTTTTAATACAAATGTGCACTGGTCTAACCCTATTATGATCAAAAACCAAGTATTAAATAATCAATATATATATATATATATATATATATGTGTGTGTGTGTGTGTGTGTGTGTGCATATATATATATATATATATATATATAAATCTGAAGAAATGTGACACCTCGGCTCGGCTGGATGGTTCTTTGCGCCTGGTCACGGAACCTGTTATGATGATGATGACCAGAACCTGAGCGGGTTGATGCTATCGAAACGGCACCAGTATGACGCTCTCGGGTCGCTAATCGTGATGATGGCCTCGTCACAGTAGCTGGCCTTCAAGACGTCTATTACAGCGATGAACCACTCTGCCCTCGCTGTGTTCTTTTGATCTCAGAAAAGTCACGTTGAAAAACCCGGTAGCCGTCTCTCTAACTACTCAAACCAGACCGGACACTTGTGTACACTTATTTACACTTGTGTTAAAAAATAAATAAATAAATAAGGCACCAAAAAACAAAACAAAAAAGAAATAAATGAATAAATTCGGAGACGCCTGGATGAGTTACGAAAGAAAGTCTTTAAATATAAAAAAATGATTAATTATAAAAGCAGAATATACAATCGCCGAATTTCAAAGTTTACAACGGAGAGAAGGATTCGTTTAAAAATAATCAGGGCTTTCAAATTTTCAAAATTAAAATAAGTCTTTTCATAATAGTGCGAAGTTTCGTTTAAAATAATCAGAGCTTTCAATTCTCCAAATAAAAACAAGTCTTTTCATAACAGTGCGAAGCTTCGTTAAAATAATCAGTTTTCAATTCTCCAAATAAATCACGTCTTTTCAGGGCTTTTATCAGACTTTACAGAGACAGTGGCGACTGATGATGATGAAGGCGGCGATGAGGTTGTTTTGTCTCTGTCGCTCGACAGCTCTGAAAAATACACAAATTCTTTTAAAATCTGCCAAAATCTCTTTTCAGCTAGTTTAACTCTTTCTCGGTTCATTCTGTTTTTATACATCTTTAGGTAGGGCTCTATCGGAGGCGCATTATTCGACTTTAACTCTTTTAAGTTGATCAGCGGCAGGCTTTTCCACGTTTCTTTACATTTTCAGCCATGAGTTGTATGGTAGGCTACCAGCCTTCCTAGTCGTGGCCCCCAGTTGGGAACACTTTTTTACATCTCGACTGCAATCTCAAAAACTATTCAACCAACTGATATTTCTCACTGGGTCTTGATTTTTATAGCTGTCCCTAATTCTCTTGGGGAGGGACCTAATATCTATGCGACTCAAAATTTTGATCAATGAGATTATTTTCCATCTACACGATTTAAGAAGGAGTTATGGCTCAACAAATGAAATATCAACACCTCACATGAGGTAATGTCTTTTTGTCTTCATCCTCTTAATTACATCTTCTTTTTTTCTGACTTTAGAATCTGTTCCCAGGAATAATTTTGAGGATTTAACCTTACCTGACCTCATCAAAAGTTTATAACAAGCCTGAAACAATATTCTAACTAAAGTTTATTTTTTGATTTTACTAGCTGCAAAAGTTTCTGCTTTATATCACATAATGGCAGACAATATGATGACCCCATCTGACCTGTCGCTTTACATCTGCAAAAATGTTTTGATCAATTCATTTTCCAGCGATTTTGCAAGATTTTAAAAATTTGCAATATATATTTCATTCTCACAGTTTCTTAGCTGCGTTCATATTGCGATCGACAATAAACAATTTTATCATTTATTATACTTATTTTTCTCTCCACTCATATTGTAACCTGCATAATTAACAATAACAATTTCCTTCACTCTGTTGTATTAAATCAAAAAGTATATATACCTGGAAATAGGGTTACAGAAAGAACAATAAGAAATTTACTGTCCCTTAATGTTTATTTTTAATTTTACAATGCTTAATACAAAAGTAAAGCTAAATTATTATTGAAATATGATTAACTTCATATTTTCGCGACACAGAATTTCCTATGTTTCTGAGTCATATTATTTATTATTGCATCCATCTTGAAGCGATCATTTTTAGGATGACTAACGGAAAACTTTTTCAAAAGTCACCTACCCACCCACACAAACACACACGCACACACACACACACACCACGTACACACACAATATATATATATATATATATATATATATATATATATATATATATATGTGGTATGGAATTATGATAATGTTTGTCCCCAAGGTTGTTATGTCAGTAGCTTTACTAATAAAAGGAATTTTGACAAGCAGTTTTCTATTTTTAAAACAAAACTAGAAGTATAGTCCGGCGTTGCTCGGGTGTAATGAAAGCTTTAAAACTAATCCATGGTCCTGGAGCTCAGACTCAGCCTAAAGAATATTTGTGTGAAGTTTGGTGAGAATCGGATAAAAATTGTGGATTTTTATAAAGGACATACAGACAGATAAACAGACACACACACACACACACACACACACACACACACACACACACACACACACACACACACACACACAAACATCTTGCCTTTTATATATATATATATTATCGATTTTCTGCACTATTGTAAGAACTGCAACCTTGAAACTTCCGAATATCGTTTTTTATGTCTTTGTCTATGAGTGTATCAAATTTGATTAAAATCGGACCACTCCTTATATCACCCGATTCTTTCAATTATCGATCTTCAATATTTATCGGGGGTACCTCGACACAAAACCTAGCTAAGAAGACTCGCAGACGCTTATAGTACAACTGTATAAAGTTTCAAGAAAATCGGTTCATCCGTTTCGGAGTCTATAGGTAATGGACACACACACAGACACATACACACACTGACAAAGTTCCATTTATAAATAAGTGTAGATTGTCGATATCGGGAAGGAGATCGACCGTTAATAGTTTGAGTGTAAAGAAGAAACAAATGTGTAAGGACATCATAGATTTGCCCTCACAAAACTTGGAAATTTGAAGGCATGAATCTGATCAGTTAAAATGAGAAATTGTTTGTACTAAAACGACCGAAACACAGTGGCTTTTATGTTGTAGTAAGCTATGTTTTTCTTATAAACTTATAATAAAAACATGGATATTACCATACATAATACTCGACTAAATATCGAGCACTCTTAATAAAGTAAATCACTACAAACAGTGGACTGTCAACCCATTAGTTTGTACTACTTCTGATATATATATATATATATATATATAAATTTAAGTATATTTTTTGTATTTGCATATATTTGCATCTTTTCCTTTCTACTTTACACTGTTGACTCCAAGAGGCAATGTTATCGCTCTGAGAATTATGCAAAATCAAGCATATTTATAGATCCAGGAGGAAAAATAGACCGATTCGTGAGAGAACAATGTTTATATTTTCATGCTCACAATTAAAAAAAATTTTGATGAGCTTTTTTCCTTGGTGCCTCATCCACAGGCTGTGAAGTGTGCTACTCGATTGGCATCTCGGTCCCAACATTTTACTGTCGATATAATTAAATTTAACCCACATCTCTACTCTAAAATTTTCTTTTCTCATATTTCGTGCCTGTGGATCTTCATTCCATTTAGCTACTTCACTGATAGATACAATCTCCAAAAATTTAAATAAAGCGTCTATTGCCATCTTCTATCATCTTGAATTCCCTTCATCTTTTATCTCTTCTTCAATGTACTATGTACCCAGTTTTTTTTCTCATATTGCACACTAGTGGCGATCCCGCCTTGTTTAGGGTGAAATGATTAAAAAAAGTTTTAAGTATAAGTAATCAGCTTGACTAACAACGTATTACAGCAAAAGTTCTGATGTTTTCTCGCTGTCAGAACTTAAAAGCCTGCTTTGTGCTAAAATCTTTTCATCCTATTATTTGTTTTGTTGAATATTAACAAGAATCAGTCAGTTAAGTGCCATACGTGATACACGCTTTGGGCGATCATATCTCGAAAGAAACATGACTGACTAGGCAGAAGATTATCCCGGTGTAGGTTGCCATTACTTTCTGCGGTAGACTGGTTACCAGCCAAGGCTATAGACCCCAAACTGTCCTGTTATTTGACTCATAGATAGAGGGAGAAGAGATGTATTATATCATTACGTAGTAAATAGTGGTGGATCAGTGTATTACTTCATAACAATATAAAACCGATCCCACACTTTATGCCCAGTAGAAGACTTAATCATGATTCTAACTATTATATTCAGTCAGTCAGTTGTGCCATACGTGATACACTATTTGGGTTATCATGTCTCGAAAAAGACACAATTGACCGTGCAGAAGATTATCCCGCAGTAGATTGCTATTGCATTCTGCGGTAGACTGGTTGCCAGCCAAGGCTATAGAACCCTATCTGTCCTGTTATTTAACCCATCTCGAGGGAAGAAACGGTTTAATACCTTTCCTAAAGGTATTTGCGCGTAAGTGAATGCAAGGAATTCAACTGGAATTTGAACTCTGTATCCCGATTTGTCGTTTCGAGTCGATATCCACTGCACCACAAATCATATCCTCATAAACAAGAATATATATTAAAATTTAAAATATATTTTATAAGTTTATGCAATTGCAGAATTACTGAAATATTACTGTAGTTTACTGATAACATCGACAAACTACTTACATATACGACATAAATTATGATAAATTTCTTACAATTTTATAATGAGTATAATATCTCATATTTTACTGTAAATTTAAAGACGAACAATCAGAACCTACGTAGAAAACATAGCGGTTGTAGAATCTAAATACTAATCCAGTTAGTTAAGTTCCATACATGATACACGGTTTTTCAATCTTTCGATCCATGACTAACTAGTATTACGTGTTGGAAGTTGTAACAAAAACTAGTATTACGTGTTGGAAGTTGTAACAAAAACTAGTATTACGTGTTGGAAGTTGTAACAAAAACTAGTATTACGTGTTGGAAGTTGTAACAAAAACTAGTATTACGAGTTGGAAGTTGTCACAAACACTAGTATTACGTGTTGGAAGTTGTTACAAAAACTAGTATTACGTGTTGGAAGTTGTAACAAAAACTAGTATTACGTGTTGGAAGTTGTAACAAAAACTAGTATTACGTGTTGGAAGTTGTAACAAAAACTAGTATTACGTGTTGGAAGTTGTAACAAAAACTAGTATTACGTGTTGGAAGTTGTAACAAAAACTAGTATTACGTGTTGGAAGTTGTTACAAAAACTAATATTACGTGTTGGAAGTTGTAACAAAAACTAGTATTACGAGTTGAAAGTTGTCACAAACACTAGTATTACGTGTTGGAAGTTTTAACAAAAACTAGTATTACGTGTTGGAAGTTGTAACGAAAACTAGTATTACGTGTTGGAAGTTGTAACAAAAACTAGTATTACGTGTTGGAAGTTTTAACAAAAACTAGTGTTACGTGTTGGAAGTTGTAACAAAAACTAGTATTACGTGTTGGAAGTTTTAACAAAAACTAGTATTACGTGTTGGAAGTTGTTACAAAAACTAGTATTACGTGTTGGAAGTTGTAACAAAAACTAGTATTACGTGTTGGAAGTTGTAACAAAAACTAGTGCTACGTGTTGGAAGTTGTAACAAAAACTAGTATTACGTGTTGGAAGTTGTAACAAAAACTAGTATTACGTGTTGGAAGTTGTTACAAAAACTAGTATTACGTGTTGGAAGTTGTAACAAAAACTAGTATTACGTGTTGGAAGTTGTAACAAAAAGTAGTATTACGTGTTGGAAGTTGTAACAAAAACTAGTATTACGTGTTGGAAGTTGTAACAAAAACTAGTATTACGTGTTGGAAGTTGTAACAAAAACTAGTATTACGTGTTGGAAGTTGTAACAAAAGGAACGAAAAGGTCATACTAAAACACAGAACTAAATCCCAAACAAATATTTAATTTTCTATAAAAACACAAAATAAAGTATGTAAGATATAACTGTGGCATAAAAAAACAGTAAACGTAGAAGTCTGGTTATACTAGCAAAGGGTTACGAGGGTGAAAGGAACGTGAGGGACAAGTATTTTAAACACGTTAGGGCTAGCGAAGTAATGAAAGTGCTATTACTGGAAATCCACAAATATATGTATATGTAGAATAGTTTGGTCAATGAAAATATTCAAAAACTCTATCTACCAATTTAGTTCCAGGAGGTTCACTTTTGGGTTTTTGTTGGTCGGTAACTTTTCATAGAGATTCTTTCGGCCGGATATAATAATCTACGAATCAAAAGCCGGAGTTGATAATACTAGAAATTCCCTTTTTACAACTACTTCATGAATTAAATTTTTTTTGTATTAACAAGTAGGACTCGGTATAGTCCCGTACTGTAAATTTTAACCTTTTTGTTGACTTTATTAATATCTTTTGTATAATAATTTTTTTGCTTGCCCGTAACACTAGGCAGAAAATTTTTCTTCTGTAGGTTGCCATTACTTTCTGAGGTTTACTGGTTGCCAACCAAGGCTACAGAATCTAATCTGCCCTCCTATTCATCCCATAACACAAGGATATTTGGGCGTAAGTGAATACAACAAATTCCACTGAAATATCGAACTCGGCTCTCTGATTTCTCATTCAGAGCCGATATCCATTGCACCACAACAGAATACTAATTACTTTATAGTAAAAAAAAAAATGATCTCAGAAGTTCTTGAGATCAGGCAGAGACTACACTCTGATCTTCGGAAGCAATGACTTTAACTTAATTTTATCATTTTAACTTTTACGATACTCCAGACGTATTGATCTTTAGTTTATTGGAGATGGCGGTGTTTTAATATTTTATTTTAATAATTTCATTTCTAGTAAGGCAATAAAGCCACTAATGTGCAATGTGTTACTGTCTGTGAGATAATATGAGAAAAAGAAGACATTTTTGAAGGAAAAAAACAGCAAAAGATCAGGAATGAAGAAGACAGAAAATAACGATTGACATTGCATATAAATCTTTGAAGATAAAAGTTGACTGGGAAGCAAGAATCCAAAAGAGAACTTTACAAGTGAGAAGTGCGAGAGATGAAATTGTTAGCATAGAAATTCCAGATATATCTATCTATTTTTTTTTATAAGCGTTTCACCCCGAGCAAGGCATGTCACTGCCACTACTGCGCAGGGGGCTACATAGAGTGGAGAAAGGATGATTAAATATAGGAAATGTCAGAGGGTGAGTGATAGGCGGGTAAGGATAACGAGAATGAGGGTTGGGTAGATGAGAGTGTTCTGAGAATAATTGGGAGTTAGTGTGATAGAAGGTGTCTATTGACCCTACATTTAAACACCTGGAGATTGTAGCTGTCGGGAAAGCAGACTTGTGGAAGGGAATTCCACAGGCAGGAAGCGCGAGAAAAGAAGCTGTTGGAGTAGAATTTACGGTTACATCTTATTTGTTTAACTGTAAACGAGAAAGTGTCTCGTGTGAATTCGTGCTTAGGCGGCACCAGTGATCTAAGCTCATCGGAGCAGAAGCCATGAAAGTACTTGTAGAAGAGGCACAGGGAAGCCACATCACGCCGGTGAGAGAGTGGTTGCAGCCGGTCTGCCAAGTCAGTATCAACCACGTTACAGATCCTCCTTTGTATTTTGTCAAGAAGCCCAAGGAGAGCAGCAGGGGCACCCGACCAGATATGGCAGCAATATTCAATACACGGGCGGATGGTAGATTTGTATATGTGCAGAATAGATTCAGGTGGGAAAAACTTCCTGGCCCTGCACAGGGAGCCGACTTTCATAGCACCAGATTTCAACTGTAAAATACTGAGACCTTGCTGCTAATCCAGTACTGCGTTGAAATCCATAAAATCTAGGTGCCAAAGAGCGACGTTCATCAGAACAATTAGCCTGAAAGTATTTTTAGAAAAAGCACAAAGAAGCTAAGTTACGGAAAAGGGAAAGAAATTGATACGAGATACCGGGTCAAAGTTTTTTTTAATTTCATCTAGAATCTTTAAATCAGTCAGTCAATTAAGTACCGTTCGTGATACACGCTTGGGCGATTATGTCTGGAAAGAGACATGACTGACTGGGCAGATAATTATCCCGCAGTAGGCTGCCATTACTTTCTGTGGCTAGCCAAGTCTATAGAACTCAGTCTGTCCTGTTATTTAACCCATTACTGGAGGGAAGAGAAGGATTAATACCTTTCCCGAGGTTGTTTGCGCGTATGTGAATTCAACTGGAATTCGAACACGGCTCCCCGATTTCTTGTGCCGAGTCAATATCCACTGCACTACAACGCAATCTCTAAATACATAGCAGAAACACCAGACCAGATGTGAGAGCAAGAGTCAATGCATGGACGAATAAATTTGTAAGATAAAATTCCGGGTCTCGTCAACTTTATAGTATAAACTAGCAATATAGCCCGGCGTTGCTCGGATGTAATGAAAGCTTTAAAACTAATCCACGGTCCTGGTGCTCAGACTCTTTGGACATTGGCACGAAAGACTAAAAAGCAATAGTTGTTTCCAGTTAAAGCAAAATCCTAGACTGAAAGAAAAATGAATGGATGTCAGTCAAATTTTGATTTCCTGGTATCGATATCAAATAAAATTTTTCGTCATAAACTGAATTTTGAAGGCTAAATAAGTCCTCTGAGTAAATGATATCATGGCTGAGATTAAGAACTACAAATATACCTACTTAGAGCCAAACCCGAAGCAAAAACTAAAATAAAAGGGCTGAAAATTTTGAAGAAAATCGGTTCAGCCGTTTCGGAGTGTATAGGTAACGGACACACACACAGACACACACAGACACACACACAGGCACACACACAAAGTTCCATTTATAAATAAGTTTGGATTAGATATAGTGCTTTGTTAATCAGAAATGACTTTGCATAAAGCTATAACTGACATGTACAAACGGCACATATTAGGTATTTAATCAGCCACAGGGCCAACGTTGCCCGTCAGTCAGTAACATTTTACTAATTATATACTCGTAATCATTTATAACCATGATGAAACACTCCAAGGAAGTATGATAAATTAATAAGATCGTCTCTACAAAAGAAAAACAAAACAAAATCTCGACTTTTTAAAAATTAAAAATTTTTTTTTATAATCTTGTGGCCCAAAGCAAGGCATTTTACTGCCGCTGTTGTGCAGGGTGTTACACAGGAGGATGTTATAAGAAAGACTGACAGGTTATAGGGGGTGTCAGAAAGAGGGTACAAGAGCGGTGAGAATACTGATAAGAGTGGGGTGGACGGAGAAAAGGGCATGAGAGAGAGGATGCAAGTTAGTGAGACAGGAGATGACTATTGACTTTACATTTGAATTCTTGAAGATTGTAACTGTCGGGAAAGCAATTAAGCGGAAGGGAATTCCACACGTGAGAAGTGCGAGAAAAGTAACTGTTGGAGTAGAATTTGCGTTTACAATTTACTGGTTCCACAAGAGTATAATTATTCTCAGAGCTCATTTTTGTGAGGAGGGATTGATTGATTTGTTATTTACGATTTATCAAGATTTTCTTGGTTGTTTAAAGTCGAAATATATTTTTGGGGGGTAAATATTATATTTACAATAATTTGAAAATCGTAATTTTTTCATATAAAACTTCTACTATTTAACCCACAACTCAGGAAGAAAAATTTGTACCGTTATTTAAGATATTTGTGCGTAAAGGAATGCAACGAATCCGAATGAAATTTTAACTCGGTTCACTGATTCCTCACTCCGAGCCACAATCAACTGCGCCAATTTTTGACCTTTTTGAGCAACGGCACGCCCAGAAGCAAATTTTTTTTTTTTTTAATCATTTCACCCCGAGCAAGGCGGAAACGCCACTGATGTGCAGGGGGTTACATAAATGTAAAAAGATTAATTAGAAAAGAGTGAGGAGTACAAGCTAGTTAGAAAGGAACAATAGAAAGCTGAGAAAGAAGGTGCGATGACAGATACATAGGAGGACAGAAAGGGAAGGTTATACAGGGGAGAGGAGAGAGCTAGAGGCCAGTGGTTAGTAGATGAGTATTGACTTTGCATTTAAATTTCTGGAGGTTGTAGCCCTCAGGAAAGCAAGAATACGGGAGTGAGTTCCACAGGCGGGAAGTGCGAGAGAGGAAGCTGCAGGAGTAGAATTGTCGTCTGCATTTGGCTAACCTGACTGTGAATGGGTGGGACCCAGTTGCCAGTCTGGTTGCACGGGTAAACACCTGTTGAGGAGGCATCAGTGACTTAAGCTCATCCGAGCAGAAGCTATGAAAATATTTATAGAAGAGACAGAGGGAGGCCACATTTCGACGATGGGAAAGTGGCTGCAGTCGAGTGGCCAGATCAGTACCTATCACATTACAGACTCTCCTTTGGAGCTTGTCAAGAACACTGAGGAGAACGGCAGGGGCACCTGACCATAAATGGCAGCAGTACTCCATGCATGGACGGATGGTTGACTTGTATATATGCAGGATGGATTCAGGTGGAAAAAACACCCTGGATCGACATAGTGACCCAACCTTCTTAGCAGTAGATTTTGAAATATCGCGGAATACTTATCAAAAATTGAAAGGTATAGAATACTGCAGCTTCTTTTCTAGCACTTCCCGCCTGTGGAACTTGCTTCCATATTCTTGCTTTCCTGACGGCTACAACCTCCAGGAATTTAAATGCAATGTCAATACTCATCTCTTAACCACTTGACTCTAGTTCTTTCTACATCTCCAAACTTTTCACTCTTTTTTTTAAATTTTTTTATTTTTATTTTTTCAATTGGAATAGATAGTCTAAACTATCGCCCTGTTCACACTTCACCTACGTCTATTGAACAGGTGAAGAGACTTATTCCTTGTTTCCTGTTCAGGTTGTGGTTTCCGGTTTTTCTCTTCAAACTTTTCACTCTTTTTTTTTTTTTTGAGTAGATAGTCTAAACTATCGCCCGGTTCACACTCCACCAACGTCTATTGAACAGCTGAAGAGTCTCATCCCTTGTTTCCTGTTTAGGCTGTGGTTTCCGGTTTTTCTCTTTTCCATTCTTTTCAATCTTACGTAGCCCCCTGCACATCAGTGGCGTTTTCGCCTTGCTTGGGGTGATATGATTAAAAAAAAATACCCTGTATATCCTTTCCATTCTCTCCATTCTGCAACTGTCATCACGCCTGTATTCCCATCATTCTGTTGCTCCTTTCTAACTGGTTTGTCTTTCTCTTCACTCTCTCCTATCTAATCTTTTTACTCTTATGTAGTCCCCTGCACATCAGTGGCGTTACCGCCTTGCTCGGGGTGATACGATTAAAAAATAAATAAATTTTATGAAATAAAACCTTAGATTCAAAAATATACGCACACATTTTCTTATATAAATATCTCGCCCCAAGGAAGGCATTTTACTGCCACTGTTGAGCAGGGGGTTACATAAGAGGAAAGTTATGAGAAAGAGTGACAGGTTATAGGGGGTGTCAGAAAGAGTGTAAAAGAATTATGAGAATACTGATGAGAGTGGAGTCGACGGAAAAAGTAGCATGTGAGAGAGGATGCAAGTTAGTGAGATAGGAGATGACTATTGACTTTACATTTGAATTCTTGAAGATTGTAACTCTCGAGAAAGCAAGTAAATGGAAGGGAATTCCACGGGTGGGAAGTGCGAGAAAAGAAGCTGTTGGAGAAGAATTTGCGCTTACAATTTATTGGTTTCACAGTAAAAGATTGGTACCTAATTGCTAATCTTGTGGCTCGAGTAAATTCATATATAGAGAGTACCAGTGAGCTAAGTTCATCTGAGCAGAAGCCATGAAAGTATTTGTAGAAGAGACACAGGGAAGCCCAACTGCACCGGTGAGAAAGTGACTGCTTTCGAGCTGCCAAGTAGGGGTCGATCACATTACAGATTCTCTGTTGGATTTTGTCAAGGACCCCTAGGTGGATAGCAGGAGCACCCGACCAGATATGGGAGCAGCATTCAATGCACGGGCGGATGGTTGATTTGTATATGTGCAGGATTGTTTCAGCCGGGAAAAAATTCTTGGCCCTGCACAGAGAACTGACCTTCTTAGCAGCGGATCTAGCTATGGATTTTATATAGTCATTCCACTTGAGGTCAGTTGTGTGTGTTAACCCGAGAAGGCACGGTGTTCAGGGAGACTCTCCTGATCCATGCTAATGGTAGGTAGGCGCTATTGTCTGTGGTGGTTAATAGATAGCAGCTTCGTTTCGGAAGCATTAGAATTCACGAACCATTCCTTACCCCAGTCCACCACGGATTGGAGGTCCATTTCAAACTCGGCAACGAGGTTTGCTTTGTCAGCCTCGGAAGATTTTTGATCGAGGCGAAAGTAAGCCATAGTGTCGTCAGCGTATATGCCTACTTGGGATCTTATGACATCGGGGAGATCGTTAATGTAAATAAGTGAACTTTTTTGTTTATATCAATATTTCTATTTCAAATTATTTAGTGTGAAACTTGTGCCTGGTGTTTTTTTGTTTTTTTTCGCGATTTCTTCAATTTTTCGTGACACACTTCAGAGCATCTCGTGGCACACTAGTGTGTTGAGAATTATACGATACAAATTCTATATTATCTAACAATCAACTCAAACGAAAAAAGCAAAATTGCACACAGGCAAAATTGGATCAAAATAACTAAAAACCTTTTGGAAAAACCCAGACCAAGACAAGTTTCACAAATCAGTGTGAAAATTGAGTTTCTGGATCCTGATTGGATAGGAAGTAGCAAATTTATCTATGACCCAGGTCAATTTTTTTCGCACCTAGAAAATGGGTATGCTGTTCGGAGCCGATCACATGAATAAAATCCACTACTTATTCACGTTCCTTGATCGAGATGGAAGCTTTAATCTGAAGGACCTCACATAATATAAGGAAGAAATTTCAAGATGCCGATCATGTCTTGTCTTGTCGACATGCATTCGTTCTACTTCTACTCAGACGTTCTACTTCTTCTACTCAGACGTCGTCAAAGAAAACAAGATACTTTAACTGATCCCGATAAGTACAATCTCCTTTATTTCTTGATTCTCCTTTTCACTTTTTCTTTGGCCATAAAAAGGAAAAGAACACAGACTTGTATTAGTAACATTTTAAATGTTTTTGCGTTCACCTATTCTGCTGCTATCAACTATAAGCTCTGAATTTCTGTGGAACACTAAACTGTAATGACTTACATTTCTCTTTGAACATTTAACTACATACATTTTATCTTTGAATATTTTCTTCTTACACAATTATGTTATGCTGTTCCTTACATACAATTTCACTTTTTACAAATTCGTTTTAAATTGTGGGGACTTCGGTTGTGTTTCACACTAGGCCAATTTGACAAGCATAGCCGAGGCCCCTACAGAATCACTGCATTAAATCAACCCGCACATCCACTCAAAGCCTAGGGATTATAAATATGCTATATTAGTATTTTTTAAGTTATTCCAGAGATCTAGTGATATACCCGGCAGTGCCTATCGCTAATCTAGTTTTTATATTTAGTAATAAACTACACGCAAACAACAGCTGTGCGTCTTCTGCGACAGTTATTGTGGTATACCAGTGATGAGAACTTTTGCTAAGAAGTTTTGCGACGGGAGAAAGCACAGGGAAATATAGATTTATTACTTTCTCCAGGGTATTGGACGGAAGTGATCAGAAACATGCTTGACGGGAATTCGAACTCTGATCGCTAATTCCGGTTGATGATAACGCTTACACCACCCAATCCCAAACCTCCGCACACAATAAGCAGAAAGAGATGGGAAAGAAATGTAACTATACATTCAATGTTTTAGTTATTATGAACGGGGAAAATCGTTCGTGGTCGGGGCAATGTGTTAGATTTACATGTTATTCTGCTGCCGTTCTGTAACAGAGGAAAACCAGTACCAAGTGTGTAAAAGATTTCTCGCATCTTCTCGCATCTTCTCGCGAGCGTGATTCCCTCGCTAATTTCTTTTTTCTTTCTCTTTCTTTAATTTTTTTTTTTTTTTTTTGTAGTTCTTTTCGTAGTTGTTGTTTCTTCTTTTTGGCGAACGTATTTTTTCTGCATAGTTTGAATGTTTTGCAAGGTAGCGACGTGTCGGCCAGGGCTTAAAAGAGCTGTTAACTAGACGGGCGGCTCCAGAAAGACGCCGACGAGTTACGCAGGCCAATTAAAATGGTGTTGATTGTGGCCAGTGCCGCTCGGGGCCAGTGTAAGTAATGATAATTGAACCGCTGTATTCACTCGCAGTTACTAATAACAGATTGTAGTTGCTTAATTAGAGCCAATAGCCTTCGGCAAAAACGCGACGCTGTAGCAGTGAGGTGACGGAGCGCGGGGAACGTTGTTAAAATGTGGCGGCGTGTAGAGTGTACGCGCATGCGTAGAGACATCAGTTTTAGATTGCATACATGCGTATATGTTGCCTCGTAATAGCATGAGATTAAATGTCGATGGATATATGTATGCGTTTGTGTGCAGTCGAACGTATGTGCGGATAGTAACTTGTGTGTAATTGTGTATATGAAGGTTAATAAGCGTATTTATGAAACGGTAGTAATTTGAAGCGTGTAAGTGATTGTATTATGCTTACAGGAAATAAATAACTGCTTTTTTGCTCTATTCCTTTTTATATACGACAACTTTTGTGCTCTCCGGGTCTTTTGAGTACGTGATTAATCCCTTACTGGAACTGTTACATGAATTAAGCGCGCGTGTCTTTTTGCTTGTATGCTTTTGTGTATATTCTATCAAGGTATCCATGTAATAGTACTACATTCGAGTGAAAATTGTCTTGGTCTGGGTTTTTCCAAAAAGTTTTTAGTTATTTTGATCCAATTTTGCCTGTATGCAACTTTGCTTTTTTCGTTTGAGTTGATTGTTAGATAATATAGAATTTGTATCGTATAATTCTCAACACACTAGTGTGCCACGTGATGCTCTTAAGTGTGTCACGAAAAATTGAAGAAATCGCGAAAAAAACCCAAAAAAACACCAGGCACAGGTTTCACACTAAATAATTTGAAATAGAAATATTGATATAAACAAAAAAGTTCACTTATTTACATTAACGATCTCCCCGATGTCATAAGATCCCAAGTAGGCATATACGCTGACGACACTATGGCTTACATTCGCCTCGATCAAAAATCTGCCGAGGCTGACAAAGCAAACCTCGTTGCCGAGTTTGAAATGGACCTCCAATCCGTGGTGGACTGGGGTAAGGAATGGTTCGTGAATTCTAATGCTTCCGAAACGAAGCTGCTATCTATTAACCACCACAGACAATCGCGCCTACCTACCATTAGCATGGATCAGGATAGTCTCCCTGAAAATAAAACACCGTGCCTCCTCGGGTTAACTCACACAACTGACCTCAAGTGGAATGGCGATATAAAATCCATAGCTAGATCCACTGCTAAGAAGGTCAGTTCTTTGTGCAGGGCCAGGAAGTTTTTTCACTGGTATAAATAAAAGTTTCTTTTCTTTTTTTTTCTTTTTTTTACGGTGATATTCATCCTGTACAACGCCTGCGAACTCGAGATTAAGGGTGACAGAGTAAGAGGCACAGACTTAACTAGATTAAGACTGTAGGGATCCGGGAAATATCCACTTGGGAGCCGGTTCCACAGAGTAGCAGTTCGTGGGAAGAAGCAGCTTGAGTTATTTGATTAAACTCATTTCAAAATTTCTGTCATCAACATAAATTACTTTCATGCAAATACCAAAACGTTTCTTTAACCTGTATTTATAACCATTATTTTAATACAATATTTACTCTATACAAGGCCCGAGAACCACTTAAGGTAGATTTTTGCATACTAAAACGCACACTAGTTTATAGGATATGTGGGAAAGATAACAGTTGAACCTAGACAGACCAAGTTTGTGATGATTATAGTGAAACGTCCATCTAAACAATGGAATATGAAGCGAATGAGGGTGGTTTCCTACGGTCTGAATGGTGGTTAGAACTCGTAGAACTAAGGAATGTCGTTCATCCGAGCATTTTTCATGGATAGAGCAGTGAGATTCTTGCGGCATTTCGTTTGCGAGGAAAGAAGTTGTAGGATGGAAAATTGTCTTTTGCGTCTAAGATTTTTAATTTAAAATCTGGCTAAAAACTGACATGAACTTCGTTGTGCCGTGTCCCGTCATGACATAGGTGATAATGGGCTGCCACTACTTCCTACTTTGTAGCGTTGAGAAAGTTTTTTTTCTATTAGCTATCCCTCTTAATCACTGTTCTCTCAACTATTTTCCCAAGCTCGGGGTGGAGGGAGATTATTTTCCAAGCCCTCTTTCTTCATAATGCGATCTATAAATTTAGGATGTTTCTTTCTTATTAGGATGTGCGTTGTGGTGCATTGGATATCGGCTCGGAACGAGAAATCGGGGAGAGAGTTCGAATTCCAGTTGAATACATTGCATTCACTTACGCGCAAATACCCTTGGGAAAGGTATTAATCCGTCTATTCCTTCCAGTTATGGGTTAAATGACAGACAGATTGGGTTCTATAGCCTTGGTCAGCAACTAGTCTACCGCAGAAAGCAATGGCAACCTACAGCGGGATAATCTTCTGGGCAGTCAGTCATGTCTCTTTCGAGACATGATCGCCCAAGCGTGTATCACGTATGTCACTTAACTGACTGACTTTCTGATTAAATATAATTGTTCGTTTTGGTACCATTTTTCTTAAGCCGTTGTCGATACTCGCAAGTTCAGTCCATAAGACTTTCAACATTCTTCTGTAGAACATTTCTGAAAACAGTGATTCTCATTCGAAAACCGAAGTGAAGCAGTGTCTGAGCCGGTCAATTCTTTGATGGGAGACTACCTGGAAGCACCGAGCAATGACCTAAAATCAGAAATATCAGCTTCATTGATTGTCTGAAATCTTTACGGCTTATCAATCTTTGGCAGCTGATTGAAAACCAGAGCACTTAAAACTTTAGAGATAATCAAAAATTTTGTTATAAAAGTCGTACTATCGATTGGGAGAAGAGAAGTGGATTCATACATTTCTCAAATGTATTTGCGATTAAATGAATATAATGAACCCAATTTGAATTCGAACTCGCCTCTCCGATTTCTTATTCTAAACTATTCTCTATTACAGCATCTACACATCCACACTACTGCACCTGGTGTTTCCAAGCGATCACTCATCTAGTTACAGCTTAACTTCGTTGATCGTACGAGAATCGATATTTCAACGTTATATGGTCGTAAGATCATTTCAGCTTTTTATAGCCAACAAAGCTTGTTAAACCACAGAAAACAAACCAGTCAATCGTAATCTGTGAAGAAATTGTCCGGTAATTTCTGTCATAAAAGTTTTTCGCACTTTTGGTTCAAACAAAATTTTCTTAATACTTTGTTTCGTTTATGACAGGCATATTTCCTAAATTAAGTAAGATTTTGATGTCACATTTTCTGAACCTTTTCTTGTCTATATAATAAAAACTAGACATAAAAAATTAGGTTCTTCCTCTTCTGTCATATGTCAAGTGATTTCATCGTTGTCCTCCACAACTTCCTGTCTTTCGCTACTTTGAATTATTCATGTCTTACCGCAACGCATCTTAAAATCAAGCAGGTACAAAAATTTAAACACCTGGAAAGTGTTCTAACAGAAGACGGAAAATACGACACAGAGATCCAAAGGCAAATCAGCATGGCAAATGACTCGTTCCAGAAGCTGAGTAAAGTATTAAGACACAGGAAACTTTCACTAGAAACAAAGAAGAAAGTATTGGATTGCTATGTGATGTCAATTCTTCAATATGGCAGTGAATGTTGGACAATATCAACAAAGATGAAGGAAAAACTTGAAGCAGCTGAAATGTGTTTATACAGAAGGATGTTGCGGATATCGTGGACCGAGCATGTGAGCAATGATGAGGTGTTGCAAAGAATGGAAACAAAAAGGAAATTAATATTGAGCATCACGAAGAGACAACTAAAGTTCCTGGGACATGCAATGAGGAAGGAGGCTTGAAGGAACTGATATAACAGGCTAAATAGAGGGAAAATAACATATTTGAAGGGCCTGAGCAGGTGGCTGCGAGGTTACAGGAGAAAGCGTGCTAAGAGCTACCAGGGATAGGATGACGTGAAAGGCCATGATCACCTACGTCCTGAAAGAAGAAGTTTTCTCCTCTCCTATTCAATCCCCTAAGTTAACTCAGTATTTTAACCTGATTCTCTTTCTTGTAATATGCCTTGCGAGTGTTAAATTATCCAAGCCTTTCATTTTACTTCATTAGGAGTTCTAGAAAATTTTATCTGTCACTTTGTGGTTGTTGTATGATTTTCATGTAAGTCGACTAATTGGCAAATCTTTTCTTGTCTTTTGTTGCTCAAACTCTTAACCCTTTACCATCCTTCTTCGTGTCTGTTCTGCTTACCAACACGTTAAGCAAATTCTATCTCACGGTTTTGTATTTAATTCTCTAACACTCACTATAGTCTCACCATTTTTCGTATATTGAATACTGCTGGTCGGGTGCTCCTGCTATCTACCTAGGGGTCCTTGATAAAATCCAACGGAGAATCTGTAATGTGCTCGATCCCGACATGGCAGAGCAGATACGGTTATTTTCTCACCGGCGCAATGCGGCTTTCCTGTGTCTCTTCTACAAATACTTTCACGGCTAATGAACTTAGCTCACTGGTGCCTGCTATATATAAATTTACTCGAGCCACAAGATTAGCAACTAGGTCCCACCCTTTTACTGTGAAACCAATAAAATGTAAACGCAAATTCTACTCCACTAGTTCTTTTTCTCGCACTTCCCGCCTGTGGAATTCCCTTCCATTTACTTGCTTTCCCGACAACTATAATCTCCAAGAATTTGAATGTAAAGTCGATAGTCATCTTCTATCTCACGAAACTACACACACTCTCTCTCTCTCTCTCTCTCATGCTCCTTTTCCCATTCCACTCCACTGTCATCAGTATTTTTATCCTTCTGTTACCCACTTCCTGACACCTCCTATAACCTGTCACTTTTTCTCATAACTTTTCATTTTATGTAGCCCCTGCACAACAGTGGCAGTAAAAAGCCTTGCTTGGGGTGATATGATTATAAAAAAATGTTCTAGAAATTTCAACTGTCTCATTTTGATCTCTTTTCCAATCTTCTCACTTTTTTTCTTTTCAATTGGAGTAGATAGACTAAACTATCGCCCGGTTCACACTCCACCCACGTCTATTGAACAGGTGAAGAGGATCATTCCTTGTTTCCTGTTTAGGATGCGGTTTCCAGTTTTCTCTTTTCCAATCTTCTCACTTTTTCTTTCTTTCTTTTTTTTCATTTGGAGTAGATAGACTAAACTATCACCCGGTTCACACTCCACCCACGTCTGTTGAACAGGTAAAGAGGCTCATCCCTTGTTTTCTGTTTAGGATGCGGTTTCCGGTTTTCTCTTTTCCAATCTTCTCACTTTTTTTACAATTGGAGTAGATAGACTAAACTATCGCCCGGTTCATACTTCACGCACGTCTATTGAACAGGTGAAGAGGCTCATCCCTCGTTTCCTGTTTAGGATGCGGTTTCCGGTTTTCTCTTTTACAATATTTTCACTCCTATGTAGCCCCCTGCATATCAGTGGCGTTACCGCCTTGTTCGGGGTGATATGATTAAAAAAAAAGTATATGTTTCCTTGTTGCTCCTTTGTTTTCATATGTTTCTATGACATTTTTAGCATTTCTAGGCATACTTAGGTACCGTGTTTCTATGTAGAAAAGAGAATAAAGTGCGTGTATCTGAACGATTTGTTTTTATCGATAAACAAAGTCAGAATAATTTTAATATGAGGTCTGTTATCAAAGGGAAAAAAACTAGAGAGTAACTAAAAATACCTCTTTACATTCTATAGAATTTTTTTTGTATTTTCAACATTCACTTGTTTTTTTTATACTTGAATCCTGTTCTTTTTACTCTCTTTTCTCTTCAGTCACGTTTTTAGTTTCTTTCACTGTCAGTAGTCCCTTGTATTTTAGTGGATTTATCGCCTAGCTTTGGACGAAACAATTAAAAAAATAACTTACATCTTTTAAGCAATCTTATAAATCTATCCGCCCAAATGTGGCTCTACAGAAGGATACTGAGAATTACATGGACGAAATGAGTCAGCCAAGAGGCAGTCATAAAGAAATTGATAAAAAAGTACACTCATACTCAGATTCAGAAAGAGACAGTTACAGTTTATTGGAAACATAATGAGGAAGGAGTGCTTAGAAACTTTAATTTACCCAAGGCATATCGTGGGTAAGAAGGTAGCAGTAAACCTACATGACAAGATTCTGTGAATAGAATGTAAACACTTCTGGCGTTTTTCTTTTATCATTATTTCCCTTGAATTCTGTTGTATACACATTTCCTTCCGGATCCCACCATTTTTCGTGCTGCTGCCATATCTGGTCGGGTGTTCCTGCTATCCACGTAGGGGTCCTTGACAAAATCCAACGGAGAATCTGTAATGTGATCAATTCCGACTTGGCAGCTCAGATACAGTCACTTTCTCACTGGCGCAATGTGGCTTCCTTGTGTCTCTTCTACAAATACTTTCACAGCTTCTACCCCGATTAACTTAGCTCACTGGTGCCCCCTATGTATAAATTTACTTGAGCCACACGATTAGAAACTAGGTTATGCCATTTGGACCCTAACGGATTATTAGTTTACAAATTACAGTTATTTAAATGAAGCAATGGAAAAATATAAATTTAATTTCCTGTGTTAATAAAACATTGCTTTATGATGGGAAACTACTATTCAAGCAAAGTAATGGCTTGATAAGTGTTATTCGGACTCTGCTCCATCGGAAACAAGGGTTAAGAGGTGGTTTGCTGACTTTAAACGCGATCGTACAGACAAATGATGCTGAACGTTCAGGTCGACCAAAATCGGCAATTGTCTAGGAAAACACCAAATAATTCACAAACTCGTTCTGGCCGATCGTAAATTGAGTTTGTCTGAAATAGCGGAAGAGTTGAACATATCAGAAGGCAATGTATTCACTATTTTGCTTGAACATTTGTCAATGGGAAAACTATGTTCAAAGTGTGTGTCGCGTTTGCTCACAGTCAATCAAAAATAACAAGGTGTCGACGATACAGAGGGTTGTTTGCAACTGTTTTAACGCAACAAGGAGTTTTTGAGTAAATATGTGACAATGGATGAAGCATGGATCCACCCTTCACTCCGCAGTCAAATCGGCAGTCAGTTGAGTGGATAGCAGCAGGTGAAAGCCGTCAAAGCGACCAAAGACGCAAACATCAGCAGGCAAGGTTTTGGTCTCCGTATTTTGCGATGAGCAAGGTATTTTGTTCATCAGTATCTTGAGAAAGGAAGAACCATCAATAGAGAATATTATATAGCATTATTGAAGGAAGAAATCATCAAAAACCGGCTATAAATGAAGACGAAAAAGTGATCTTTCACCAAGATAATGCACTATCACAAGTCGATCACAACAATGGCAAAACCACATTGCACTTCGAATTGTTTCCGCATCTGGTCTATTCTCCAGATCTGGCCGTTTGCAGACCTCAAAAGAATGGCCCAGGGAAAGAGATTTGGCTTTAATGAAGAATTGATATCAGAAATTAAGGCGTATTTTTAGGCCAACGACAATTCTTTCTACAAAAAAGGCATCGAACAGTTAAAATCAGTGTATCGCTCTAAATGGAGACAATGTTGATGAATAAAGTCGAATTTTGCCTGAAAGGTTTATTAATTAGGCCCGAGATTTAGTGAGTGAAGTGTTAAATTGCCATCTAGATGCAACATGTTATAAATTTGTTTGTTTTTGAGGCTTAACGACCTATCAATCCTTATGGGATCATTTAAGGTCATAAATGAGTGTTTTTGGGTAAGGTTATTTTTATAACATTTTTCTTTTCACGATTCATTGGGATTTGTTTTTAAGAGCAGGGTCCCCAAGTCCTAACCTTGTTATTTAACCCATAACTGGAGGGAATGGACGGATTAATACCTTTCCCAAGGGTACCAGTGCTTAAGTGAATGCAGGGTATTCAACTGGAATTCGAACTTGGCTCACCGATTTTTCTTTCCGAGCCGATATCCACTGCACCACAACGCACATCCGTCACTATACGCTTACAGCACCTGGTATTCCCAAGCGGTCACCCATTTAAGTACTGACCAGTCTCAACGTTGCTTAACTTCGGTGATCGAGCGAGAACCGGTGTATTCAACGGGATATACCGTAAGCCTGTTATGTTGTATCTAGGCAGCTATGTCTACAATATTGTAACTAGGTAACTATTTGTAGCTTATTTCTAGATTGTAATTTATAGCAGGTTGTAAATGGGTGGTCATTTCGAGCATGCTGTAAATAGGTGGCCATTTATAGTATGGTGTAAATAGGTGGCTATTTAAAGCTTGTTGTATATAGGTGGCCATCTCAAGCATTTTGTATCTTGGTGGATATTTATAGCACGTTGTATTTAGGTGGCCACCATTTATTGCATCTATCTAGATAGCCATTTCTAGTATGTTGCATATAGGTGGCTATTTATAGCATTTTGTTTCTAGGCGTCCATTTTTTGCCTGTTGCATCTAGTTGGAAATTTATTGCATATTGTATCTAGGTGACAATTTATAGTATGTCTTCATTGCTAACATGCTGTATCTAGGTGGTTATTTATAGCGTGTTGTGCCTAGGTGGCTATTAATTCAATGTTGTATCTCGATAGTGATTTATAGGATGTTGCATGTAGGTGGTCATTTATACAATGATACTATTTATAGCATGTTGTATCGAGATGGTTGTTTCCACCATATTGTATCTAGGTGTCTATTTGTATCATGTTGCATCCAGGTATCGACTTTTAGCATGTTGTATCTAGGTGATCATACAAACAGGTGTAAATGAGCGACAAAATCAATGAAAAATGTCCTGAAGAGACACGGCACACTGAACAAGAAGAATGGGATTGTAAATGGATGGCAGAATAATTTTAGGAGAGATAAGAAAAAGACAAAATTTACTAACCGCTATCATTGACAGGATAATATGGAGAGCTATCATCGTCCTTGTCCTAAATGACACGAAAAAAAAATGAACAAGTTTGTTGGCAAAACAAGTTTAGGAAAGATAGCCAAAAAGAGAAAATTTACTAAGAGGGACAAAAGAATGGAAATTACGAAGAGACATGATCACCCACGTCCTGTCATGGAAAGACCCCGACAAACAAAATAAGATGCGTGCTATACTTTTAGAACGATAACAACCTCATTAGCAATAATAATGTATTGAAAATGCTAACTTAATAACAAAAGTATTAAACATTAGCATAAGCTGCGAGGTCCTAAGTTACATTTAGTACAATATGAATTTATTCTTCGACGGTGTTGATTTTAAAAAACAATATCAGGTTTTGTGCAGGAGTAGTAAGCATAATGATAGTTGTGGAGCAACTCTAAAATGGGCGGAAAGTGGGTTTGGGCGTGGTGTTTTGAGCGGTTAGGTGATGTAGGGAACATGTCGATGATGTCGAACATGTTGTAGCAAGTTGGTTGATGCTTTGTCCACGCCATTTCATGTCGGCTGGTCGCAACAAGTCCCGATCATGGCCTAACCTCATGTTTATCATATTGCCTTTGTATAGTATACGTGTTAGTTGTCCATCGCTGTTTGCTGCTCAGTCGCCATCTTTCGATTTCCTTGGGCTGACATCTCTTCCCCAGCCGCATCGTCTCCACCTTTTTGTTTCTGTCTCTTGCACGCAGCACACATCATAACACGTTAACAAAAAGATTGAAGAGAAAAAAAGAGTCAATTTCGTTTGTGTTTGTTGCTGATGTCTTCATCAAGATTTGTTTTGTTAATTGTATTTATTTTTTCATTTTCCTTTTCCTTTTCTTTAATGAATTCGATTTGGTAAGAAGTTTTATCATTCTCCATCATCGATAAATACAAAAGCTATCAAAAGTTTTCTCATGATTAGGATTTTCTTACTTTCTTTTTTCTGTTCGATATGCTTTTCCTTCTATTATTCTCTTCCGTTAGTTCGGTTCTTTCTTTCTTATTTCGTATTTTTTTCTTTCTTTCAGTTTTTTCCTTGTCGATTTCCTTCTATTATTATCTTCCGCTAATTAGACTCTTTCTTTCTTTCATTCATTCTTTCTTTTGTTCTTTCTTTCATTCATTCTTTCTTTCTTTCTTTTTTTCCATCTTTCTTTCTTAGTTTCATTATTCTCTTCCGCTAGTTCAGTTCAGTTCTTTCTTTCTTTCTTTCTTTCTTTCTTTCTTTCTTTCTTTTCGATATTCATCTTTTACTTCTATTATTCTCTTTCACTAGTTCAGTTCTTTCTTTCTTTCTTTCTTTCTTTCTTTCTTTCTTTCTTTCTTTCTTTCCATTATTCTCTTCTGCTAGTTCAGTTGTTTCTTTTTCCTTTCTTTCATTATTTCTTTCTTTCTTTCTTTTTTTCTTTCTTTCTTCCTTTTCGATATTCATCTTTTCCATAGATTATTCTGTTTTGCTAGTTCGGTTCTTTCTTTCTTTCTTTCTTTCTTTCTTTCGTTCTTTCTTTCTTTCTTTCTTTCTATTATTTTCTTCTGCTAGTTCAGTTGTTTGTTTGTTTCTTTTTTCTTTCATTCTTTCTTTCTTTCATTCTTTCTTTCTTTCTTTTCGATATTTATCTTTTCCTTTGATTATTCTCTTTCGCTAGTTTGGTTCTTTCTTTCTTTCTTTCTTTCTTTCTTTTTTTCTTTCTTCTTTTCCTTTCATCATTCTCTTCTGCTAGTTCAGTTGTTTCTTTCTTTTTACTTTCTTTCTTTCTTTCTTTCTTTCTTTTCGATATTCATCTTTTCCTTCTATTATTCTCTTTCGCTAGTTCGGTTCTTTCTTTTTTTTCCTCTTCAATATTCTTCATTTCCTCCCATTATTCTCTTCCGTTAGTTCAGTTCTTTCTTTATTCTTTCTTTTTTTCATTCTTTCTTTCTTGTTGATATTCTTCTTATGCAAATCTTTAGTTTTGTAGACTTTTTTGTCTTTTGCTGGTTTAGTTTTGCCAATTTTGACTAGTTAAAAAAAAATTTCGTTTCACCCATGTTCAATGTTTTGTCTTCCCTTTCTGATATTTTTTCAATAGTTTCTAAAATAAACATATTAAAGTTTAATTTAAAATTTAATATCGAATTTTTAATGTAAAATATTGCATAACTATCTATTTCTACCCTCACATGTTGCTCCATTTTTTTTCTTTTTCTAAGGATCCTTCCATAGTTCCTAAACTGAAAATCAATTGATGAAGTTATCAAAAATAAAATAAAAAGACAATAATGCTATTGTCTTTGAAGAATTACGAAAATCTCATGCTTTTTCTGCCTACTGGTAACGAAATGCGAATCTTGGAAACTGGCATTATCTTCCTCAACATGACTAGTCATTTTAACTTATACTAAGTACATACTTAATATTTATATTCTTCTATCCCCACCCATCCCATCCTCACCCATTCTTCTTTTTTTTAGTGGGGGTGTTAGCAGCCTGGAAGGTTAAAGATTAAAACTACAAAATGCGGACGAACTCTAAAAGAGTCAACAGCCAGCTAACTAGGGGTGGTGTCTCAATAAATCACCGTAGAGAAGGCAACGAGATACCACTCCACTATCTATCCCGCGCATAATCATGGCTTTTTAAAATAAATATATGAAACCCAATGGCGTGAAGAGGGTTAAATCCAATGGAAGGAACGACATGAGCAACAGGTCTCTCTGCGACTGTGTGCAACAAAGAAAAAATTACTTTGGAGACATGGAACGTTAAGACGCACAACAGCTGTGGTCAACTTGAGAATGTTAAACAGGAGATGAACAGATTCAACATCAGTATTCTGGGAATATGTGAAACCAGATGGCCTAACAATGGAGACTTCAGCAGCGACATCCACGGGATAATATACACAGGAGGCAAATTTAATGAAAATGAGTTGGCTTAATACTGGACAAAGAAATGAAGAAATGCGTTATGTGATATTGCCAGCTTTCTGAGAGATTTCTCTTCGTTAAACTGAGAGGAAGTCTCTTCAACATATATATTATAGTAGTTTATGCACCAACAACGCAAAACACTGAGGAAGAAATAGAACAATTCTACTCCATACTACATCTCAGTCATCTGCAAAGTGAGGGTGAATCTCTGAAAAATGAAGAAGCCTAGTGTAGCACCCGCTCGTGAATTAACTCAACCTGCAGAAAGAACACACTTGCAGCGTTAAAAACAAATACGAAGAACAAATTTGAAAAGGAAACTCGAAATGGGACTCGCTGAAGGAAGCGATAGCGACATCAGCAAACAACATTGCCCCAAAAGTAATCAGACATAGAAAGAAAAACGAGAGGATGACTGAAGAGATTCTCGACATGAGGCAAAGGAGACAGAAAATTATGCGAAGACATGGAATGGATTACAGGAAACTACACAAGGAAATAAGGAGCAAATGCAGACTGACTAAAGAGGAATGGCTCAACAACAAATATGCAGAAGTAGAGAGATTGAGCAGGAGTAATAAAGTAGACATGCATAAAGAAATAAGAAAACTGATAGGACAAAAAACCTGCTACTCAACAGGATGTATAAAATCCAAGGATGAAACGATCAAAAAGGAGGGCTTAGAGAACCTGATACTAACAGGCCAGATAGAGGGTAAAAGAGACATGGTAAAGCAGCGGATAACATATTTGAAGGACCTGATCAGGTGGATGGCAGATCGGGGGTTGCGTGGTGTAACAGGAGAAAGCTTGCTAAGAGCTACCAGTGATAGGGAGATGTGGAAAGCCATGATCGCCTAAGGCCTGAAAGGAAAAGGCACATAGAAGAAGAAGAATCTCTTCCATTAATTCGGTTCTTTCTTTTTTTTTTACTTTCTTTCTTTTCGATATTCTTCTTTTCCTTCTGTTAATCTCATCCGCTAAATCGGTTCTTTCTTCCTTTCTTTTTTCTTCCTTTCTTTTTTCTTTCTTTCTTTATTTTTGTTCGATATTATTTTTTTCCTTCTATTGTTCTCTTTCGGTAATTCGGTTCTTCTTTTTTTCTTCTTTCTATTCGGTATTCGTCTTTTCCTACTCTTATTCTTATCCAGTAATTTCTTTCTTTCTTTCTTTCTTTCTTTCTTTCTTTCTTTCTTTCTTTTTGATATTCGTTTTTCCTTCTATTATTCTCTTCCGCTAATTAGGTTATTTTTCTTTCTTTCTTTCTTTCTTTCTTTCTTTCTTTCTTTCTTTCTGTACGATATTCTCTTATTCGTTCTATGTTTTATTTTTTATAAGCGTTTCACCCCGAGCAAGGCATGTCACTGCCACTACTGCGCAGGGGGCTACATAGAGTGGAGAAAGGATGATTAAATATAGGAAATGTCAGAGGGTGGGTGATAGGCGGGTAGGGATAACGAGAATGGTTAAATATAGGAAATGTCAGAGGGTGGGTGATAGGCGGGTAAGGATAGTCAGAATGAGGGTTGGGTAGATGAGAGTGTTCTGAGAATAATTGGGAATTAGGGTGATAGGTGTCTATTGACCCTACATTTAAACACCTGGAGATTGTAGCTGTCAGGAAAGCAGACTTGTGGAAAGGAGTTCCACAGGCGGGAAGCGCGAGAAAAGAAGCTGCTGGAGTAGAATTTACGGTTACATCATCTGTTTAACTGTAAAAGGGTGGGACCTAGTTGATAATCTAGTATCTCGTGTAAATTCCAGTGCTCTAAGTTCATTGGAGCAGAAGCCATGAAAGTACTTGTAGAAGAGGCACAGGGAAGCCACTTCACGCCGGTGAGAGAGTGGTTGCAGCCGGTCTGCCAAGTCAGTATCAACCACGTTACAGATCCTCCCTTTTATTTTGTCAAGAAGCCCAAGGAGAGCAGCAGGGGCACCCGACCAGATATGGCAGCAATATTCAATACACGGGCGGATGGTAGATTTGTATATGTGCAGAATAGATTCAGGTGGGAAAAACTTCGGGGCCCTGCACAGAGAGCCGACTTTCATAGCGACAGATTAGGCAATGGATTCGATATAGTCATTCCATTTGAGGTCCGCCGAAAGTGTAAGGCCAAGGAGGCGTAGTATTTTACTCTCTGGGAGGCTAGCCTGTCCCATGCTAATGGGAGGTAGATGCGATTGTCTATGGTGGTTAGTTGATAACAGCTTCGTTTTTAGAAGCATTGAAATTTACTAGCCATTTCCTACCCCAGGCCACTACGGATCGGATGTCCTTTTCAAGCACGGCTGCGAGGTTCGCTTTGTCGCCCACACCTGGTTTTTGATCGATGCGAGAGTAGATTGTTGTGTCATTGGCATACATGCCAACTTGGGATCTAATGGCTTCGGGAGATCATTAATGTAGATTAGAAAGAGCGTGGGACCTAGGATAGAACCTTGAGGGACGCCCGCGTTCGTATGGTAGTTTTGGGAGGTATGCCCATTTAATACGACCTTCAATGTGCGGTTAGAGAGGAATGACTGGATGAGGTCAAACAGATGTCCAGTTATCCCGTAGCTCCGCAGTGTGCACAAGAGGCCAGCATGCCAGACCCTGTCGAACGCTTTGGAGATATCTAAGGCAACGGTTCGGGCTTCGCCATTCTTGTCGAGTGCCCGGTATATGTACTCGGTAATGGTCGTTAGCATATCAGCAGTTGACCTGGTGAAGCGAAATCCGTACTGTTTGTCAGAGAGAAGCCTGTGGGCCGTGAGATGCTGAATCACCTCGGCGCTGATAATGGCTTCGAAAACCGCCAAAGATCGGAAGGAGACTAATAGGACGGTAATTGGCGGGGTCTGAGGGTTCGCCAGAATTCTTAAATATAGGAACTACACAGGAGGACTTCTAAGAGGCAGGAAAACAGGAAGCAGATAGGCAGAGGTTGTAGAGTTTAGAGAGGACAGAGGAGAGTTCTGGAGCACATTTCTTCAGTACTATGACTGGGATTCCGTCACCGCCGCTCGCTTTGTGTGGGTAAAGTTGTGCAATTATCTTGGCGACCAGCGAGGGTGTAATGTAGACGTTATTTAGTTGAGCCTTAGTTCTGGGTGGGAAGTCGGGTGTAGGTATTCCTAACGAGTCCAGGGTCGAATTGGTGGAGAATCTACGGGCAAAGCATTCAGCCTTGTCCGCTGGGGAGGCTTTTACAGAGTCGCCAGTAATCTTTGGAGTCAAACTTAGAGGATGCTATGCGTTGTCTCATTCTGGTAGGAAACGCCCATTTAGCTTCGTTCAGTACTTTTTTACACTTATTCCGTGCTGAGGCGAAAAGGCGCCTGTTTTGGTTCGTCGAGCAGCTTCGATAGCGCCGGAAGAAATGGTTCCGATGGGTAATGGCGGCAGAGCAAGCGGGTGAGAACAAGGGGGACGAATTTGATTTTAGTTGGAATTTCCTGGCCGGGATAAAAGCATCGATGCCAGCCTTAACCCAAGAGGAGGCTTCGGAGGCACAGTCTTCGACAGGAAGATCGAAGACGTTCTTCCAGGGGACGTCGCAGAGGAAGTCTCGGAACGAGTCCCAGTCTGCTCTCTGGTAGCAGTATGATATTCTGCTGGTTTGGTTTTCTTGGAGTTAGCGCGGATTGAGATGTTGACGGAGACTACTTCGTGGTCAGAGTTTCCGAGGGGGCAGAGCTGCCTGGTAGTGCAGGAGTCTGGAATGGAGGTAAAGCAAAGGTCGAGTAAAGAGTCCCTTCTGTTAGGGTTATTAGAGAAACGCGTGGGGAAGTCCACCACTTGCATTAGAGCTTGGGTTATTGAAAAATACATGGTGCGGATCCCAGCAAGGTCGGTGGCTGAGTTTTCAAGCCACTTGGTGTGGTGGGCGTTAAAATCGCCAAACACAAATATATGGGCAGATGGGTGAGAAGAAATGGCCCTGTCGATATTAGTAGAGATGCTATCAAGTACTGTACAGTCAGAGGAGGAGGGGGAGCGGTAGAGGAAGACGAGATAGCTAACCGAGCTTAGAAGTGATAGACGGAAGCACATGAAGGAATGGTCCAGGGATTCAAGAGATGTGACCCTGGTTAGAGGGAGTTGTTCGCTGACATATACACCAAGCCCATGCATATGGACATTGGAGTCCTTCCTGAAGAAGGGAAGGTAACCAGGAACGAACAGCTCCGAGGAGATAGAAGGGTCAAGGTTAGTCTCACATATAGCTAAGATATCGGGTGAGGTAGTTAGAAGGAACTACACTATTAAAGTTACTGCGAATACCTCGTATGTTTGTGAAGGAAACGCAGATAGGTTTGGGCGATTTAATTGCCTTCTTCTTTTTAATCTACGTGTTTGGCATTAGCTGCCTATTATCCTCGTTTTTATTATTCATATATTTTTTTTCTATTTTTCAGCAATTAAATTTTGCTTCTTCATCTCTGTCTTCATTCATTGTCCTTTTTTCCCCTTTCCTTTCTTTCTTCCTTCTCTGTCCTTTTCCTTTTCCTTTTCTACTTCCTTCTTTTTCATTTTCCCGTCCATTTGCTTCTTCCATTTTATCTTCTTCCACTTTTTTTTTTTTTTTAATCATCTCACCCCAAGCAAGGCATTCCACTGCCACTATTGCGCATGGGGCTACATAGGGGAATGTAAAGAGAAGGAGTGGTTAGACATAGGGAATGTCAGGAGGAAGGTGACAGATGAGTAAGGATAGCGAGGATGAGGCTTGGGAAGATGGGAAGAGTGTTTGATAGAATGGGAGCAGGTTAGTGTGTTAGGAGGTGTCTATTGACCTTACATTTGAACTCCTGGAGATTGTAGCCGTCTGGGAAGCAATCGTTTGGAAGAGAATTCCACAGTCGGGAAGTGCGGGGAAAGAAACTTTTTTTTTTTTTTTTTTTTTTTTTATAAGCGTTTCACCCCGAGCAAGGCATGTCACTGCCACTACTGTGCAGGGGGCTACGTAGAGTGGAGAAAGGCTGATTAAATATAGGAAATAACAGAGGGTGGGTGATAGGCGGGTGAGGATACCGAGAATGAGGGTTGGGTAGATGAGAGTGTTGTGAGAATAGTTGGGAGTTAGTGTGATAGGAGGTGTCTATTGACCCTACATTTAAACACCTGGAGATTGTAACTGTCGGGAAAGCAGACTTGTGGAAGGGAGTTCCACAGGCGGGAAGCGCGAGAAAAGAAGCTGTTGGAGTAGAATTTACGGTTACATCTTATTTGTTTAACTGTAAGAGGGTGGGACCTAGTTGCTAATCTAGTATCTCGTGTAAATTCGTGCTTGGGCGGCACCAGTGATCTAAGCTCATCGGAGCAGAAGCCATGAAAGTACTTGTAGAAGAGGCACAGGGAAGCTACATCACGCCGGTGTGAGAGCGGCTGCAGCCGGTCTGCCAAGTCAGTATCAACCACGTTACAGATCCTCCTTTGTATTTTGTCAAGAAGCCCAAGGAGAGCAGCAGGGGCACCCGACCAGATATGGCAGCAATATTCAATACACGGGCGGATGGTAGATTTGTATACGTGCAGAATAGTTTCAGGTGGGAAAAATTTCCGGGCCCTGCACAGAGAGCCGACTTTCATAGCAGCAGATTTGGCAATGGATTCAATATAGTCATTCCATTTGAGGTCCGCCGAGAGTGTAAGGCCAAGGAGGCGTAGTATTTTACTCTCTGGGAGGCTAGCCTGTCCCATGCTAATGGGAGGTAGATGCGATTGTCTATGGTGGTTAGTTGATAACAGCTTTGTTTTGGAGGCATTGAAATTTACCAACCATTTCCTACCCCAGGTCACTACGGATTGGAGGTCCCTTTCCAGTGCGGCAGCGAGGTTCACTTTGTCGTCCAGACCTGGTTTCTGATCGATGCGGGAGTAGATTGTTGTGTCGTCGGCATACATGCCAACTTGGGATCTAATGGTGTCGGGGAGATCATTAATGTAGATCAGAAATAGCGTGGGACCTAGGATAGAACCTTGAGGGACGCCCGCGTTCGTCTGGTAGTTTTGGGAGGCTGTTGGAGTTTTCTTCTTTCTACGTCCTTTTCCTTTTTCTTTTTCTCGCTCTTTTCATTTTTTTTTATTTTTGTCTTTTTCCTTTAAATTTTGATTCTGTGGTAATTTTTCTTTCCTCTTTATTCTTCCATTTCCATTTTTATTTTTTTGTTCTTTCACTTTTTCTTTTCTTTTATTCTTTTTCCTTTTCTCTTTCCCGTTCTTTTTTTCATTTTTGTTTTTTTCGATTATTGGTTCTCTTTTTTGGTAACCTCTTTCTTTCCGACATTTCTCTTTTGACAATTTAATTTTTTCGTCTTTTCTTTTACTTCCTTCTTTGCTTCTGTGTCGTGGTACACTGTTTCATAGGGAAAATGGCGCCAATTGATTTAACATGGAGATTACAAATAAATAACAAAAATACAATATAAACGAAAACAACGATCGGTTTATCCGCTGTATAAAAGTAAATGGAAATAACATGCTTTCAATCTGGAGGAAGGAAACGTTCGGCATTCATGAGCGAAGAAAAAGAAAAAAATTGAATCAACTGAAATGTGGTTTGACAGAAGGATACTGCGAATATCATGGATCGAGCATGTGAGCAATGATGAGGTTTCGAAAAGGAGGGAAACGAAAAGAAAATTAATACTGAGTATCAGGAAGAGGTAGCTAAAATTCCTGGGACATGCAATGAGGAAGGAGGGCTTGGAGAACCTGATACTAACAGGCCAGATAGAGGGTAAAAGAGACATGGTGTAATATAACAATCTAGGCCCACCCGAGGAAGTGAGGAAGCGGGGGCGTTTTCCGGCCGTTGAAAGGAACGGATGGTTGTTTGACCTTATTTCCGGCAGTAGCGGAAATGGCTACAAGAGGCAAACAGAACAGGTGTCTCTGAGAATTACGTGGGCGTGCGTAGGCGAGGCAAAAAATCGGAAGTACCGGTTTGGAGATAAAAAGACCTCGGGCACGGATTTCACGACAGACGAGTCTGGGCAGAGAGACGAGAAGAGTCTGGGCAGAGAGCCAGACCGGACCAGAGGAGCAACAGATACGACACCCCCCCCCCGTCAACCCTTAGAAGAGCGCTCCCTCAACTCTCTGTACCCTAGGCTACACGGTTCATCGTCATCAATAAAAATATAACTCAATGGTAAAGCAGCGGATAACATATTTGAACGGCCTGATCAGGGTTGCGTGATGTAACAGGAGAAATCGTGTTAAGAGCCACCAGCGATAGGGATACGTGAAAAACTATGATCGCCTACGTCCTGAAAAGACAGGGCACATAAAAGAATAAAAAGAAACGTTTACTGAATAATATTAATGGCGTGGTTGCAAAGAGAGTGGAAACATTTTGGTCCTCTTTACTAACCACGTTTACTGTAGGAATTAGAATATTTCAGTGATATACTAATATGAAGACTTAACGTGACCAACCCCAAATACCCTACCGATGGAAAAAGCGGTTGATGTTTACAACAGATCTCAACATTTGAACCGGTGGATGAAGAGCGCTACGCATAAAAGACATGTTACAGAAGGCGCCACTCGAAGTAATAAATTATAAGAGTCAGCAGCAGTCCGTTGCTGTTTCATAAGTAGATTCTGCATGTTCCATTCCATATGTGTCACAGAGGAAGGCCACGAAATAAATTGTGTTGGTCACTTCTTGATAAGCTGAGGTTCACCTTAAACAAATTCATGTTATCATGCTCCTTCTTTTACTCTGATTTTCTTTCACCTCCAACCAACTCTTGCAAATCCAAACGGTGACAGGGAATGGATGACTAGAGCAGATTTTGGTGAAACTGGAAGCTTCTAGTCCTGAACCTGCATGTTGGTGACGAATGTAGTCATAAAGAAAGCGATAAGCAAAGTGGAAATTAAATTCTTAGAGACAAGATAAAGATGCCAACGATTAACGCCTTAAAAGGTGGGTTAGAATAATGAAAAAAAATCAACTTCTCAAATGAATAATGCCTAAAAACATTTTAATGAAACACTTAAGCACATAAATATAAGACTTAGACACACATACACATATTCTAGTAGGCAACAGACTTTTGCATTTCGCTAATTCAACAGCAAAAGGATGAGACCAATTGGCCAATCTAGAAGACCACTGACGGTTGCCTCGAACTAGTTCAATAGTGATATAATGAATATACACCTTGGTTCCCCCTCACAGTAATATGATTGGCTGGTGCCAGCTAAAAATACAGACTAAGGCGGGGGCACCTAGGACTACGCCTATTGGAACGTCTACTGACTACGCCTATTGCATAAGCCTACGCCTAAGCATACTGCATACGACTATGACGAGTACCAGTCCATCATGGCTACTTGCTAGATTGTCCTGCCAGGTTACATCGCTAAAACCACATAGCTACTTCTAATAATATATATATATATATATATATATATATATATATATATATATATATACATATTTGATCATCTAGAAAACAACACGCAGTTGCATCTAGATAGTTCAACAGTAATAAAATGAGAATTTTTTGCGATCTCGTAAACAACTAAACAACTGAGGTTTAAATCTAGCTAGATCAACAATAAAACGGTAAAACCTAGTTGCCAATCAAGTAAACAAATGACGGTTGCATCTAGATAGTTCAATAGTTAAAAGATGAGACCTAGTGTCCAATCTAGCACACAGCTAGATAGGTTAAATGTAAAACAGTGAGACCTAGTGGCCAATGTAGTAGACAGTTGATGGTTTCATCTAGCTAGTTCAACAGTAAAATGGTAAGACGTAGTAACCAGTCTTTTAGACGCTTGAATCTATCTGCTCCAGGCTTACGGCTATATCACGTTGAATACACCGGTTCTCGCTCGATCACCGAAGTTAAGCAACGTTGAGCCTGGTCAGTACTTAAATGGGTGACCGCTTGGGAATACCAGGTGCTGTAAGCGTTTAGTGACGGATGTGTGTTGTGTTGCAGTGGATATCGGCTCGGAAAGAGAAATCAGTGAGCCGAGTTCGAATTCCAGTTGAATATCCTGCATTCACTTAAGCACTGGTACCCTTAGGAAAAATACCCTTAGGAAAGGTATTAATTCGTCCCTTCCCTCTAGTTATAGGTCAAATAACAAGGGTAGGACTAGGGGACCCTGCTCTTAACAAATCCCAATGAATCTTGATACTCGAAAAGAATTATTGTCTATTACTAGACACAAAACTTATATAAAAACAACAATAAATTGTTGAAAGAAAAAGGTATTACCAGCAATAAATAAATTTAGTTGGCAATAAATGAACTGCCGAGGTTGATATGCCATAAAAACAAAACAACCAACCAACAACTATCTGCTTCAAGAGTATAACGATGAGATCAAGCGGGCAATTCAGTAGACAACTGACTGTTGCATCTAGCCAGTTCCTCAGCAGAAATATAAGACCAAGTTGCCAATCTAGTAGACAAGTGACATTTGTTTCTAGCTAGTTCAATAGTAAAAGGCTGATGGGACCTTGTTGACAAAATAGTCAACAACTGACGTTGCATTTAGATAGTTCAACAGTAAAACGGTGAGACCCAGATTCCAATCTAGTAGACAACTGACGGTTCCACTCTAACTTGTTCAACAGTAAAACGGGGAAACCTTGTTACCAATCAAGTATATATATAATGTTGGATTCGTCATGTAAATTTTACGGTTAAGTTCCCTTTACTTATAAATGCCAAAACTCTTGGTACATCTATCATAATTTCATAAAAGCACACATCTACGTGTTACAAAAAAGCTTTTCTGTGATATTTTAATAAAAAATATGTCGTAATATTTTCTCTAATTAAAATTTAGAACAGTTAATCTTCCTCAAATAATATTTCAGAAAAGTATTTGTTTAAATATTTTTTAATGAATAGAATTATGCTATGTTGACAAATTTATCGTTATGACCGGTTTTGCGATTTAAAAAAATCATTCAAATCAATTTAATATATTAAATTTATAATATTTACATTATTCGAACTATTTTCCGCATCTTTATTGTCATTTTTACGATGTTTTGGCCGTTGTATGATGAGAAAGAGGGGTTAGTTATAGGAAATGTCAGGAGGAGGGTAAAGACGGATGAGGATACCGAGGATGGGGGTTAAGTAGATGGCAAGAGTTTTTGAGAGAATGGGTGCGAGTTAGTGTGATAAGAGGTGTCTATTGACCTTACATTTAAATTCCTGGTGATTGTAGCTGTCGGGGAAACAAGTATATTGAAGGGAATTCCACAGGTGGGAAGTGAGTGAAAAGTTGTTAGAGTAGAAATTGCGGTTACACTTTATCGGTTTCATTGTAAAATGGGGCCGAGTTGCTAATCTACTAGTTTGTGTAAATTCATACCTAGAGGGCACCAGTAATCTAAGTTCATTGGAGCAGTTACATTATTCGGACTATTGTCCTCATCTTTGTTGCCATTTGTACGACGTTTCGGTTGTTCTACGCTCCGGCCTTCTTCAGTTGCTAGAAATTTCGAACCGAATCCTTTATTATGATCACTAGGGTGTATCATTCTCATTCTTTCTGCCAAGCTAATTCTGGTAGTCATGGGTTATCTCACTTTATCCTAACTCTCTAAGTTATTTGTTCACGAATGCTGTAGCCTGGTATTGAACTCTTTGAACGTCGTCCTGTTGTTATATGGACCACAGATCCCTTGTATTTTCTCTGATAACCCCTTCTCATAGAGTGGACAGACCGAGGCTGTTTTCTGAGAGTTGTTTTCTTCATGCACCCTCCATTCCATGCTCGTTGGAGTTGTTTTTATGTACCCTGGATAATTGTTACGTTGTAGGGTACTTCTTATACTGACCATTTTCTGTTTGTATGTCTCTGGGTCGCCGTTTATAACTTTTGCTCGATGTTGAAGGCAGCGGACGATCCCTTTATTTACATTGTATGGGTGGTGGGTGTTGAAGTTGGGTATTGTCCGGTGAATGTTGGCTTGCGATATACGGTTGTCTTGAACCCCTCTCTGATCGAGCTATTAGTACATCCAGGAATGTTAGTTTGTTGTCGCCTTTTTTTCCCATAGTGAACTGTATCGATGATCTTACTGAGTTCACACTGTCTAGTAGGGTCTGACCCTCTTACTGGCGTGGTCAGAGTATGAAGGTGTCATCAACATATCTCAGCCATAGAGTTGGCTTTAGTGCTCTTGATCCTAATGCCAGTGAGTTAGTTACAGTGACTTGACCCAAACAGTTGTGAGTTCAATATCAGCCTACAACAGTGATGAACAAATAACTTAGAGAGTTAGGTTAAAAGGAGATAACTCATGACTACCAGAAGTGGCTTTGCACAAGGAATGAGAATAATATACCCAAGTGATCGTAATAAAGGTTTCGGTTCGGAATTCCTAGCACCTGAGCGGACAAAGGCCGAAATGTCTTAAAAATGACAACAAATTTGAGAATAATAGTTCGAATAATGTAAATGATTTAATTAAAGTAATTTTATTTGATTTACTCAACAAATGTTTTAACAACAACAAAAAAAAAATACTTATTACAAAATAAATTTAATATCTAGTATTATAGCCTTTTGCTTTGATCACAGCTTTCATTCTATCAGGCATTGACATCACAAGCTTTTTCAATATATCTCTTGGTATCTCCTGCCAAGCAGGTTGTATTTGTTCCCAAAGTGTGTCTTGCGAAGTAGCATTAGATTTATCAATGTTTTATCCAAAATATCGCATAGATATTCAAGAGGATTGAGATCAGGGCTTTGTGGGGGCCAATTCAAATTCCGAAACTTTCCTTCCTCTTCCTTTTTAGTTAAATAATTTTTACAAGGGTTTGACTTTTCACCCCGTGTTTGAATTTCAATGAGGTTTTTAGAAAAATCACCCCTGTCCTAATACTTTTGCACACTACCGGTAGTGTGCAAAAGTGTTAGTACAGGGGTGATTTTAAACGTTATTTCATAAAAGATAAAATAATTCTTTCCCTAATACTTTTGCACAGTACTGTATATAGAAGTAGATATATTCGCTTATCGTCCGGCTCACACACAACCCCAGCCTTTTATCAAAAGTAGAAGTTTCTCTCTTGTTTCCGGGTTATAATTGGGCTTCACCTCTTTATTTCTGACGTCTCCGCATAAACTCTGAAACTTTATTTACTTGATATTCCCCACCCCTGAAAAGTAGTAGATAATTTCGCCTATCTTTCAGTTCCCAATCATCTCCGGCGTTGTAAATAGGAGGATAGGTTTTCCCTTTGTTTTCAATTTATGATTTGGTTTCCGGCTTCATCTAAATCCTAATTCAAATCAATGCATTTAACATCTCTGTCTAAACTCTGAAATTATATTTACTTGATATTCCCCACCCCTGAAAAGTAGTAGATAATTTCACCTATCTTTCAGTTCCCAATCATCTCCGGCGTTGTAAAAAGGAGGATAGGTTTTCCCTTTGTTTTCAATTTATGATTTGGTTTCCGGTTTCATCTATATCCTATTTCAAATCTATGCATTTAACATTTCTGTCTAAACTCTGAAATTTTATTTACTTGATATTCGCCACCCCTGAAAAGTAGTAGATAATTTCGCCTACCTTTCAGTTCCCAATCATCTCCGGCGTTGTAAATAGGAGGATAGGTTTTCCCTTTGTTTTCAATTTATGATTTGGTTTCCGGTTTCATCTAAATCCTATTTCAAATCTATGCATTTAACATCTCTGTCTAAACTCTGAAATTTTATTTACTTGATATTCCCCACCCCTGAAAAGTAGTAGATAATTTCGCCTATCTTTCAGTTCCCAATCATCTCCGGCGTTGTAAAAAGGAGGATAGGTTTTCCCTTTGTTTTCAATTTATGATTTGGTTTCCGGTTTCATCTAAATCCTATTTCAAATCTATGCATTTAACATCTCTGTCTAAACTCTGAAATTTTATTTACTTGATATTCCCCACCCCTGAAAAGTAGTAGATAATTTCGCCTATCTTTCAGTTCCCAATCATCTTCGGCGTTGTAAAAAGGAGGATAGGTTTTCCCTTTGTTTTCAATTTATGATTTGGTTTCCGGTTTCATCTAAATCCTATTTCAAATCTATGCATTTAACATCTCTGTCTAAACTCTGAAATTTTATTTACTTGATATTCCCCACCCCTGAAAAGTAGTAGATAATTTCGCCTATCTTTCAGTTCCCAATCATCTCCGGCGTTGTAAATAGGAGGATAGGGTTTCCCTTTGTTTTCAATTTATGATTTGGTTTCCGGTTTCATCTAAATCCTATTTCAAATCTATGCATTTAACATCTCTGTCTAAACTCTGAAATTTTATTTACTTGATATTCGCCACCCCTGAAATGTAGTAGATAATTTCGCCTATCTTTCAGTTCCCAATCATCTCCGGCGTTGTAAAAAGGAGGATAGGTTTTCCCTTTGTTTCAATTTATGATTTGGTTTCCGGTTTCATCTAAATCCTATTTCAAATCTATGCATTTAACATCTCTGTCTAAACTCTGAAATTTTATTTACTTGATATTCCACACCCCTGAAAAGTAGTAGATAATTTCGCCTATCTTTCAGTTCCCAATCATCTCCGGCGTTGTAAAAAGGAGGATAGGTTTTCCCTTTGTTTTCAATTTATGATTTGGTTTCCGGTTTCATCTAAATCCTATTTCAAATCTATGCATTTAACATCTCTGTCTAAACTCTGAAATTTTATTTACTTGATATTCCACACCCCTGAAAAGTAGTAGATAATTTCGCCTATCTTTCAGTTCCCAATCATCTCCGGCGTTGTAAATAGGAGGATAGGGTTTCCCTTTGTTTTCAATTTATGATTTGGTTTCCGGTTTCATCTAAATCCTATTTCAAATCTATGCATTTAACATCTCTGTCTAAACTCTGAAATTTTATTTACTTGATATTCCCCACCCCTGAAAAGTAGTAGATAATTTCGCCTATCTTTCAGTTCCCAATCATCTCCGGCGTTGTAAAAAGGAGGATAGGTTTTCCCTTTGTTTCAATTTATGATTTGGTTTCCGGTTTCATCTAAATCCTATTTCAAATCTATGCATTTAACATCTCTGTCTAAACTCTGAAATTTTATTTACTTGATATTCCACACCCCTGAAAAGTAGTAGATAATTTCGCCTATCTTTCAGTTCCCAATCATCTCCGGCGTTGTAAAAAGGAGGATAGGTTTTCCCTTTGTTTTCAATTTATGATTTGGTTTCCGGTTTCATCTAAATCCTATTTCAAATCTATGCATTTAACATCTCTGTCTAAACTCTGAAATTTTATTTACTTGATATTCCACACCCCTGAAAAGTAGTAGATAATTTCGCCTATCTTTCAGTTCCCAATCATCTCCGGCGTTGTAAATAGGAGGATAGGGTTTCCCTTTGTTTTCAATTTATGATTTGGTTTCCGGTTTCATCTAAATCCTATTTCAAATCTATGCATTTAACATCTCTGTCTAAACTCTGAAATTTTATTTACTTGATATTCCCCACCCCTGAAAAGTAGTAGATAATTTCGCCTATCTTTCAGTTCCCAATCATCTCCGGCGTTGTAAAAAGGAGGATAGGTTTTCCCTTTGTTTTCAATTTATGATTTGGTTTCCGGTTTCATCTAAATCCTATTTCAAATCAATGCATTTAACATCTCTGTCTAAACTCTGAAATTTTATTTAATAATAATTGTTATGATTTGTTATTATTATTATTATTATTAGATCATTTTTCATCATATTTCAATTTCTGCTATAGTCGCACTATCAAGCAAGTCTGCGGAAAGACCTAAGGCAGGTTATGTCTCTATTTCATGTTTTTCTATCTCCCCTATCATCCCTAGCGTTACATAGACAAAGTTCTCCTTAGTGTGTAGGCTGTACTTAATAAGAGAATTTTTTGTATATCTCTTGAACTGGGGTTTTCAGGGATTCTTTCAATGTGTTGTTTTGTTCCATTTTTTATCATTCCAAGTGCACCTACTATCACTGGCACAACTCTTGTTTTCAATTATTATTATTATTATTACTAAACGAAATGATTGACGTAGCTATTCCAATATCTTTCAACAACGTTTATTACCATTGAACATTGTCGCTACCCACATACTTTGTTATTAATATTCTCATTATCCTTATGTAGAACTACATTTTTATTGCCTCGTGTCTTCCCTTCATCTTTGAGAAGATTTCTCAGTTTTGCTGCCGCTATGGTGTAATAAAGAATACGACTGTGTTTCGAATCAATGATTCCAGTTCTCTTGGATGGGTGGAGATTTTTGGAGAATAAAAGAGTAATTTCCTTGCAGAGAAAGTAGGTGGTGAAGTTGTAAAATACGCGGACTGTGTTAAAATATAATTAGTAAAAATAGATTTGAAGATAGGCTGAGAGATGATGAAACGAAAGCTATAGATTGATAATAATGTGTCAAAATATGAAGATTACACAAAACAGTGAAACAAGATATTGATTGCGATAAGCAGAGGTGACTGCAAGAACGGCAAAAAACACATGAAGAAAATTACATCTGAAGAAAGAAACTTATTTCATAGAGATTCTCAAAGTACTGACATTGTTCTGGTTGTTCAGAGAACATTGAACCGAGAAAGAGTACCACATTTAATTGTAGTTTACAAGATGTGTATGAGAACAAAATCTATGAAGACAAAAACTATAAAATAGGAAATTTAGACTTTGGTGAGAAAAGCATGACGGTTATAAATGTGTCCTCGTATGTAAATCACAACTGAAAAACTAGATTGAATCTTTCTTTTCATTTTTTTCTACTAATGTTCACGTAATATAAAGCCAAAGAGCCACTCAAAGTAGAGAGTTACTGTGTGGCTATATATTAGCGAAAGAAAGGACAAGTGTTAGAAGAATAGAGCTAAAGTAGACTTTAGAAGAAACTGGAAACCAAATCCTAAACAGGAAACAAGGGTTGGGTCACTGTGTCGGGCCAGGATGTTTTTCCCGCCTGAATTCCATCCTGCATATATACAAATGAACCATTCGTCCGTGCATGGAATACTGCTGCCACATATGGTCAGGCGCCCCTGCTGTTCATCTCAGTGTTCTCGACAAGCTCCAAAGGAGAATCAGTAATGTGATAGGTACCGACTTGGCGGCTCGACTACAGCCACTTCCCCACCGACGAGATAAGGCATCCCTTTGTCTGTTCTATAAATACTTTCATGGCTTCTGCTCCACCGAACTTAAGTCACTGGTGCCTCTGCAACAGGTGTTTACTCGTGCAACTAGATTGGCAACTGAGTCCCACCCATTCACAGTTAGATTAACCAAATGAAGACGATAATTCTACTCCTGCAGCTTCTTCTCTCGCACTTCCCGCCTGTGGAACTCGCTTCCATATTCTTGTTTTCCTGACAGCTACAAACTCCAGGAATTTAAATGCAATATCAGTACTCATCTATTAACCACTTGACTCTAGTTCTTTCACCACCCCGTATATCCTTTCCTTTCTCTCCACCTTTGCAACTGTCATCACACCTGTATTCCCATCCTTCTGTTGCCCCTTTCTAACTGGTTCGTCTTCCTCTTCACTCTCTTCTACTTAATCCTTTAACTCTTATGTAGCCCCCTGCACATCAGTGGCATTACTGCCTTGCTCGGGGTGATACGATTAAAAAAAAATTCCTGTTCAAAAGACCGGGGAGGAGTGTGAACCGGACGATAGGGGAACTCATCTCCTCCTATTCTCCGGATGTAGTTTATCGTGATACCCAGGACGTCTCATGGGTGGGGTTAGCACTCTGAAGAGGTTCAGTTGGCGTATTCTGAAGACTCAGCCGACAAGGAGGAAGAAGGTCGGACAGAAGAAAAAAAAGATAGAAAGACAAAGAGAAGAACGTGAAAGAAAGAATGAAAGGGAAGTGAAAAAAAAGAAAAGAAAAACGATCAAAATAAACCCCGAAAAAATATTTGAATAAGAAAAAGTAAGAAAGCAAAAAAGAAGAAATAGAGATAGAAGGAAAAGAAAGGAAATCAAGAAAGATAAAAAAGTAGCAACAGAAATGCAAAAAAGAATGAGAAGATAAAAAGAACAGAATTTAAGACAGAATAGAAAAAAATGTAAATATAAAAAGAAAGAAAGACGAACAAGAAAGATAGCTAAAAAGAAGGGAAAAGAGAGAAAACAAGAGAGAGTATCATAAAAGAAAAGAAAGAAAAGAAAATGTAAAAAAAAAGAAAGAACAAAAAAGAGATTTAAGAAGAAATAAATAAATATAAAGAACAAAAAACAAATATAAATAAAATATACAGGAGGAAAACTATAAAAAAATGTATAGGTTATCTCCCCTTGTATCTGCTGATGGGAAGAGTTCATTATCTGATGATAATGAGATAGATCCAGATTTAGGATGTGTGTGCATATTCAAAATGCACACACAAAAATTAGGGATTTGGCGCATATTCAAAATGCAGGGTTTGTTTGGCCAGCGACCTCGACACGATGAAGGGATATTTTGGCCTGCTCCGGGTTGTAAGGCTTCAATACCAATGAAATGAACCGACGTTTTGGCCTCTCTAGGAGCAGATGTTAACCAAGAACAATCTGGATAATGCAAGACATGCAGCCCGTGGCAGTAGATAATGACAGTTTCTGATAAGTGTTACAATCAATTTCGAACTGATATATGCATTTGAATTTGCCCTCAGTGTCTTGACTTGAACTGCTAAAAAAATACGCTTTTAACAACACTCTTTTCTTGTTGAAACTGTTCAATTGTTTTGTCTTTGTTCATCTGCCACGACTCTATTTGAGCAGGGTCGTTAAGTTTCTCATTAAACAAAATAATAAGAAAACTGTGAAAGAACTAATGTAAGAAGGAAATGAAAAATAACTGAACCATCCTGGAAGGGAAGAAAAACGATAAATCAAAATTAATCAGGTAGAGGTAAATTTAAAGTTTGAGAAGAGTGTGGTATAAATACAGGTGTGAGAGCGAGAAAGGTGGAGGGAGAGAAATGAGAGAGACAGAGGTACGAGAAAGACGGAATCGTGAGGGGAGAGAATGAGAGGCGCCGGCAGACATTAATTACTCGCTCGATGTGTCATTTTCCAACCGATTAAATAAACAATTAAGCTATTTTCTTTCGCACTAAAATTACTTTCGACATTAGATCCTCTTGTAGATCCTCCTGATCCTCTACTACATCCTGCTGATCCGCCTCTAGATCCTTCTATTCCTCCACTGAACCCATTTCTAGTACTCCTGATCCACTTGGTCTTCCTGATTCTCGACTAGATCCTCCTGATGATCCTCTAGATTTACTTGATCTTCCTCTAGATCATCCTGATCCACCTGATCATCCGCAAGATTTTCCTGATCCTCCTCTAGATCATCTTGATCTTCTTATAGATGATCCTGATCTTCATCTAAATCTTTCTCAAGATCCTCCTAATTCTCCTTTTGATCCTCCTCTAGATCCTCCTTTAGATCCTTTTGACCCATTCCTAGATCCTTCTGATCCTCCATTAGACTCTATTAATCCTGAACGATCCTTTTATAGATCATACTAATGGTGCTTAGATCCTCCTGCAGATCCTCTTGATCTTCTAGTAGATTCTTCTGTAGATGCTCCTGATCCACTACTTAGTCCTCCTGATTCCATACTAGATATTCCTGATCATCCTCTAGATATTTCTGATCCTCCTCTAGATAATCCTGATCCTCCTGATCCACTACTAGATCCTCCTGATTCCATACTAGATATTCCTGATCATCCTCTAGATATTTCTGATCCTCCTCTAGATAATCCTGATCCTCCTGATCCACTACTAGATCCTCCTGATTCCATACTAGATATTCCTGATCATCCTCTAGATATTTCTGATCCTCCTCTAGATAATCCTGATCCTCCTGATCCACTACTAGATCCTCCTGATTCCATACTAGATATTCCTGATCATCCTCTAGATATTTCTGATCCTTCTCTAGATAATCCCGATCCTCCTGATCCACTACTAGATCCTCCTGATTCCATACTAGATATTCCTGATCATCCTCTAGATATTTCTGATCCTCCTCTAGATAATCCTGATCCTCTTGATCTACTACTAGATCCTCCTAATCATCTACTAGTTTATCCATTAGATTATCATGATCCTCCATTAGATCCTCCTGTAGATCCTGCAGATCGTTTACTAAATCCTTCACTAGATCCTCCCGATTCTCCTCTATTGAATCCATAGCAAAATCGACTGCTAAGAAGGTTGGGTCACTATGTCGATCCTGGATGTTTTTTCCACCTGAATCCATCCTGTATATATACAAGTCAACCATCCGTCCGTGCATGGAGTACTGCTGCCATTTATGGTCAGGTGCCCCTGCCGTTCTCCTCAGTGTTCTTGACAAGCTCCAAAGGAGAGTCTGTAATGTGATAGGTACTGATCTGGCGGCTCGACTGCAGCCACTTCCCCATCGTCGAAATGTGGCCTCCCTTTGTCTGTTCTATAAATACTTTCATAGCTTCTGCTCGGACGAGTATAAGTCACTGATGCCTCTTCAACAGGTGTTTACTCGTGCAACCAGACTGGCAACTGGGTCCCACCCATTCACAGTCAGGTTAGACAAATGCAGACGACAATTCTACTCCTTCAGCTTCTTCTCTCGCATTTCCCGCCTGTGGAACTCGCTCCCGTATTCTTGCTTTCCTGACGGCTACAAACTCCATAAATTTAAATGCAATGTCAATACTCATCTACTAACCACTGGACTCTAGCTCTCTCCCCACACCTGTATAACCTTCCCTTTCTCTCCACCTATGTATCTGTCATCGCACCTGCTTTCTATTGTTCCTTTCTAACTAGTTTGTACTCCTCACTCTTTTCTAATTAATCTTCTTACATTTATGTAACCCCCTGCACATCAGTGGCGTTTCCGCCTTGCTCGAGGTGAAATAATTAAAAAAAAAAAGGGACCTTTTGATCCTGCACTAGACCTTCCTCTAAACACTCCGCTAGATTCTCTTCTAGATCCTCCTAATCCTCCTCTAGATCCTACTCCAGCATGCTGCTTCTGTTCAGTAGGTGCTGCACTTTTCCACAAAATGAAAGCAAAAAATGTTCTGACTAATAGAAAGATTAGCAAAAATTCCAAGAAATGGAAAAAGCAATCGCTGGCGAACAAGAAAATTTCAATGATTATTTTAACGATTTTCGACTCGAACTTTATTTCATATTCGCTTCTTTTTTCTATTTCCATTTTTTAAAATTTAGTCTACTTTATTTTTTTTGTCATTTATTCTCTTTCATCTTCTTTTTTCCTTTCTTCCTGTTTATTTTCCTCTTCTTTCTTCTTTCGCTATCGAAATTATGCCTCGATTTTCTTTTCTTTCTTTTTTCTTTCTCTCTGATGTCTTCGTTCCTTATCAAAATTATACACCCATTTTTATTTCTTTCTTCTTACTTACTCGTTTCTCTTTCTTTCTCCAGAATCCAATTATAATTAAGGATATTCGCACCAGTGAAAAGAATCCAAAACTGCGAACCAATAAGAAGCAGCGTTCCCATTCCCTCCACGCTTTCTCAAGCTTTTTTCCCTCATCCCAAAGAAACTGATAAAAGATTTGAAAGGCAAAAACGCCATAAACTTAAAGAGAAAATACCATAAACTTAAATCACTAGAATCATTAGTGACCAGTTTGTAATGTAGATAGAATTGCAATCAGTTAAAATGAGGTTTAATCTGCCATAGACATGTGTCCTAATTATAACCGTTAAAGAGGACACTCGAAAAAAATAAGAATGAGGGCGAATATAAAAGAACGAATCGACAAAAGTGAAAGAAAGAAATGATACAAGACAGGACAAAAAAGAAGGAAAGAATTTGAAAAATGAGAAATAAAGAACGATAATAAATAAATAAATAAATAAATAAATAGAAAAAGAATGGTGAAAGAGAAATTAAAAAAGAACAAACTAAAAAGAAAGAAAAAGTTGAATAAAAAACAGAAAGAGAATGAATGGAAAAAAACAAAGAGATTAAAAAATTAAGGAGGAGGTAAAGAAAGAAAGAAGAAAAAAGAAAGAAGGGGAAAATGGTAGAAAGAAAAAAAAGAAAATTAAAAGTGAAGGAAGAATGATGAAAGAAAAAACAATGAAAAAGCAAAACTGAAAAAACGAGAAAAACAGAAAAAAGTAATTCTAAAATAGAAAACAAAGATTAAAAAATTAAAATAGAAGGAAAGAACTTGAAAAATAAGAAATAAAAAACGATAAATAAATAAATAGAAAAAGAATGGTGAAAGAGAAATTAAAAAAAGACCAAAGTAAAAAGAAAGAAAAAAATGAATAAAAAAACAGAAAGAGAGTGAATGAAAAAGAAAAACAAAGATGTTAAAATATTTAAAAATTGGTAAATAAATAAAGAAGGAAACGAAGAAAGAAAAGGAGAAAAAGTAAAAAGAAAAAAGAGAAAATTAAAAGCGAAAGAAAGAATGATGAAAGAAAAATCAATTAAAAAGCAAAACCGAAAAAACGAGGATAGCAGAAAAAAAGCAATTCTAAAATAGAAAGCAAAGATTCAAAGATTAAAAAAGAAGGAACGAACTTAGAAAATGAGAAATAAAGAAAGATAATAAATAAATAAATAAATAGAAAAAGAATGGTGAAAGAGAAATTAAAAAAAAGACCAAATAAAAAAAAAGAAAAAAGTGAATAAAAACCAGAAAGAGAGTGAATGAAAAAGAAAAACAAAGAGGTTAAATGTTTAAAAGAAGGTAAATAAATAAAGAACGAAAAGAAGAAAGAAAAGGAAAAATAGTAAAAAGAAAAATGAGAAAATTAAAAGGGAAGAAAAGAATGATGAAAGGAAGAATAATGAAAGGGCAAAACTGAAAAATCGAGAAAAACAGAAAAAAAGCAATTCTAAAATAGAAAGCAAAGATTAAAAGATTAAAAAAAATCAAGAAGAGGAAAATAGAAAGGCGCAAAAGTATAAATGAAAAAGAAAAAAGCAAGAACGATGCCAAAGAGAAAAAGAAAAAAACGAAATAAATAATGGAAAAAGAACTGAAGAAAGAAAGGACACAAAAAGGATGAATAAACTCAGGTTTAGAAAGAAACAAAAGAAAGAAAGAAAGAAAGAAAGAAAGAAAGAAAGAAAGAAAGAAAGAATTGAAATTAAAAAAAGAAAAATATAAAAGTATTCAATGGCGATTTTTAGCTGAAGGAGAAAATAAAAAAAGAAAGACAAAAATGTAAATAAGTATTTTTCTATACAATATATCTCCAAGAAGTAGATGGCCAAAACTCTCCATGTATTCTATTTTTTTTTTTTATCTGTGATTTGAAAAATATAGCGGGGTAGTTCCTCTTACTTTCTTCATGGTTTGGAATTCAAACATTTATTTTCAAGACGTGTTACCACCCGAAGTTAAATAGCTCAGTGTACCAACTATTTAAAACATAATGGGCTAGGAGAAAAATCCATCGATGCCTTTACCAAGTGAACGGAATTTGAAGAAGATTCGTTTATTCTGCCTGCCACGCAGATAACTGACTCACACACTAAAGAAATAAAATAAGAAAAGCAAAGAGAATAATGGACATTTCATACGTGACAGAATATTCAAAAACAGAGAAGGTTCTGAAAATTGCCTCTGAAATTGTTTTAGAGAGAAAAAACATATTTATTTAAAAAATTAGTTTTCCGTTGGGCTGCCGTCGTTGGAAACGAAGATGATTATAGTTTTGATGAATAATAGTTAAATGAATTTGACTGTTATTTGTTAAAACCTTTATATTAAAACTTAATTACTTTCCCAACAATATACTCCCGCACCAGTAAGAAACCTGTCGTGGCGGACAGACATAAACTCGCTACTGACCTTGAACGGGATCTACACTCTGTGGTGAACTGGGGCAAGAAGTGGCTTGTCAACTTCAATTGATCTAAGACCAAGCTGTTGTCTGTCAATCATTACAGGCAACCTCTCCTGCCTCCCATAAGCATGGACCAAGCGATTCTCCCGGAGAGTAATACACTACGCCTCCTCGGACTTACCCTGTCCTCAGACCTCAAATGGAACCTCTATATTGAATCCATAGCAAAATCTACTGCTAAGAAGGTTGGGTCACTATGTCGATCCAGGATGTTTTTTCCACCTGAATCCATCCTGCATATATACAAGTCAACCATCCGTCCGTGCATGGAGTACTGCTGCCATTTATGGTCAGGTGCCCCTGCCGTTCTCCTCAGTGTTCTTGGCAGGCTCCAAAGAAGAGTCTGTAATGTGATAGGTACTGATCTGGCGGCTCGACTGCAGCCACTTCCCCATCGTCGAAATGTGGCCTCCCTTTGTCTCTTCTATAAATATTTTCATGGCTTTTGCTCAGACTAACTTAAGTCACTGATGCCTCCTCAACAGGTGTTTACTCGTGCAACCAGACTGGCAACTGGGTCCCACACATTCACAATCAGGTTAGCCAAATGCAGACGACAATTCTACTCCTGCAGCTTCTTCTCTCACACTTCCCGCCTGTGGAACTCGCTCCCGTATTCTTGCTTTCCTGACGGCTACAACCTCCAGAAATTTAAATGCAAAGTCAATACTCATCTACTAACCACTGGCTCTCTCCCCACCCCTGTATAACCTTCCCTTTCTCTCCACCTATGTATCTGTCATCGCACCTGCTATCTCAGCTTTCTATTGTTCCTTTCTAACTAGTTTGTACACCTCACTATTTTCTAATTAATCTTTTTACATTTATGTAGACCCCTGCACATCAGTGGCGTTTCCGCCTTGCTCGGGGTGAAATGATTAAAAAAAAATGTATATATATATATATATATTAGAAAATTTTTAAGATATTCTACAATTTCATGGGTAATACATATTTCGCCGCCGATGATGACCTTGCGGCTCGTCAGTTCCAATTATTACAACAGTTAATCTTCAAAATATCCCCCCACAAACCCTTATACACAGATGCTCCCATGTCCATATTTGTAACAGTAATTTACAAAAACAATACCTCGGTCATTCAAAAAAAAAAAAAAAAAAAAAAAAAACAAAGAGAGAAAAAAAGAAAAAAGTAGACAATTGATAAATGGAAAGAAGAGAAAAAAGAAAAGAACAAGAAATAGAAAGAAAACAAACAGTATACAGAGAAATGAATGTTAACATCAAGTATCGACATAACGTCTATAGCTACTCGTCTGCTTTCTTAAAAAAACATGACATGGAAATTTAACATTGAAATATAGTTTTAAATATAATGGAATATATTTACGGTAAAAAAATAAATTGTAAATCATAATTTTAATACAAATTAAAAAAAATAAATAACTACTATTAATATTATTTTAAAAAATTCAGTTAAAATAATTAAAACTTAAAAAAGAAAACAAAAATCATAATTAAATATAGGAAAATAGGAAAAGTTAGGAAGATAAACGTAAAAAGAGAGAGAGAAAAGGCAAATAAATAGAATGAAAGCGAATAGTATAGATACAAAAGAATTTTAAGTAAACGTTTTAGATGGACACCAACGTCTATTACAATTACCTGCATTCTTAGAAAATATATATATGCAGGTCTCATTAAAAATGGCGGTCAATGTATGATGGTTACATTTTGTTTATGTAATTTTTCATGTGATCTTGATTTCTTTCTTTTGCGGTCATAAATTATATAAAACTTGTCCATATGTTTTGTTTGTCCGAGTGCTTAAGGCTATTTTTTTAGCTATTTTTTAGTGATGCATGCCATTTTTTTATAAATGTGTTACCCCAAGCAAGACATTTTACTGCCACTGTTGAGCAGGGGGTTACAAAGAAGGTAAGTTATGAGAAAGAGTGACAGGTTACAGGGGGTATCAGGAAGAGGTTATGGGAAGGATGAGATTACTGATGAGAGTGAACAAAGAAAGACGCATGAGAGAGAGAGAGAGAGAGAGCGAGAGAGAGAGAAAGAGAGAGAGGATGCAAGTTAGTGAGATAGGAAATGACTATTGACTTTACTTTTGAATTCTTGAAGATTGTAGCTGTCGGGAAAGCAAGTAAACGGAATTGAATTCCACAGGCGGGAAGTGAGAGAGAAGAAGCTGCCGGAGTAGAACTTGCGTTTACAATTCATTGGTTTCACAATAAAAGGGTGAGACCTAGTTGCTAATCTTGTGGCTTGAGCAAATTCATGTATGAAGGTACCAGTGAGTCATCTGAGCAAAAGGCATGAAAGTATTTGTAGAAGAGACACAGGGAAGCCACATTGCGCCGGTGAGAAAGTGACTGTATCCGAGTTGCCAAGTCGGTATCGAACACATTATTTTACGAGTAACAGAATGTAAGTTGCTATGTATAATGTCAACAAGTATGTTCCAGATATAGTTGTGTAGGTCTCTGTGTGTGTTTAAATGGCATCGAATTGAGATCCGTTAAGAAAGATGTAGCGCCAATCTTCGAGTTAGTTTGGTAGTGATATGGCTGATATAATTATTTACGAAATTAGGATCAAGAACGCTGTTCTTCAAAGGACACCAAAAGACCCTATCCAGAACATACTTGTAGACAACACAAATATCATAGTATCATCAACATGCAAAAAAAAAAAAAGACTAAAAATAAATTTTTAATAAAACGAAAAAATCAAGACTCAATTACATCAACTACGAACATGCTAAAAACATGATTACAGTCAGTTAAGTGCCATATGTGAAACACGCTTGGGCGATCATGTCTTTTTCGAGACATGACTGACTGGGCAGAGGATTATCCCGCAGTAGGTTTCCATTGCTTTCTGCGGTAGACTGGTTGCCGACCAAGGCTATAGAACCCAATCTGTCCTGTTATTTAACCCATAACTGGAGGGAAGAGACGGATTATTACCTTTCCCAAGGGTATTGTGCGTAAGTGAATGCAATGGATTCAACTGGAATTTGAATTCGGCTCCCCGGTTTCTCGTTCAGAGCCGATATCCACTGTACCACAACGCACATCCGTCATGATTACAGTGCTCGGTACATAACACATACCACTACACCACATTGTACATAACACCACTTACATTCTGTTATGCGTAAAATAACAATCATCTTTGAAAACGGCTGAAAGTATAACCCACAGCACTCGGATAAATAAAACATTCGGACAATTTTTATATAATTTATGACCTCAAAAAAAAAAAAAAATAGAAAAAAAAAAAGAAAATTATAAAATCACATGAAAAATTCGCCCTAAAACGTATGCATCACACACTGTCTGTCATTCTTTTAATGACATCTGCATAAAAGAGAGATTGTGACCGATGTATATACGAAATGATTTCTTTGATCATTACTCATATTTAAGTAAATATTCTGTTTTTAATTAAACAGTATTATATATTTATATCTACTGGCCTGATTACTTACGATAAATTTTTGCCTGTGTCATTCGGCAGGATTCGAGCGTGCGACCCCTATCTACATAGGGGAAGCTACCATTTGATATGGCAACGACTTAGACCTCCCGACCACGAATTACCTCCAGTCTAAAGTAAGTTTTAATCAAGCCCATATAACACAATTTTCGAGTCATCGCAACAACCATATCTGCTCTGAAATGTATTGTAATGTCAACAAATGTAAACAGGTTACGGAAATTAACGAATTTTAAAGAAACTTTTTTTTTTAATCATCTCACCCCAAGCAAGGCATTCCACTGCCACTATTGCGCATGGGGCTACATAGGGAAGGTAAAGAGAAGGAGTGGTTAGACATAGCGAATGTCAGGAGGAAGGTGACAGATGAGTAAGGACACCGAGGATGAGGGTTGGGCAGATGGGAAGAGTGTTTGATAGAATGGGAGCAGGTTAGTGTGTTAGGAGGTGTCTATTGACCTTACATTTAAACTCCTGGAGATTGTAGCCGTCGGGGAAGCAATCGTGTGGAAGGGAATTCCACAGTCGGGAAGTGCGAGGAAAGAAACTGTTGGAGTAGAAGTGGCGGTTGCATTTTATCGGTTTCACTGTAAAAGGGTGGGATCTAGTTGCTAATCTAGTATCTCGTGCAAATTCGTATTTAGGGGGCACCAGTGATCTAAGTTCATCGGAGCGGAAGCCGTGAAAGTATTTATAGAAGAGACACAGGGAAGCCACGTCGCGCCAGTGGGAGAGACTGCAGGCGGTCTGCCAAGTCGGTATCTATCACATTACAGACCCTCCTCTGAACCTTATCGAGAAGCCCGAGGAGAATAGTAGGGGCACCCGACCAGATATGGCAGCAGTATTCAATGCACGGGTGGATGGTAGATTTATATATGTGCAGGATAGATTTAGACGGAAAAAACTTCCGGACCCTACACAGAGAACCGACTTTCATAGCAGCGGATTTAGCAATGGATTCGATATAGTCATACCATTTGAGGTCCGCTGAAAGTGTGAGACCAAAGAGGCGTATTGTTTTACTCTCTGGGAGGCAAGCCTGCTCCATGCTAATGGGAGGTAGGTGAGATTGTCGATGATGGTTAATTGAGAGTAGCTTCGTTTTAGAAGCATTAAAATTTACTAACCATTTCTTACCCCAGCCGACAATTTGAAATGATTTGTTTGAACATTATTTTTGATCGATACTCATATTTAAGTAGATATTCTGTTTTTAATTAAACAGTATTATATATTTATATCTACTGGCCTTAGTAGATATAAATAATATATAAAATAATGTTCAAACAAATCATTTCAAATTGTCGGTTTTTTATAACCAAGTTTCGTTAATTTCCGTAATATATATATATATATATATATATATTACGGAAATTAAATATATATATATATATATATTTATATATATATAAATTATGTTTTAGAACATGTACATAATTTCTTATATATATCAAAGAACTGAACACACATCACTTAGATGTTACCTTTGTTTCGACCACGTCAGTCTCTTCAAACTTTGCTTTGAATCGGATTGAAACTGCACGGAAAAATAAAATGAATGAAAATAATATGGCGCTTTCATTGATGGTTTTAATTACAGCACTAGAAGATTAATTAGTTATTATGAAAGGATTAAAATATAATTAAGTAGGCATAAAAAGTCTAAATTATTCAACCAAATATTTATATATATATATATATATATATATATATATATATATATATATATATATATTTATTATTTGAAAAAAAAGGATGATGTAATCGATCCTGATCTGGCATCACGACCTCAGTCACTTAACACGGATTCAGGGTTAATATTCAATATCTATAGGATCCTTTGTGTTTTACTTTGAAACCGTATATATATATATATGTTGGTAGCTTTTCTGGAAGAGTATTGCTGGTTTCAGTTTCAAGGGTGAAGTCTATTTTAGCTTCAACACTGGTTGACAAGATTTTTTAAGTTAGTATTTTGTGAATAGATTAGTAGGGAGAGGTTTATGAATTTGAAACAGGAAGCCTTGACTGGTAGAAGGCTTTTGAATAAGTCGCTTTCTGGAAAGTCTAAAAATAGATAAGCGTGAACGCTGCTGAGATGAGATCCTATTTGCAAAACAAATTTTTTTTCCATTATTTTTTTTTAATCATATCACCCCAAGCAAGGCTGTAACGCCACTGATGTGCAGGGGGATACATAAGAGTGAAAAGATTGGAAAAGAGAAATCCGGAAACCGCATCCTAAACAAGAAACAAGGGATGAGCCTCTTCACCTGTTCAATAGACGTGGGTGGAGTGTGAACCGGGCGATAGTTTAGTCTATCGACTCTAATAAATGATCACCGAAAGTTAAAAAAAAATAGTTTCGTGATTAAATTGCATAGATTTATGATTTTTGTGTATGAAAAGGTAATTTTATTTTTGTTTTCGTTGAATGTATTTTTAGTAGATTTAGGCACTTCTCTGAAGGGATATTTATGTATAGCGATATTATGTCTAAACTGGCCATATACTTTTTGACGTCTATATTTTTAGTTTGTTTAGGAGGTCGCTTGAATTTGTTTATGTGTGAGAGACTAATTTTGCCTAGAAGTGGGGTCAGGATTTGGCTTAGTGTACCGGCTAGTTTATGTAGAGCGCATCCTCTCCCTGATATGACAAATCTTGTTGGTATGTCCTTTCTATATTGGCTTACGGCCATATCACGTTGAATACACCGGGTCTCGCTCGATCACCGAAATTAAGCAATGTTGAGCCTAGTCAGTACTTAGATGGGTGACCGCTTGGGAATACCAGGTGCTGTAAGCATTTAGTGACGGTTGTGCGTTTTGGTGCAGTGGATATCGGCTCAGAAGGAGAAATCGGTGAGCCGAGTTAGAATTCCAGTTGTTTACCGTGCATTCACTTAAGCACTGGTACCCTTGGGAAAGGTATTAATCCGTCCATTCCCTCCAGTTATGGGTTAAATAACAAGGTTAGGACTTGAGGACCCTACTCTTAAAAACAAATCCCAATGAATCGTGAAAAGAAAAATGTTATAAAAATAACCTTACCCAAAATCACAGGTTATGACCTTAAATGATCCCATAAGGATAGATAGGTCATTAAGCCTAAAAAACAAACAAACAAACCGTGCATTCACTTAAGCACTGGTACCCTTGGGAAAGGTATTAATCCGTCCCTTTCCTCCAATTATGGGTTAACTTGGAGAACTTGCCCTTAAAAACAAATCCCAATGAATCTTGATACTCGAAAGGAAAAATGTATTACTAGACACAAAACTTATACAAAAAAATCAACAATAAATTGTTGAAAGAAAAAGGTATTACCAGCAATAAATAAATAAAATTTAATTGGCAATAAATGACCCACCGAAGTTGATATGCCATAAAAACAAAACAACCAACCAACCTTTATATATGACTTAGGCAGTCGGTATAATGTAGGTATTTTTGGATGCTGTTCCGTAAGTTTTAACCGGGAGGTTTCTTTAGTTTTTAATCATTTTTTGATGTTGTTTATGTATTTCTGTGTCTCTTTTGTCGATTCTCATTTTCTGTTGGTAGATGTGTTCGTCTATGATTACAATTCCACCGCCCTTATCGTAAGCGTGGAATTGTAATTATGAGATTCCACCTATAAACACGGCTGTGCTTAAATATAGCATATGGTAATGGTATTCACACAATAATATTATACTGTTTATCAAAATACGAAATATCGCTCATTCAGTAATGAATTAGAGCACTCTGGCTATTGGGCGTGTATAATGATAATATACGCGCTAAAAAGTCTGCCTTCTTTTACCGAGCGCCCATAACCCAGAGGTAGAATCGCCGACTGACGCTAATTCGGTCGGATTTCAGTCCTGGATTAAAAGCAATCGGAGTCTAACCGTACTGATGAGAAACAGCGAAACAGATCTGTCTGCGGATGACTATATATATATATATATATATATAGAGAGAGAGAGAGAGAGAGAAAGAGAGAGATAGATAGATAGATAGATATGCATGCATATATATATATATATATAATGAGTAATGATAACTAATGAAAGTATATTACACAGTTAAATATTTACTTTAAAAATGCTCAATACAAAAGTAGAGCATAAATATATAGTAATTATTATGTCATTTTTCATCATATTTCGATTTCTGCTTTGGTCTCACTACCAACCAAGTCTGCGGGGGGGACCTAAGGCAGGTCGTGGCGTGTTGTTATGGCTCCATTTCATGTTTTTCTATCTTCTCTATCATCCCTAGCATTACATAGATAAAGTTTTCCTTAGTGTGTGGGCTGTACTTAAGACAATTTTTTGTATATCTCTTATGCTGGGGTTTCCAGGGATTCTTTCAATGTGTTGTTTTGTTCCATTTTTTATCATTCCAAGTGCACCTACTATCACTGGCACAACTCTTGTTTTCAATTTCCACATTTTTTCTATTTCAATTTCCAGGTCTTTATAGTTTGACAGTTTTTCAAATTCCTTGATTGCTATGTTACAATCCGCTGGACAAGCCATATCAATTAATAGACAAGTTTTCTCCTTCTGGTTTTTAACAATAATGTCTGGCCTGTTTGCTTCAATTTTTCTGTCTGTGTAGATGGTGTAATCCCATAGAATGGTTACATCTTCTATTTCTGTAACCGGTGCTGGGTGATGTTCATACCAGTGTTTGTTGACAGATTTTCCATAATGTTTGCACATTGTCCAATGTAAATATTGCCCCACTCTATCGTGGCGATTTTTATATTCATTTGGAGCAAGCACAGAACAGCCTGAGATTAGGTGGTCTATTGTTTCTTGGTGTTTATCACAAAACCTGCATTTTGGATCCATATTATTATGCATAATATTTGCCTGAAAGTTTCTAGTGAAAAGACTTTGGTCTTGTGCTGCAAGAATAAAGCCTTCAGTTTCAGACTTTAATCCAGATGCACGTAACCATCGATGAGTATTAACTTTGTCAACATTGGATTTATTGGCACGTTCTGGATAATGGGCATGCAGAGGTTTGTCTTGCCAGCGCTGTTTCATCTGTTCAAGTAATAATAATAATAATAATAATAATAATAATAATTATTATTATTATTATTATTATTATTATTATTATTATTATTATACCATACTACAAATTGATAGCTATAAAGTTTCGGTGTTAAAACACCATCATCAGGCAATAAAATGTGTTTACTTTATTCGTGCTCATTTATCTAATTCGACATATTGGATTATTATTCCTCCATTTCGAATGATTTGTTTACGGTTACCTTGGAATTTGGTTCGGAATTTTCAGACCTCACTAGTGTAGAAAAATATAATTTTAAAATCAAGACAATCCGTCCTCATCCATAACAACGAACAAGGGACAAAATCTAATTCTGAGGACCCATTTGACATTGCCATGAGAGCACTGGATTCTGCAGAATCGTTAGACCTTCAGGATCTTCTTATTTAGTACAATCTCATGGCCCATTGTGACGTCGATATAAAAGATATGGGATTGTATAGAGATTCTGGTCTCATGGTTATTCATAACTCCACAAACTCAAAAGTAGATAAAATCCGTAAATACATACATAGAATACTGAAAAACTTTAACTTCTACTCCATCAGTTTCTTTTCTCGCATTTCCCACCTGTGAAATTCCTTTCTGTATACTTGTTTCTCTAACAGCTAGAATCTTCAAGAAAGCCAATTAACGTTTCTTATCTCCTTGACTTGCATCCTTTTTCTGACAACTCTTGTATCATGTCCTTCTCCCTTTCCATTCTACTCTCATGCAGCTCTCTTCACACCACTGTTCTCGTTCTTCTCTTATCCATTTTCTGAAACCCTTGTAACTTGTCTCTCTTTTTCAACACCCACCTCTTATGTAACCCCCTGTGCACCAGTGGCAATACTGCCTTTCTTGGAATGAAATGATTATAAAAAAAAATCTTGAAGTTATAGTAAACACCAATCTAAAAAAAAATTGAATTTCTAGATGTTACTCTTGACTTTTTATATTCATTTCACCCCAAGCAAGGCAGTAATGTCACTGATGCGCATGAGGTTACATAAGAGGGGAGTAATGAGAAAGAGGAACAAGAGTTAAAGGGGGTGATAGAGAATGGATAAGAGAAGGATGAGAACACTGATGTGAAGAGAGCGGTATGAGAGTAGAATGAAAAGGAAGAAAAATATTAGGTAATTTTTTCCCCGAAGGCCTTTACCCCTTCAAATCTTTCCAAAACATCCCTATTTCCGTGCAAATGTATATGCTGAACTCAAATCGATAATTGTTTATTGAAAAAAAACCTACCTTTTTTTCATTTTATCGGGAAGAAAAATATGGAACATTCTATCACTGTTTATCTCACCCCCCAACAATGGTTAAAAAATGTCATTAACTGCAGACTGACTTCACGCGTAAGTTTCCGATTTTTCGTCCTTTTTACTTCCATTTTGCGATTAATGCGCGGAAATGAGTTCCGAAACACAACAAATCGTGGAGCAATTGTTGAAACGGGAGTAAATAGAACGAATTCAGAATCCTACGTCTCAAGTCATTCAGCGGTTAATCAGATATGAGAACGGTGGTAAGGGGTGAGATATAGTCCGATTTATTTCTGGTCAATAACATGAAAAAAAGGTACGTTTCTTCTATAAACGATTATCGATTTGAGTTCAGAATATACATTTGCACGGAAGTAAGGATGTTTTGGAAAGTTTTGAAGGGGTAAAGGCCTTCGGGGAACAAAACAAAAATTTACCAAATATTATACAAGGGAGGGTTGTCAGGGAAAGGATGCAATTCACTGAGATAAGAGATGGTAATTAACTTTGCATTTAAATTCTTTGAGATTGTAGCTGTCAGGGAAGGAAGCATACGAAAGGGCTTTCCGCAAGTGGGAAGTGCGAGAGTAGAAGTTAGGTTTGACTGTAAAAGGGTGGGACCTAGTCGCTAGTATAGTAGCTTGGGTAAATTCATACAGAGGAGATACCAGGGAGCTAAGCTCATCAGAGAAAAGGCCGTGAACGTATTTGTGGAAGAGACAGAGGGAAGCCACATTACGTCGAGAAGAAAATGAATGGAGTTGAACTACAAGTTCGGGATCGATTACATTGCAGATTCTCCGTTGGATTTTGTCAAGAACACCGAGATGAATAGCAAGGTCACCCGACCAGATGTGCCAGCAATATTCAATGTACGGACGGATGATGGATTTATATATGTGCAAGATGGATTCAGACGAAAAAAAATTCCTGACTTTACGCAGTGAACCGACCTTCTTAGCAGCAGATTTAGCTTTGGATTCAATGTAAGTCATGTCTCTTGTCGTCGGCTGATAGTGTTAGGTCGAGGTGCAGTGTTTTGCTTTCAGGGATACTAGCCTAATCCATGCTGATAGTGGGATAGGAGCGATTCTTTATGGTGGTTTAATGATAGCAACTTCGTTTTGGAAGCATTACAATTTACAAGACATTTCTTACCCCAGTCCACCACAGATTGGAGTTACTTTTCAAGATCAGCAGCGAGGTTTGCTTTGTCAGCCTCGGAGAGATTTCTTATGGAGTCGAGAGTAAATAAGTCTGTCGCCAAAGTAGATGCCTGCTTCCGACCTGATTACATCAGAGATATCGTTGATGAAGATCAGAAAAAGAGTAGGGCCTAGAATAGAAATTAAGGGACACCTACGTTCGTGTGATAATATCTGGGAGCATGCCCATTCAAGACTACCTTCATTACGCGATTTGAAAGGAACGACTGGATTAGATCAAACAAGCGTCCAGTTATACCATAGCCCTGTAGCTTGTGCAGAAGGCCAGTATGTCAGACTCTGTCAAATGCTTTGGAGATATCTAGGGCAACAGCTCGAGTTTTGCAGTTCTTATCGTGAGCCTGGTATATATACTCTGTGATAGTTGTTAGTATATCAGCAGTAGACATGGTGAAGCGGAATCCATACTGCTCATCGGAGAAGAGGCCGTGGGTTGTCAGATGTTGTACCACTTCAGCATTGATAATAGCCTCGGACACTGCCAAAAATCGATAGGAGGCTGATAAAGCGATAACTAGAGGGTTCTCCATGGTTCTTAAATACAGGAACCACAGAGAAGAACTTCCAGCAGACAGGAAAACAAGAAGCAGAGAGGCAGTGGTTGTAAAGTTTGGAGACGACAGATGGAGTTCAGGGGCACATTTTTTCAGAACAATGATTGGTATCTCGTCACCTATGCTCGCCTTATGGAGGTCAAGCTTTGAAATTATGTTAGATATCAGCGTGGGAGTAATAGGAACGTCACTCAGTTGAGCCTGAGTTCTAGGTGGGAAATCGGGTACGGATACGCCAGACGGATCAAATAATGAGTTTGTGGAGAATCTTCGAGCAAAGCACTCGGCTAGTCGGCTGAAGGTTTGAGGACCTCAAATTTATTTATTAAAGGGATGATTGAGGGTTTGCTGCTATTTAACACATTTTTACAAAGCCGCCAGTTGTCTTTGGAGCCGAACTTGCGGGATGCTATACGCTGCTTCATTCTTTCAGCAAACAACAGCTTAGCATCATTTAGTATCCCCTTGCAATAATTACGAGCAGAGGCAAAAAGGTACCTATTAGGGTCAGACGCGTGGCTCTGATAAAGCCGAAGAAGGGATTCCTGTAGACAATAGCGGCCGAGCAAGCACTCAGTTAATAGTAATTATTCATCATATATAAAGTATAATGCTAATTATTTCTACATACATCCATAATCAAATCACTAACCATCCATTGTTGAACACACAATTAACAGCAATTCCTCTACTGAAGACATTTTATGTCAGCAAAGCTGTTACTATAATGCAGCCCTAAAAACAGTGATTATAATTGCAAGGATATTAAATATAAACAGATTAACCATAATACTGAACATAATTGAAATAGGAAAATAATTTGTTACACACCACAATTTAACCAAATAGTTAGTATCAAGTCAATCAATAAATCCCTTAATCTAGTTCCAAAATATTTCCGAACTAATGATCTACTTCGTAAAAGTTTTAATAAAATATACTGGAAATTAGTTATAGCTGCACCCATAATCTCCGTATGATAATAAAAAAAACACAATAATAAAATTCTAAAACAACATTATAATATAAATTATAACCAAAGTATCACAAATAATGATGATAACATGTTATGTCGCCAAGTATAAATGAATAACTCAACAACAGAATCAGAATATAAGTTGTATTCCGCGGAAAAACGGTTAGTATGTACAGAAGTGATTAGTAATATTTACAATAGAAAGATACAAGAGTCCAATCCGTCGTAAGACGTGTGTATACGTGATTACTTCCGGTACGCCACCGGAAGTGTGACTAACTCTTCACTGACTCGCACTGACTCTTCAGTAACTCATTAGAGACTCTCAAGTGACTCTCTACGACTCATTATTTAGTCGTCCCTCCCAGTAAGGGCAACATATGACACATGGTCAGTTTATATCTGGGATTTCCGGGCTATATGGCCCGGCCAAAAAATGTCTGTCTATTTTTGCCCAGTCGTGCTTCTACACTTCGGCGGAACCACGACTGGGTTATTGCTCTCTGCTCGGAAGCAGAGAGCGCCCTCTACCCGAAGGAAGAGGGCTGACAGTGTCGTAGAATCGTCAGTCTAGTGACTCTCTACGACTCTCTTGTAGAGAATCCACCATTGCTATATATAGCAATGGGAACAGTCCATTTGTAGTCAAATAAGAGCGGCGCCCTAACATAACACAAGTTCCCACAGTTGTCATAACCTTAACTTATGTCCTATGCAAAATAAATGTCTTACAGATTCCATTGTATACCAAGCTACTATCACCACCAATTAAAAACCTTATATTACCATCGGATGTACTAAGAATAATTTTAAGTTTTGATTTAACCAGCATAACGTATCTTTCAATAATAAATCACATAGAATTTCTATTTCACTATCTAAATACTACTGGCAATTGACAGATGCAAATAAAACTCCTACATTTAAGTGGAAAATTATAACTAAAGCTACATGTAAATCATTACATGAAATATGTTTACATGGCTTACAAAAAATCCATGTAATAAAATTTCCAAAAAATTGACTTACTGAACCAACGTAATGAAATAACTAATTTCTGTAATCATAAAATATTTTTTAAATATATCTGAAATTATCTCAAATAATTTAAATAAGTTTAATCATATTATTACTTAAATAATTTTAGCATATTGAACTGGACATTTGTTAATTATTATTATCATATTATTTTTTATTTGTACTTATGAAATAATTCACTCATAATTTTAAAAAGATTCCGTTTATTGAGCTGGATTATTTTTAATTACCTTTATTATTTTATTTGTACTTATGAACAAATCGATATATAAATTTAAAAACATACATGCTCAATAACTGAGAGTGTTCTAATTCATTACTGAATGAACGATGCGTATATGCTAAAGTAGCTACTGTTTTTCAAAGTCTACTATTCTTCCGGAGTGCTAAATCAGCTCTATTTACGCTCTCCCACGTTGATTGAGCACCATGGGGAAATGCTAAACATTAAAAACAGTAACTACTCACCGACTTTTACGCTCTCCAGAAATGAATTAAACACTTTTCGCTACTGGCATTTGTATGCATTATGTATATAACATGCTAAAATCTGCCTTCTTCCACCGTGTACCGAAATCTCAGACGTAGAATCTCAGATTGATGTTAAATCGGTCGGGTTGCAATCGAATGACTAACCGATGAGCTGTGATTCAGCGAAACAGGACTGATTACGGATGCTTTCCTTCCTCCCCTCCTCTCTCTCCATATATATATATATATATATATATATATATATATATATATATATATATATATATATAGAATAAAAAGTGTGAGAGGTCGTGAACATTTTGTTTAAAGTGTATATTTATTGATGTTGTTATTATACATGTTATGATGCTTTAAGTGTCTGTATTGGTATTTGGGACGCTACACGTGTTTCGAGTCTAAGGTTGACTCTCTTCAGGCGAATAAGCTTGTGGCTTTACGCATCAAGTTCTTTTTGTTTCTGAGGGCCAAGTTGTTTGTTTATAAATAAATAAGTAGAAAATAAAAATAAAGAAATAAAAAAATAAATCAAATCAGTAATATATATATATATATATATATATATATATATATATATATAAATTCAAATAGAAAGTAGCATGTAGGTAAAATCCCAAGGAAGAGCCTATTGATATATATGTTAAAAACTGATCGAGCCAGAGAGCCCGATGTAAATAAAATTATCTTATATATATTAACTGTAAAACGATGAGACCTACCTTCCAAGGTGATACTGCACACATAAATTTAGTTCATTATAAAGCTATATTTTATTATGTATACGTATATGTAATATGATAATATTAAAATGGTAATCAAAATCCGATACTCAGTGTTTGATGCTGTTACACTATAGACATAGATATATTAGTCATATATGATAGTATATAGTTTAAACTTGTGTCATATTTATGGGTTAAAGTGTTTAATATCAGAAAAGACCGTATATCAGTTAAATGCCATATGTGATACACGCTTTGGGCGATCATGTCTCGAAAGAGACATGATTGACTGGGCAGAAGATTATCCCGGAGTAGGTTACCATTGCTTTCTGCGGTAGACTGGTTGCCACCCAAGGCTATAGAACCCAATCTGTCCTGCTATTATAACCCATAACTGGAGGGAAGAGACGGATTAATACCTTTCCGAAGGGTATTGTGCCACCCAAGGCTATAGAACCCAATCTGGCTTATTTTTTAACTCATAAATGGAAGGAAGAGACGGATTAATACCTTGTATTTGTGTGTAAGTGAATGCAATGGATTCAACTGGAATTCGAACTCGGCTCCCTGATTTGTCGTTCCGAGTCGACCTGAATATTACGTTTAAGCTTGATGTAACTGGAGAGGATGGATGGATGATCTCACATGTATATATATATATATATATATATATATATATAACAAAGAAGAAAGACAATGATAGGTATGGAAATAAGGGAAATTGATAGAAGGGATTTTCGAGTATTAGAGAGACTATTTTGTGTCAGTTGGTCTCGCATAAATAGTACATGGCTTTGCCAACGGGAAACGGCAAATGACTGAATTTGCCTCGAGTAATAGATGTTGCCGACGCCGTGAAGGAAGCTGAAGTGAGGGTTGGAGGAAATCTAAACGAGGAATTTAAGTCTTAGCGTTGAATACTGGTCGGGTAAACGAGTGAAGCGATCAAGTGTTCATCTCTTAATCCCTTCTATAATCGCCTTTCCGCGATTCTGAAGCCGGGTGGATCATGGGAGAACGCGAGGAAAGGAGCAGATGGTTGGCGGATTTAAAATGAAGACATGATTGCGAAGGAAAAAAATATGCACACACAATCAACACTTATAAGAGCTGAACTGATCTATCTATCTATCTATCTATCTATCTTAGTCTGTTCGTATCTATCTATCTATCTATCTATCTATCTATCTATCTATCTATCTTTGTATGTATGTATGTATGTATGTATGTATGTATGTATGTATGTATCTATCTATCTATCTATCTATCTATCTATCTCAGTCTGTTCATATCTATCTATCTATCTATCTATCTATCTATCTATCTATCTATCTATCTATCTATCTATCTTAGTCTGTATGTATGTATGTATGTATGTATGTATGTATCTATCTATCTATCTATCTATCTATCTTAGTCTGTCTGTCTGTCTGTATGTATGTATGTATCTATCTATCTATCTTAGTCTGTATGTATGTATGTATGTATGTATGTATCTATCTATCTATCTTAGTCTGTATGTATGTATGTATGTATGTATGTATGTATCTATCTGTCTTAATCTGTATGTATGTATGTATATATCTATCTATCTATCTTAATCTGTATGTATGTATGTATGTATGTATGTATGTATCTATCTATCTATCTATCTATCTATCTATCTATCTCAGTCTATTTATAATATACGTAGTCATAATTTGGCGGAGTGGTAATTACGATCACCACCGAAAAGAATTCGAATAACATCTTAGACTACTCCTGTCTTTTTATTTTAATGTTTTTTCCGAAAGAAAACCGATTCATTGATCATATTTCCCTTACATCCATTAGTAAACTCGGTTAGCGACTGGATGCTTGAGAAATCTACTCAACCCTAAATTACTCAACCTGGCCAGAAAATGATACCAGAATGGTTAATTCGTCCTTTGTAACGCTTGGCGGATAAAAGTTAGGATTATTATAGACATATGTGTTTAACCAAGTTAGTCTTCTTTTATGTTGTGTGTTATTCTGTGTTGTACTCATTGTGGTGCTAAGTTCGCTGAAGTTGTTGCCCTGGATCTCTAGAAAGCGTTTGAAAGGGTTTGACATTTAGCCTTTTGCGCAAGTTACAGGGCTTTTGTATTAATAGACGCTTGTTCAATCCAATCTAATCTTTCTTCTCAAATCGTGCAATGAATGTCCTATTAAACGGACACGCTTCCAGATGTTATCACACGAACGCGGATGTTCCTCAAAACGCTATCCTACGTCCTACGCTTTTCGTGATCAATGAGCTTCCTGATGTAATCTGCTCACAAGTAGACATCTACGCCGATGACACCACCATTTACTCTTGCCTCAATATGAAACCTGCCAAGGCTGATAAAATAAACTCCACTCATGCTTTTGATAAGTACCTTCACGCTGTGGAAAACCGGGGAAAAATGGCTAGTAAATTCTAATACTTCCAAAACAAAGCTGCTTTCCTTTAATCACCATAGACAAACTGTCCTATCTCCCATCGCTATGGGCGATGCTAATCCTCCTGAAATCAATACCATGCGCCTCTTCGGCCTCGCTGTCACAGCCGACCTCAAGTGGAACGACTACTTTTAATCAATAACTACAGCTACTTAAAGAAGATCGAGTCACTGTGTCGGGCGAGGAAGTTTTTCTCAATAGAATCTATCGTGTACATATATTGTTCGTCGGTGCATTAAATACTGTTGCCATATCTGGTTGGATACTTCACCGATTCACCTTGGGGTGCTCGACGAAATTCAAAGAAGGATCTGCAATGTAATCGATCCCGATTTGGTAGCTCGTCTTCAGCCACTTTCTCTCTGTATTTTCTGCAAATATTTTCACAGCTTCTATTCTAACGAGCTTATCTCCCTTGTGCCCTTTTTACACAAATTTACTCATGCTAGTAGACTGGCAAACTGGCAAATAGGTCCCACCTTTTACAGTCAAAACGGTCAAATGTAAACGCCTCTTCTACTCTATAATTTTATTGTCTCGCACTTCCTGCCTTTGAAACTCTCCTCTGTAAACTTGCTATCCTGAGAGCTACAATCTCCAAGAGTTTAAGAGCAACGTCAATTGCCATCTTTTACCAACTTGATGTTGTATATTACGCTGGATCTCCAGACAAACAAGGATCGTCTTGACAGGCGAGCAACACGTATATATAAAAATATAATTATTTTTATTCTTCGTTGGTGATGGTTGCATGGAGTAGGAGGGTAACAAGAGAGAGATAACGCACACGCAGGAGTTGTCAGGGAATCATTAGCTAGTCTTTCATTCTTCAGCTGGCGGGGGTCTCTTGCTACGCAGTTTTGCTTTTTCGGTCTGTCACTTAATTGACGTCATCTATGGTGCTAGCTACCCTACAACACAGATGTATCTACATCTGTGTTGTAGAGTAGCTAGCACCTCTTCAGCACTCTAACCGATGAACGGCCTCTAGCTTAAAAGAGTCTACGAGTATGTATTTAAAGCGTTGTTTTTAATAAGTTGCGACGAACAGATTAGTATTCGGACTAATTGACTTCGTCGGCTATTCACCATTTTGACCCTCCTTTCTTTTGCTCGTAAGTTTTGTTTTGTTATTTTTTTTTTAATCGTGTCACCCCAAGCAAGGCATTCCACTGCCACTATGGCGCAGGGGGTTACATAGAGGGATTGGGTATAGGAAATGTCAGAAGGAGGGTGATAGACGACTTAGAATGTACATAGGGAGAGAGTTGGAGAGAGTGGGAGTGAGTTAGTGTGTTAGGAGGTGTCTGTTGACCTTGCATTTAAACTCTTGGAGGTTTTAGCCGTCGTGGAAGCAAGCATGTGGTAGGGAATTCCACAGGCGGGAAGTGCGAGGAAAGAAGCTGTTGGAGTAGAAATTGTGGTTACATTTCATCGGTTTCACTGTAAAAGGGTGGGACCTAGTTGCCAATCTAGTATCTCGTGCAAATTCACATCTAGGAGGCACCAGTGATTTAAGTTCGTCAGAGCAGAAGCCATGAAAGTATTTATAGAAGAGGCACAGGGATGCCACGTCACGCCGGTGATAGAGATACTGCAGGCGGTCAGCCGGTCAGCCGGTCAGCCAAGTCGGTATCAATCACATTACAGATTCTTCGCTGTATTTTGTCAAGAACCCCGAGGAGAATAGAAGGGGCACCCGACCAGATGTGGCAGCAGTACTCAATACACGGGCGGATGGTGGATTAATTGTTTGTAACTTATTGTTTTGTATTTTTATATATATCCGCTAGCACCAGATACTATGCTGAATAAATATCAGTCAGTTAAGTGCCATACGTGATACACGCTTGGGCGATCATGTCTCGAAAGAGTCATGACTGACTGGGCAGAAGATTATCCCGCAGTAGGTTGCCATTACTTTCTGCGGTAGACTGTTGGTAAGAAATATATATATATATATATATATATATATATATATATATATATAGAGAGAGAGAGAGAGAGAGAGAGAGTAAGAGACATTTGCATCCTTTTCTTTAATAAGTGATTTGGTAACGCCATCTAGCGGTTGTTAAGAGGCGTTCTTGACAGACAAAGTGAGTAATTTGACATTTTCTAAGATGTCTTAAAAAAAGATATATTTCGGTGTTCAAACCTGCTCAGGAATTATTGAAAAATACTTTTCACTTCCCAATTTCGTTGAGCCTGGTCAGTACTTAGATGGGTGACTGCTTGGGAATACCAGGTGCTGTAAGCGTTTAGTGACGGATGTGTGTTGTGGTGCAGTGGATATCGGCTCGGAAAGAGAAATCGGTGAGCCGAGTTCGAATTCCAGTTGAATATCCTGCATTCACTTAAGCACTGGTACCGTTGGGAAAGGTATTAATCCGTCCCTTCCCTTCAGTTATGGGTAAATAACAGGGTAGGACTTGGGGACCCTGCGCTTAAAAACAAATCCCAATGAATCTTGCTACTCAAAAAGAAAAAAATGTATTACTAGACACAATACTTATATAAAAACAACAATAAATTGTTGAAAGAAAAAGGTATTACCAGCAATAAATAAATAAAATTTAGATGGCAATAAATGGCCAGCTGAGTTTGATATGCCATAAAACAAAAACAACCAACCAACTTCGATCCAATAAAACAGGATGATTTTTGGTTTTATCTAACTCAGTCCAGGTTTGTCTTGTCTTAAAGTCAGAACGCTACGTTCACTTCACCGAGCTTGCTCTTGTGTGTCGACCCAATTTTTATACTGGGAACTTTTTTTGCCATATTTCTGTTGCCTTGCATTATACTGTTCATTTACTTGGCATATTTTGCTTATTCACCTCATATTACCTTTTGGTTCATTCTTTTCTTTTTCTTGTTATTGTAATCATTTATTGCGAACTTTGTCAAATTCTTTATTTTTTTTTAAATTCCACCATTTATTTACATTTAACCATGGCCACTCACTCTACAGATGCTGCGTATGAGTAAAATGACACATAAGAATGTTGGAGTTGGAGTCTGAGTTTAAGTTTTGTATAACGGCATATCGACCTCTGTAGGTTATTTAATGCCAAAAAGGTAAGGTTTTAAGGTATTTTTTTAATGTTCGGTTATAGTGAGAAGATCAGATTTTGATGAAAATTATTATTTTATTTTAAAAAACTTCTAGTTTTGTATTTAAAATGTATTGCTGGAAATATTTTTCCTAAAAAAAATTGCTGGTATTATTTTTTCTTCAAAAATGTATATTTTTCTACAAAATTATTTTCATGTATATATTTCTATGAAAGTCTATTTTTATACTTTCATAGGGTTTTGACAAATCGGGATGTGGAGTTCGAAATCCAGTTGAATTCCACGCATTCACTTACGCACAAATACACTTGGGAAATGTATTATTCCATGCCTTTCTTCCGGTTATGGGTTAAATAATAAGACAGATTGAGTTCTATAGCCTTGACTGGCAACCAGTCTACCGCAGAAAGCAATGGCAACCTACTGCGGATACTCTTCTGCCCAGTCTCTTTCGAAATATGATCGCCCAAACGTGTATCACGTATGGCAGTTAACTGACTGAGTGTTTTGACCCTAGGTTGGGACTTATCTATTTACCCATAGCTGGGACCCTAACAGGTGCTACCACTCCGGATCAATTAAGAGGTGGTTCCATGCTCCTCACAACCTCCCAATCAGAGGCCTTGTTGCCGGACGCAGTTTACCGTCATACTCAAGACCTAGGATGTTCGAGAATGATCTTAAACACATAAAACAAAGTTTAAAAACTGAAAAGACGCAGGGTTTTCTTGGTGTACAAGGGCTGAACAATAGTAGATAACGACGAGAATTGAGTAAATACATCACATCGTGTTTTTACGGTGGATTAACGCTAGCCTATTCGGTTTTATGCAAATATGGGCTGGTCGCTAAATGGTACAATACCTTCAAAAGAAAAAACAACCTGAGCCGTTACTTTTCAATTTTAGTGCCTTAGGCACGGGCTTATTTCACTCAAGAGTGCATACTAAAACGGTCGAAAGAATGATATTAATGAAGGTAAGCGTCGAAAGAAAATGAAAAGATTAAATCAGAAGTTAATAATACAAAGAAAACAGGTTGGGGAGGGCTTAGCATGAAGTCTTCTGTTAGCAGCTCTGTTATAGAAAGAAAGACGGTAATATCAAAGACTAGCAAAGAGGAAAAGAAAGCACAAGAGTTTTCGAATTTGGTGGGGTAGCGAATTTGGTGTGAGTGGACAGGGATTATAATTCAGGGTATCTAAGTGACTGTAAGGTTAATAGAAAGGATCAGTTTTGTCGTGGGTCGGATTTTTCGGATATACGTCTGTCTATGTTCAGACTGAACGGAGTCGGTAAAGAAGGAGAGAATTTTTGTCATCGGTGTTGGGTTGAGACGTCAGTTAGAAGCAAAGAAACGAAAATGTTTTTCTTTTCTTTTCTTTCTTTGAGAACAAAAGTTTAGAAAAAAAGAATGTGTCAATCGCAACAAAAGGATTAAAAAATTTTTTTCTTCTGCTTAATTTCTAGATATTTTTTAGTTTCCTTGAGTCTCTTTCTTGATTATTTCTGAGCATTAGTTCCACATTTCTACTATTTATTTTTTATATTTATATTGTTCGGATATACTCATTGCCGTGTTAAGGACGTTTCAGCCATTGTACGTTCCAGCTTTCTTCAGGAATTTCGAACCGAACCCTTTATTTCGGTCACTGCGATAAATTGTTCTAATTCTATGTGAGATGCCACTTCTGGATGCCATGTAGTTATCTCTTTTTTAATTTAACTCTCTATTTATTATTTAAAAAAAAAATTAGTAAAATATTTTTTTACGTCTGTTATCCCGCTCAACGTAAATTCATGAAATTTTAAGAAATTCAATTTTGTTGCGATGAATGGTTTTATTAGTTAAAAGCAGGACTCATTGCGGAATGTATTATTTAAAAAAAAAATAATAATTTCAAAAATAATTTCATCCATTTGTAAATAAGTCATGGAAGTTTCATTAAAACCCGACGATTATTTGATTTTTCCAAGAATTTTTAAATTAATGTGTTTGTCACCGGAAAAAAAACTGAGATATGTAATATTACGTGTTCATTTTAAACTCTCATAACAATTTGGTTACCCGCTAACTCAAAACAAGATTTTTTATCAAAATTACGAACGTGTTAGAAGGAAATACAAAATTTAAAAGAAAATTAAAATATACTTTGATCTTTCCTTTTAATAATAATATAAACATTTTGACGGAAAAAGTTCGTTTTTATTAAGTTCGGGACCTTTTTTTATTCATACTATGCAGTTTTTTAACGATTTAGGGACGGTACATATTATAAACGCTAATGTGTGTGTTTGAATATTGATCGCCAGTGAAAGAATAATAGAAGAAAAATGAATCCTTCCACAGGCGATCAGGTGACCACTAAGTAACTATAAAAGCACCAGACATGTCAGGGGGTGACGTTTGTTGAACGTTGAGCGGCGGGGCGTTGAACAATAGTGAATAATTAAAGTGCAGTGAATAACGAATCACTCGAGTGACCTAACTGTGAATCAATCGTATTACCAGTAACTAGCTGAATACAGCAAGTTATACAACCGTGTGATACCAACACTTCAGTAACTTGGTAGGTTAACATAACCAAACGAGAATACAAGATACTTTTTAAATACACCTCTTCTTTGTGTGCGTGCGTGTGTGTGTGTGTGTGTGTGTGTGTGTGTGTGTGTGTGTGTGTGTGTGTGTGCATAATTTTGTTTGTTTAAAAATTGATTGAGTGCATTCTTTTTTTTTTCAAAGGAGACCTTTTTCGTCCAACATTTCCTAACAGAAAAAATATTTCACTACCTGACGAAATACTAGTAAGTTAGTACCGAAACACAACGGCTCTTGTGTTGAGGTAAATAATTTTTTTGTTATAAACTTTTAATAAAAATATTATATAATGTAATACTAATACTACTTCTAAGATATATATATATATAATCAGCATGCAGTGTGAGTATAGAAGAATCCAAAAGAGTATCCTGTACATAAAGTGGTAGGATAACTCTCTAAGAGAGCTCCAAACATATATGCATATAAATACATATAGAGCAAATATAAGAAAAAATTAAGGCAGACACGTTATTTCATGGTGAATCGAAGGTATAGGCCTTTAAGCTGATGATGGTTCGCCTGAAATAAGCCTATAATTCCGATTCACCATGAAATAACGTATCTGCCTTAATTTTTCTTTATATATATATATATATATATTTATGTGTGTGTGTGTGTGTCTAGGATGAGGCAAAAGTCGAGAACTATGGGAGTTAATCACATCTTCACCACTTGTTTGAAAGGCTCCTTACTCTCCAGGCTTGGCATTGTGTCACTTATAGCTCTTCCCGAATCTGAAATCTACGCTGAAAGAGAAGGGATTTGATCCAGGAGAGGAAATTATGTGAAAAGCAACAGCCCAATCCCTAGATAAACTCCCAAGTGAATTATTTTGAAGGTAATTGAATAACATTTGTGAAACGTCCAAAATTGACTTTTTAGACCCCAAATCAGCTATGTCATGGGAAAATACAAACTCCGACGCGTGTGTTTGAACACTGATCGCCAGTGAAAAAATAATACAAGAAAAATTGATTATTCCACAGGCGATCTGGCGACAACTAAATAACTATAAAAGCACCAGACAGAAGTCTGGGGTAATGTTTGTTGAGCGGAGGAACGTTGAGCAATAGTTAGTAAATGGAGTTCAGCGAATAAGAAATCACTCTGTGAATGAACAGTGGTTCAATCGTATTAAAAGTAACTAACTGAATACACCAAGATATACAACCGTGTGATACCAACACCCCAGAAACCTTCGGGATTCCAGTCTCAGCGAGTCTTTTTTTAATCTCTAAAAATTGCCGATCTTAGCTATTTGTCAGCACAATGTAAAATCTTTCGAAATGTAAGATGCATTTCTGGATCTTTATTAGCTACTGAAGTGTTTTATTAATCAGATCTGGAACAAATATTATCTTTTCTTTAAAATATTGCTCAGCTGTTGAGAGCTGTATTCCAAACTTGACAGTCGGTATTTTATCTAATTTTTGTCTACAGTGGACATATCTGCACAAATTACTTGAGAAATATAACAAGTGCCATTTATATAATTTTTAACTACCCAGTAATCTTAGAAATTCTGGAAAACATTCTTCGTAAACTGTTGGGACGCCCGCGCCTATTCGGCTATAATAGACTATTCCATTACTATGTAAAGTAATGGTGGCATCTACGTAGGAGAGTGTGCCTCGCCGTGTTCAAAAATTTGTTGTATTTTTAGTTTATTTTTGGGTTCATCCCCCTCCCATCATTTCATTTTTCATTAAATATTTTACATTATATTGTATATATTATATTGTATATAAATACATTTTTATTGTCATGGGTTAATTTCCCCACTTTTTAGGTGTCCTTTGTAAGTTTCTGGCATTGTGGTGTACGAAGGATTGGGAGTAGATGGATGGGTTCTTTTGGTGACTGTGCAAATTGTAACGAGTGAATGGGTCGTGATAGTGTTTAGCTAGGTATAGGATAGTTAAGTGAGAACCAACCTCTCCCCCTCCCCTTTTAGGCCTTGTGCCATAATTTTGTATTTTTATACAAAATAAATACAGAGTGTGCCTCGCCGCCGTCTTTTTGATTTATTGAAAATTCGGATTATTACACGTATTTTTTGTTACACAGAGTTTAATTGTGAGTACCTGTTTTGTCACTTGTTTTGTTCTGTTTTCGTCGCGCGTGGCGCTTTGGTGAACTTTTTTGTTGAATTTTTGTGTTTTGTGAGGGGGGGGCAAGTCAAGCTATGGCTTCGTCTCCCCAGCCGTCTACTTCTGCTGTGGGCATGCCGGCGGTAACTCCATCACCGACGGCATGGAAAAAGGCCCCAGTAACAAAAGATGCCAAGTACTATTCGCAAATGCGGGAAAAGTACCAGGAATATATCAAGGGAAATGAATTGGTAGCAATACCAGAAGTTGTTGACGTAATGGCAAAGAGGACAATCTCTCTGCTGACAGCCGATGAAAAAACACGAAAATTTATTGCTGTCAGTAGGGAGAACATGGAAGAAGCCCTGAATGCCCTAAACATTGTACCTTGCGTACTGGCAAGAAGGTCCCGTGCAATGTGGGACATCTTGCTGGGCTCGGAGGGTGAAGCAAAGGATCTGGCCGGAAATGTTTTGACAGCAAGGGGTATTCGGTTTCAAACCGAGTACCTCGGTACGAGAAAAACAAAAGTAACAATACATGGCGTGCCAGTGGACATTTCCTGTGACCATGTCGGAGCTTTTTTTGCTGCTTTCGGCGCAGTAGAGGAGGTGGCACGCATAAAGAGCAAGGCCGGTGTGGCCATGGAAGATATATGTGTCATCGTGGTTATGGACCGCGTGAATTTTTTGAAGGTCCCAGACATCCTGTTGTGTCGAGGAAGGAAGCTCTTTGTAGTGGTGGAGGGAAGGAAGCCGCACTGCTGGGCGTGTGGTCTGGCCGGACACACCTTCAAAACGTGTCCGGCAAGGAAACCGGAGGAAAACCAGGTGACACCGGAAACACCGCCGGTGTCGAAAACAACAGTGTCTCCTGAGGAAAAAGCAGAACCCAAAAGCAGTGAATGGACGGAGGTGGTTAGGAGGGGGAAGAAAGTTGCTTCACCTCCTCCACAACATGAAAAATCTCCGTCCCCAGAAAAGAAGAAGCCTCGCAAGGAGGCAAAGCAACAACAGCAGCAGCAGGAGTCTCGACAGCAGCAACAACAACAACAACACAAGGAACCACAGAAGCAGCTGCCGGAGGCAGATAAACAACAACAGCAAGACGTGGAAATGCCTCCTCCACGGTCATCATCTTTGAAGAGGGCTCGAGAGGAGGAAGAGGATGTAACCATAAAGAAAGGAAAGAAGGAGGAGCGTAGCAGAGCAGAACGGATCATAGCTACCCCCAGGACCCAATCCGCCCCTGCATCACCTGAGAGGACTATTATTGTTGAGGGGAGGAGTCATTCTGTCTCCCCAGTGAGATATATACCTTCTCCTTCTCCTTCCCCTACACCTCCCACACCCTCCTCCCAATCAGTACCTTCCTCCCCGAAATCTGCACATCCCTCCCCGAATCCTGAAAAACCCTCCCCGAAACGGGAGAAAAACAAAAAGAACATTTTCGCAAACGTAGATGTTTGCAAAGTAGACAGACAGGCCTTAGAGAGGGACCTTTCTTCTCAGAAGAAGGCCCTCCTAAGGCCTCTATTTAAATTAAAAAATATAGATGGGAAGTCTATCGAGGACCCTGCCAATTTCCCAGGCGCTCCCGGGGTACTGACTTTGATCAGAAATACCGGGGGATGTAAAACAAAAGCCTGGGAATTTGTGCAGGGGGCCGTCGAGGCCTTCCCTAAAATACAAATGTGTCAAACGGGCACAAAATATCTTCAGCGGCTTTCACATTTCTGTGCCGGGAGGGTCCCCGTCATCCTCCACCCATCTTTATATAGGGCTGTAAAGCTAACCTTCCCTACGGACGTCGGCGGCATTGTCCAGGACGGACGAATTACGTCCGATATTGGCACGGGCAACCTTGGACAATCCGTCGGGGTCCCTACTCCCATAGATTTTCGCTCAGTATGTAACCAGAAGTAATTTTCTGCTTTCTTTTTCAGGTCTAAACGATGTCAATTAAGTTAGCCAGTATGAACGTGAAGGGCCTTAGGGATCGGAGTAAGGCTGCCCGCCTGCTTCGGGACCTCTTGTCCTTCGGCGTGGATGTCGCCGCGATCCAAGAGACTCACTTTGTTTGCAAGGTCGATGCTTGTGTGCTGTCTAACGACTTTGTCGTCTATTCAGCATATGGGAACCGGCTGGCCAGAGGAGTTTCTTTGCTGGTCAAGCGTACCCTGGACGCGAAGGTGGATCTTGTCCATGTCGGTGCCGAGGGCCGGCTGATCGTGGCCGATATTGCAGTGAAAAGCAATGCGTTTCGACTGGTTGCGGTTTATGCGCCCAACGACCAGGAGGAGCGCATCTCGTTTTTTCGGCGGTTGGAGCCCTTCCTGGTGGATTCCAAGCGACTCGTCTTAGTGGGGGACTGGAATGCCATCCTGGACCCCAAGTTGGATAGAGGGCGGGGAGCTAGAGGGAAGGCACGTGATCGTAGCTTGGTTGATCTGATCGAGGACTTCGGTCTAGTCGATAGATACCGGGCCGATCACAAGGGCGGGAGAATGTGGACGTGGACTAATAGTTGGCCTTCTACCAAGGTGGCTAGCTACCTTGATAGAATGTTAGTTCGTGAAGCCGAGCTAGATTTCTTAGATTGTCCCACGTTCCACTGGCTAGGTTACTCGGACCACAAACTCGTTTGTGCCCGGGTAAATTTAGAAAATAGGGTTAGAATGGCTGGTTACTGGAAGTTCAACGTGTCCTTACTGGACAGGCGGGACTTCCGGCGCCAGCTAATTAACTTAGTGCAGCGGGCGTTAACTGGGGGAGTCATCGGGAATAAGTGGTGGGATAACCTTAAGGATAGTATTAGGTCTTTCACCACTCAGTTCAGCATTCGGCTCAAACTAGATAAGGCTGACAAGGTGAAGACACTTAGATCTAATTACTCCCGGGCGGTGGCTGGTGGGGATCCCCTAGAGCTAGCCATAGCTAAGGAGGCCGTGGACCGGTCGAATAGCGATCGTTACATGGGCCAGGTAGTTAGACATAAGTTAAGCAAGATGTCTTCCGAAGCTGTGAACATGGGCGCAGAATTGCGCAAGGAAGAAATTCGCCGCGGAGGCGACCGGTACATTCGAGAGGTTCGCAACCCGGAGGGACACACTCTGCGGTCGACTGATGACATGTGCGAGGCGTTTCGGCGGCATTTCGAGATCCTGTTTACCAAGGAGCCTGGTCTCCGTGATGAGGACTTTCGCAGCTATTTGGCTGATTTCCCCCGGCTTTTGCCGGCTGATGCAGCTAGCTGCGAGGGAGAGATTACGGAGGGCGAAGTCTACGCGGCGCTGAAGAAGGTCGGCAGTGGCAAATCGCCGGGTCTCGATGGTTTGCCCTATGAATTGTACTTGAGGCTGTCGCACATCTTTGTCCCGATTTTGACGGTCGTGTTCAACAACTGGTTCCGGCAGTGGTCCATCCCCAACCGGTTCACCAGGGGTGTGATCACGCTGTTGAGAAAAGGCAAGGATGTGGGGAGGGAGCTAGAGGGTTACCGGCCATAACTCTGCTAAACACAGAGTTAAAGATTTTGGCCAAGATCTTGCAAAATCGTTTGCAATTAGTTGCCGAGTCTCTGTTGGGACCTGAGCAGACTTGTGCTGTGAAGGGCCGAACAATTCAGAGCAACCTGCATCTGATACGCACGATCATAGAGGGGATAAAAGACGACGACGAAGCCGCGCTGATCCATTTAGATCAGTCCAAGGCATTTGATAGGGTTGACCATCGTTACCTGGCGGCTGTCCTGCAGGCAGCTGGATTCGAAACCAACTTCCGCCGCTGGATTAGCCTCCTGTATCAATCCCCGACGGCTGTGGTACAGGTGAACGGAAAGTTGTCGGGCGTTCTGGCGCTGTCTAGGTCGGTCCGACAGGGTTGTCCACTGTCGCCCCTACTTTATGCTTTGGCGTTGGAGCCCCTCCTTCGCCGGCTAAGGGACAGGGCGTGCAGTCCGGCCCTACGTGGAATCGCTGTCCCTGGTGGTGCTCGAGCCAGGGTTTCCGCGTACGCCGATGACGTCACTACTTTCGTGTCCTCCCGCAGGGACATCGAGGTGGTACAGAAGGCGCTTGAACGGTACGAACAGGTGACAGGGGCCAAGATTAACCGCAACAAGTCGTCCGGCTTGCGGTTAGGCGCCTGGAAGGGTCTGACCCTCCCGGGGCCCTTCGACTGGACGGACGGCCCGGTCTGCATTCTTGGAGTGTGGTTCGGGCCCGACCTACAGTTGGAAAAAAATTGGTCTGAAGTACTGGCAAAGGTAGGCGCGTCGGCCAAGACTTGGCGCCAAAGGAATTTGTCCTTAAAGGGTATGGCTGAGGCGTGTGCTACATACGTCTTTCCCATTATCCTTTACCAGTTGTCAGTACTTCCACTTTGTAAACGGCATAGGAAGGCGATCGAGCGTTTGCTATTCTCCATTTTATGGAGAGGACGCAAACACTATGTCGACAAACGTGTCTGTTACCAACGTCCGTGTCATGGGGGTCTGGGAATGCCATACCTGATGGGCCATAAGGTTGCGTCAAGGTTGGTTTTTCTCAGGCGAGCGATTTCCGAAGACTCATTGCTTAGGGGGATAGTGAGGGACATGTTCCCTAGCCTTACTATCACTCCCCCCATCTCGAGGCGGTGCCGTAAGCCTCGAGAGCGATCGAGTTTTCTCCTCGAATGTCTGGCGGCCCTGCGGGCCATTCCACGGTCCAGTGACCTTTCACGGCCTAGGAGAGTCTTCTATCGTGGGTTAGTGAAGGGCGTCGCAAAGGATTCACTACGTGATGTGCTGCGCTTGTCGGAGGACGAGTTTCGCTCGTTCTGGTCTTGGGCGCCAGGGAGTGATTATCTCAACAACTCTGAGTTTTCGCTCACCTGGCGATTAGCTCGGAATCGCTTGCCTCTCAATGACAAGGCCTTCATATGGGGCCTGGCGGATTTGCCAGATTGTGAACGCTGCAACCTTGGCTTGGAAGAAACGGCTTCGCACGCCTTCTACCATTGTTCGCGGGTTCGCTCTCTATGGGACCGGGTCGGCGAGTTGACTGCTTGTATCGCGCCGCGAGAGCTTGTGCTCATTGATCGTGCATTCGCCTGTGATAATGTGTCGCCCCCGTTCTCTGGGATGAAGCGTATGGTGTTTCTGTCGCTGCTAGCCACGGCTCGAATGGTGATTTGGACGACACGAATGGAGGAAGTCTTGCGAGGTCAGCGTCTTTCACATCAGGATCTGATCTGTTATTTTGAGCATCAGCTCAAAATAAAGATTAGAACTGATTGGAAACGTTTGACTTCGACAGACTTTAGCAAAAGCTGGGTAAATGTGGCGAGCCTGGTTCGCTTGAACGGGGCTAATCTTGATTTTCTCTTTTAGATCTGCTGGTTACATCGGGGTGGATTCCTCTGGAACCCTCCCCTGGTTAAGCTAGTTCTCTCTTGTGTACCTAGTGAACGTGAATGAATGTGTTCCTAGCCTGTACCCGGCTTTCTCTTTTGTTATGATCCATGTCGAGATTCCCAACCTCCCCAATTTCTTTTGGTCTCCTTTTATCTCGGCAGGTTCAGCCTTTTCTTGTCCCATTCCGCTAATTTTTTACCCCCCGCTCCACTCCCTTAGCGAGTGTGCTTCTTGATTTCGCCGTTGGGCGGAATACAGCGGCCACTCTTTTTTCTGGGATGGTCGGTTCTTACTAACATTGATTACTATTTTAGTTCAAAATTTGTTGTATTTTTAGTTTATTTTTGGGTTCATTCCCCTCCCATCATTTCATTTTTCATTAAATATTTTATAATATTGTAATTGTATTATCTTGTACACTTATTTTATATTGTATATAAATACATTTTTATTGTCATGGGTTAATTTCCCCACTTTTTAGGTGTCCCTTGTAAGTTTCTGGCATTGTGGTGTACGAAGGATTGGGAGTAGATGGATGGGTTCTTTTGGTGATTGTGCAAATTGTAACGAGTGAATGGGTCGTGATAGTGTTTAGCTAGGTATAGGATAGTTAAGCGAGAACCAACCTCTCCCCCTCCCCTTTTAGGCCTTGTGCCATAATTTTTTGTATTATTACAAAAAATAAATACAGTGTGCCGAGCAGTCGATCGACAAGTCAGTCGTAGACTTCCGGTGACGACCCGGAAGTAACCATTGCTCATACTACGTCTTACGACGGTTGAGACGATTAACCTTTATTCTTGTATTGGATACTAATAACCTTTGTAAATACTATTTTCACGGAATACAACAATTAACCTATTCCTGTTGTTGAGTTATTTATTCTTACTCACGACATAACATAAACTAATATTTATATTGAATTGTGGGGTTTAAATTTTCTAAAATTGCTGTTCCTACTATCTGGTAATGTGGTGTATGGACATTCGTATTTATGAAAATAAGCACACACAAAACAACCAACAACCATCTTAAGGTACTTGTTGATCAGGCTAACCTTCAGGAAATTTTAAATCTATTTGGAGCTTGAAACTTAAGTTATGTTGGTTGGTTGTTTTGTTTTTATGGCATATCAACCTCGACGGGTCATTTATTGCCAACTAAATTTTTATTTATTGCTGGTAATACCTTTTTCTTTCAACAATTTATTGTTGTTTTTATGTAAGTTTTGTGTCTCGTAATAATTTTTTCTTTTCGAGTATCAAGATTCATTTTTAAGGGCAGGGTCCCCAAGTCCTACCCTTGTCATTTAACCCATAGCTGGAAGAAAGGGACGGATTAATACCTTTCCCAAGTATACCAGTGCTTAGGTGAATGCAGGGTATTCAACTGGAAGTCGAACTCGGCTCACCGATTTCTCTTTCCGAGCCGATATCCACTGCACCACAACGCACATCCGTCACTATACGCTTACAGCACCTGGTATTCCCAAGCGGTCACCCATCTAAGTACTGACCAGGCTCAACGTTGCTTAACTTCGATGATCAAGCGAGAACTGGTGTATTCAACGTGATATGGCCGTAAGCCTTTAAGCTATGTATCTAAGTTGTAATGGCTACATACTCGATATGAGAAATCGTTAAGGCGGGTTCGAATTCCAGTCTAGTTCGTTAGATTCATTAACGATCAAATCTCCTTACGAAAGGTACGAATCCATCTCGTCTCTTTCCCCCGTTATGAGTTAAATAGTAGGGCAAATTAAATATCTGGAAAAATTGTTATTTAAAAAGAATGTTTATAAAATCATTCACTCGCCCAAGAATAAATAAAGAATTATTTTCTCAATCTAAAATATATTTCGGTTCTAAATAACTTGCAAAGGGTCGATAAGTCATAAAAAACAAACCAATCACTTAATAAATCAACATTATCCATACCCCTCTCCAGCTTTTTGAACAGGAGGAAAGATTTATCCCCTGTTTCCTGTTTAAGATTAAATTCTCGGTTCTTTTTAAAAACTTGCTCTTTCCTACGCCAATATAAGTCCATACATTAAGTTACTACCTTGAGTGGTACTTGAAGCTTGTATTGAGAGAACATTAGTAAAAAATATAATTTAGTCTCCAAATAGATTCGAAATTATTTTTTCCAATGTAGCGGCTGCTGCCGCTGTTAAGATCTTGCTGTCATAACTCTTTTTTTTTTCTTATTCTTCTTATCAAAGATTTCAACTCTCATGTGTTTGAATACTTGTAAAATCTAGAATAAAATATTTTCACGAATATCACATTGAGCATGAATAATTACAATCTAAAAAATATCGGGTAAAACGCACGTGCACTAAGACACACACACACAAACACACTTGATGCTATCATATATTCATTAAAAACATCCTACCCTACCTCTCAGGGTGAATCTGGTCAAAAGAAAATAAGTAAACGTATGTGTAAAGTAGGTATGCCTGTATATCGCCGCTAAAGAAATGAAGACGTACTAATATAAGGGCGTAGACGACGACTTGTTTGCTTTAGTACCCACCTTCACACCACTCACTTGACCCTCCTTTTGTCGGTAAAATATAAAGACATTCTCAATTTTATGTCAAACGATTATGCTTCAACAATTGGCAACAAAATGTCGGATGTCGACAGCTTCTTTAAGTGAAATGTACCCGAATTATTAAGGAAGTGTAGGTTGTGGTAAGGAGGGAGATCTTTGGGTGGGAAAAGAATTGGGTCACCAGGTTTGGTATTTGTAGCTAGAACTTGAGGTAAATGGTTACTTGGAGCTACCCGGTACAAAAATAGATTAATTTTAAGATGTCTTGATTTAACAGGTTAATTGCTGGTTTATTTAAACATTATACAGAAAAAAATCTTTGACATTTTTCTTTTAACTAAAATGATATTCGCTCGGTTTATTCATTGTGCTTTTCTTATTAGTTATGTCTTTTTTATTCATTGAACCACTATTTAAAAAAAGCACGAAGGTAAAAAAAAGGCGCCAAACGTTAAAAAAAAAAATTCAACGTGAAAATGTTTATGTTAAAAAGACAAAAGATGACGATTGCATTTTGAAGATAAAAATGGAGGTGATACAAAAAGCTGGAAGAGACAAATTGCAATATAAAAATGCTGAGACATAAGTTGTGAATCTAATACTGTACATAAATTCGTAGTACAAAAGTCGTTGTACAAAAGTCGTGGTACCAAAGTCGAGGTACTAATGTCAAGGTACCAATGTCGTGGTACCAAAGTTGAGGTACCAAAGTCGAGTAACCAAATCGTTTTTGTTTTTCATTGTTAACTCTTATCTACAGGTTTTCTTTTTCCGTGGTAACAAAATCGTAGTACCAAAGACGTGGTACAAAAGTCGTGGTACCAAAGTCAAGGTACCAAAGTCGTGTACCAAATCGTGGTACCAAAGTCGAGTAACCAAATCGTTTTTGTTTTTCATTGTTAACTCTTATTTACAGGTTTTTTTCCCCGTGGTATCAAATTCTTAGTACAAAAGGCGTGGTACAAAAGACGAGGTACCAAAAGTCAAGACACCAAAGTCGAGGAACTAAAATGCAGTTTCCATGTAAATAATTTTAGAAAACGCATAGTGAAGCTTCGTTAAAGTGGTAGGAAAGTGAAAGAAGCTGAGATGCCAGGTCAAGATCGATAACATTGCAGATTTTTTTTGTATTTAATCAAGTAATTATATATGACATCATCTATCACTTACTGGCGTGCCGTACAACTAGTAAATTCATTACGCACACATGGGCAGACACACATATGTGCATCTTTAAACACCGATAAAATATTGATCTGTTGAATTTTCTTCTTTATATTTAATGCAAAACCGATCGAATTACTGACAAAGAAATCAAAAATCATGTTTTATTGTAAAACGTAAGCTCGATTTAGTTGAATTTCTGTGAATTTAATCCCGCTAATCCATTTTGAGTTTTGATCAGTTTAAAATCGTTTTTGTTTTTCATTGTTAACTCGTATCTACAATTTTTCTCTTTTCCTTTTCGTTTGTTGCCATTGATTTTCTCTTATTATTGTTTCTTCCTTAGAACAGTTACCTTAATGCTTCGAATGTCTGGAATAACTGCGAAATCTAGCTTTCAAATGCCTTACAGACATGAATTCGCAAAGAAACTTTCTCATCGTTCTAAAAGATTTTTTTTTATGACGTTGTAATTTGTACTTTGCTGATTTAATCACAGGAGAGCTACACAGAGCAATTGACGTTTAAACTTAATTAGTATGAGAGTATGCAATTATCTTTGGAGGTTCTAATACATACATACATGTTAAGTTGAAACTCGTGAAATGTCAGATTTTGTCAGGAAAAAATACAACGATATTTTAAAGAAAACTAAATTCTTTTAATCAAAACATGCTATTATAATAAAGCATCCATTTTTAATCACAATGCTATACTTTAGAAATGGTTCTTTGTTTGGTTTGGTTGTTTTTGTTTAACGACATATCTATGGGTCATTAAATGCCGAAATCTAAATATAATAATTCAAATTTTATAATTAATTCAAGAGAATGACATTATTTTATGATTAAATTACAATTACTTAATTGCATTTTTTAATCAAATAATCTTACCAAATTAAGCAATTACTTATTTCACTTTACAAGAAATGAGATTAATAATACTAAATTGTTTTTATTTTTCAACTTTTAAAAACATTTTTGGTAACGAATGCTTTGCACTCAGTTTTAGAATATAATGTACTAGCAGTATAGCCCGGCGTTGCTCGGGTTTAATGAAAGCTTTAAAACTAATCCATGGTCCTGGAGCTCAGACTCTTTGGACGTTGGCACGAAAGACTAAAAAGTAATAGTTGTTTCCAGTTAAAGCGAAACCGTAGACTGAAAGAAAAATGAACGGATGTAAGTCAAATTTTGATTTATCGATATAAAATAAGTTTTTTTCGTCGTAAATTTTGAAGGCTAAATAAATCCTCTGAGTAAATGGTATCATGATTGAGACTAAGAACTACAATTATACCTACTTAGAGCCAAACTCGAAGCAAAAACTAAAGTAAAAGGGCTGAAAAAAATACAGACATACAGGCAGATAAACAGACACACAAACATCCGCCGTTTCGGAGTCTATAGTTAACGGATACACACACACACACAGACGAAGTTCCATTTATAAATAAGTTTGGATGTATTGATTGATATTTTGCTATAAAAATCTATTGTTGGTCATTTTATTATAAAAATTATTACTAATTACACAATAACCTGTATTCCTGGCCATATTATTGGCATTTTCATTACAAATATTAATGACTTTTTGTAAAAAGAAAAAAAATTACTACTGGAATTTTTACTATAAAAAATATTTTTTATCCTTTCCTATTGTTATGATTTTTGTTTGGTGGTTTAATGTTTTGCCCATAGCTGGGACCCTAACAGGTACTAACACTTTGAGTGAGCGTAGACCTGGGAACAAAATCGATTAAGAAGTGGATCCATACTCCGAAAAGCCTTTACTCTCCCGAGTCGTGAAGGTATTTGTAGAAGAGACACAGGGAAGCCACATTGCGCCAATGAGGAGATGACTGTATCTCATCTGCCAACATTATATTTTTGGAGACAACAAAGAAAGTAATATTTACCAACATTGCTGCCGAGTGTATCTTCATCTTATCTAGGATGAATTGCTTCTCGTTCGTTTTTTTCTTCTTTTACATGTTAACAATGTATTACACAACAAAGTCCGATGCAATTTCTGGCTTTTTATCAATTTTAATCCATTTAACCAGTTTTCTTCTTTCATGTAATGAAATGACGAAACATATTCAAAGGAAAAAAAATCTCCATAGGCTGAATTCATAATGATTTAGAAAAAATCTTATAAAGTTCTTCATTGGTGTCTTCCTCAAAGATGATATTCGCATGTATGGAGAGGAAATTTTCGAGGTATAGTTGTAATGATCACGCGTTAAGAATTCCATTACATTTTTTAATCATTTCGTCAACCTAATCAAGCAAATCAATAATTGCTCTTTAGTGAAAGAGCTTACTGAGTGTGAGGGAATACGAGAGAAATTATTAAGGAGGGTGAACAAAAACAAAAACAAAAAAAACAGAAATTAAGACAGAAGATAATAATTGATATTTCATTTAAATTGGAGAAGATCGGAGTTGACTGGAAAGCAAAAAGCCAGATGAGAGTTGCACGGGCGAGAAAAGAAAATTAATATATATATATATATATATATATATATATATATATATATATAAAAAGAAAAAAAAACTATTCGCGTCTGGATGTAGAAGATTCATTTTTTTTTTTTTATCCCGTCAGTCTGATCACAGCATTTGTTGACACATGGAAGAGAATGAAACATTCACGGAAAAATAAATACGACATTACTACTTTTTTTTTTTTTTAGCAATTTCGCCTCAAGGCGATAGAGTCACTAAGACTCCAGGGATTACTGAGTGTGAGAGAATACAGAAAAAACATTATTATGATAGAGAAATAAAAGAATAAACATTAAGAATGCAGCAAATAAAGATTGAGAGTGCATTTAAATTTTTAAATGTCAAAGTTGACTGGAAAGCAAGAAATCGGAATAGAGTTCTACAAGCGAGAAGTGCGAGAGAAGAAACTGTTAGCATAGAATTTAGCTTGAGAAACAGTAATAAATTGTTGAAGTGTGAGAATAGGCAGATAACTGTTGAGGTTTGTGTAGAGGCAGATAATTGCTGATAATTAAAGGCAGGACATTGCTTACGTTTGAGAATAGGCAAAAAATGTTGTTGATTTCATTGAGGGCAGAAAATTGTTGACGTTTGTGAAACGGTCGAAACTTTTTGAAGCTCAAGAAAAAGTAATAAATTGTTGAAGTGTGAAAATAGAGAGAAAACTGTTGACGCTTGTGTAAAGGCAGATAATTGTTGATAATTAAAGGCAGGGCATTGTTTATGTTTGTGAAAAGGCAAAATATTTTACTTTTGAGAAAAGGTAGAAAATTGTTTATATTTAAAATAGGCAGAAAATTGTGAATGATTTAAAAGCAGAGGAGTATTGACGTTTCAGCAAAGACAGAAAATTTTTTACCTTTAATAAAATGAAGAAAATTATTGACGTTTAAGAAGCGCAAGAAAACTGCTTGACAAAAGTAAAAAATTGTTGGGGTTTTTAAAGGCAGAAAAAGATCGACATTAAAATAATGGCAGAAAGATTTATCGTTTGAGAATAGGCAGAGATTATTGATGGTTTGATTAAGGGCAGAAAATTGCTGACGTTTGTGAAAAAGTAGAAATTCGTTGAAACTTGAGAAAAAGCGGAAAATTGTTGACGTGTGAGAATAGCAAGATATTTGTTGACACTTGAGAAAAAGCGGAAATTTTTGACGTGTGAGAATAGAAAGATATTTGTTGACACTTGAGAAAAAGCGGAAAATTGTTGACGTGTGAGAATAGAAAGATATATGTTGACACTTGAGTAAAGGCAGAAAATTGTTTACGTTTGAGAAAAGGTAGAAGATTCTTGATTGTTTGATTATAGGCAAAAAATTTGTCGACGTTTGTGAAAAGGCAGTAAGTTGTTAATGATTTAAAAACAAAATAGTTGAGGTATGAGTAAAGGCAGATAATTGCTAACGTTTTGAAAAAGGATGAACATTATTAACTTTTGAGTAATGGGATATAATTGTTGAAAGTTTCAGAAAATGTATTGTTGACTGACTTCAACGTTTAACGTACGTAGTAGTGAGTTAACTGAGAAATGTTCCGTTTAACATTGACAGGATATTCATATCATGATCAGGTAGGTCTCATTTTTACAAAAGGCCGCGCAAATTGTATTGAACTCGAGGCTGCAAAGCAGTATCTAACTGCGTTTCCAGACCGAAGACAGCCGATCCATTCAACCTTTGCTGCTGTTTTTCGTCGCGTTGTTGTGACATGATCCGTAGCACAACAAACTTTGGATCGAGGAAGACCAAGATAATTGTATATCAATACAATTATATTGAAGAACGTTTGAATAATTCGTAAACAAGTTTTTACTCGACCAAGGTTTCTTCCATGTGGTGTCTTCGAGAGGCTATCCGACACATATGATCATTTCTACCGTAACTGTCCAAGAGCCTAATTCGTGTAACAAATTTTGCTTTTCTTTTTATAAATTCATACTAAACCAAACCAAAACGGTTTTAAAAGATTGGTAACGTTAAGAAAATAAGAATAAAATACTTTAATTACATTTTCGAATTTTATTTTTTCGAATTTTTACAAAAGTTCTGAAAACCGAGCGCAGTCCACTGACTGACCACAGTTGCCCGCCCGACACGCGTCCGATCACGCCGGCAGGTGCTCACCGTTATATTTTTCGAAACTTGCCACGGAACCGTCATCTTTGCGTCTGCTCACGCCAACGTGTGGTACCCGATCTCATCGACACTTAGCCTACAACGAACGACATTGCCGAGTGCCACGTAGCCGGCTGCTGAGCGTCTGATCACGGCGGCGAGTGGTCGTAGGCTAGGCGTCTAACTCGCGTCTGCTCATGCCAACGTGTGGTACCCGATCTCATCGACACTTAACCTGCAACGAACGACATTGCCGGGTGCCACGTAGCCGGCTGCTGAGCGTCCGACCACGGCAGAGAACGGTCGTCGGCTAGGCGTCTGACTCGCGTCTGATTACGCTATCGTGTGGTACCCGATCTTTGCAATAACTGATTTTACCGGTTTTTTTTTTTTTGGCTTTTTCAGTTTTTTAGTTTTTTTTAAGAACGCTTACGTAACGGCGATTGTTTTGAACGCTCACGTAACAGGGAATTTTTGAAAACGCAATTTTTAAAATTAGAAGAAATTGTAACGTTTTCATCCATGGTTGTATGAACCTAATAGGTATTTTATGGTATGGTTCCCCTTAGTTATAATTTTTCTTCTTTCATTCAATAATTCATTTTTGTTTGGGAATAACATAATAACATTATTAATAAGTAAAAAAAAATTAAACCAGCAGCAGTACCAAGATATCCCGTGTACCTACTCCTTACTTGGCTGGGTTTTGTTAGGGATAAATTTACTAAGCGGGTTTTCGTTGCAGATTGTCAATGTTACTTTGCTGCCAATACTGGTATTTTTTCTTCTAAATCTGTTTTTCTTTCTGTACAGAAGGATATTCACCCCTAAACCACAATAGCTCATTGACTTATATATTTAAATGTAGTCGTGGATCGAACTACATAGGGAGAACTACACAAAGACTAGATGAGGGAATTAGACATTATGTCTCCACAAAAAATACGGAATTTGGACTATTCTTCATCTGATAGGCTAACCAATACGTACAGGTCTTCTATTTTGGAACACGTTATTAATAATCATAATTGTGCCGCTACCTTTAGTGTGGACTCATTTTCTATCTTATTAAGGTCCCACTCAAGTTACCACCTCAAAGTTTTGGAGGCTATCTACATTCAATCTTTAAAGCCCTTACAAACAGAGAGAGCATACATTTAACCTCCAACTGGTATCCATTTAGTATCTTTTCACCTTTGTACATCTTTTCCAATTTTTTTAAAACGCTAATTTCTTTACAGTATTTACATTATTAGAACTTTTGTCCTCATCTTTCTTGCAATTTGTACGATGTTTTGGCCGTTGTACGCTCCAGCCTTCTTCAGGTACTAAGAATTTCGAAACGAACTCTTTATTACAATCACTGCAATGCTGTACAAGTAACTTGCAGGGTTAGAGGGGAATAATTCTTGACTTCCAATTGAGCTTGATGCAAGGAATGAGGATGACGTACCCCAGTGATTGTAATAAAGGGTTCGGTTTGAAATTCCTAGTACCTAAAGAAGGCCGGAGCGTACAACGGCCAAAATGTCTTACAAATGGCAACAAAAATGAGGACAATATTCCGAATAGTAAAAATACTGTAAATACAACCTCATCTCAGAAATATAAACAAATGCTAATTTCTTTACTCACCTCGATTTGGCAGTGTTGAGCGAGGTGCGAAACCAGTTAGCCAACCTGTTTTTCAGTTTTATTTATAAAAAAAAAAATTCATTTTTATTGGTTGTAACAAAAATAGTTTTGTCTGGTTATAGCGGTAATTAAGTTTTGTACCACTAAACATATTTTCAAATATATATACACTACCGGACACAATTATTAGGCCACCCCGGTGTTTAAAAAATGATGTATTTCATACTATTTTTTAATATTTATTGCTAAGTGAATAATTGTAAATGAAAATAGAATTGTTCTTTTGTTAATACTGCACAATAACATGTGCATCAAATGAATTTATAAATATTTAATAATTAGCTATATTGCAGTTTCATCAATGAAAGAATGAAGACAATTTAGGGTGATTCCGACGAGTTCATCCTTGCTTCTATGCCTTGTAAAATTTTTCAAAGTAATAATAACAAAAGAAGCATTCTGTTTTCATTTAGAGTTATTCACTTGGCTATATCAATACTAAAAATAGTATGAAATAAAACATTTCTTTTAAAAAACTAGGGTTGCCTAATAATTATGCTCGGTAGTGTGTATATATATATATATATGTGTGTGTGTGTGTGTGTCTGTCTGTCTGTCTTTGTGCGTGTGAGTAACTTTATCCATGAATATGTAAGTATGTATATCTGCAGAACATATATCTTTCAACTAATTTTTTCAGAAGACATAAGGTTATATTTGTAGAAATCTATTTAGTTTATCGATCTGAGTAATTTTTTCTGACATTTTCTTTCGAAGGTAAACGTTCCACTTCTTGTTCTGAGTTAATATATATATATATAAATGTATATATGTTTGTGTGTGTGTGTGTGTGTGTGTGTGTGTGTGTGTGTGTGTGTGTGTGAGGGAAAGAGAAAGTGAGGGGAGGGAGCAATCCTCTAATAAATTGAACTTTTGCTTGATTCTTGAACTTTTATTGAAGTACAGGTTATATTAAAAAATCACAGATCTATCAGGCAAAGAAAGAAGGCAAGCAAGAATAACGGGTTGGAAAATGTCATCTTACGAAAAAAAAAAACAAACAAAAAAAACAAAACAATAGTGACATAACGGAAGAGGCGAGAAAAGATCGAAATCATATCTATAAAGAAACCCCGTAGGGTAGACAAAACATAATGCGGTCGTTTTGTGCCAATCATCCTTTTTTCTTATTACTTTTACGATTGTATGTTATTTTTTTTGGACGTAGGAAACGTGTCGAAAGACATTGTTTATTTCGCGTCTCCGCTTTTATATCTTCCCCTTTTTAAATCCTTTAGTTGGTCCATGAAAGATTGATTAAAAACACAAACACACCTGACTTTTTACTCATTTTTTTTCTATTTACACACACACACACACACACACACACACACACACACACACACACACACTACATCAACTCTAACAAAGGCTCCAGAAAGGCGAAGGCTGGTAGTTTTAATTTTACATTGAAAAATGTTACCAACAAATGTGATTTAAAATAAAAATACGTTTCTGGCATTAAATGACCCTTTAGATGTTGATAGACCGTTAAACAGGAACAAACAAACAAACAAACAAACTTTCCTTTGTCTCATTTTCCCTCTATCTGGCTTGTCAGTATCAGGTTCTCCAAGCACTTGTTGCATGTCCCAGGAATTTCAGTTGTCTATTCCTGATGCTCAATATTAATTTTCTTTTCGTTGCCATTCTTTCCAACACCTCATTGTTGCTGACATGGTCAGTCCATGATATCCACAGCATAAAATTGCCGAGTCAATAAATGTACATTCATACAAACGTACAAACGTATAAATGTACATTCATACAAACGTGAAATAACGTATTATTCATGCCTTTAAGAATAAATATTCCCCGATATTCTTTTTTTATTATTGTCTCCCTCAATGATCAATGATTAAGTTCATGCCAAGATAAGAACTATATACTTTATCCAACAAATATTTTCTAGAATGAGCCCCTTATTGTCAATGCACTTAATACTTCACCATTGGTTACATATATCCAGCTTAAACAAAGACAATTTCAGATAATTAATCTTATTAATCTACTATCATATATATATACTAGCAGTATAGCCCGGCGTTGCTCGGGTGTAATGAAAGCTTTAAAACTAATCCATGGTCCTGGAGCTCAGACTCTTTGGACGTTGGCACGAAAGACTAAAAAGCAATAGTTGTTTCCAGTTAAAGCGAAACCGTAGACTGAAAGAAAAATGAATGGATGTAAGTCAAATTTGGATTTCCTGGTATCGATATCAAATAAGTTTTTTTTCGACGTAAACTGAATTTTGAAGGCTAAATAAGTCCTCTGAGTAAATGGGATCATGGCTGAGACTATGAACTACAATTATACCTACTTAGAGCCAAACCCGAAGCAAAAACTAAAATAAAAGGGATGAACAAAATACAGACATACAGGCAGATAAACAGACACACACACAAACATCTTGCGTTACATATATATTTATTATCGATTTTCTGCACATTTTAAGAACTGCAACCTTGAAACTTCTGAATGTCGTTTCTTATGTCTTTGTCTATGAGTGTATCAAATTTGATTAAAATCGGACCACTTCTCTATAACCCGATTTTTTCCATTATCGATTTTCGATATTTATTGGGGGTACCTCGACACAAAACCTAGCTAAGAAGACTCGCAGACGCTTATAGTACTACTGTGTAAATTTTCAAGAAAATGGGTTCAGCCATTTCGGAGTCTATAAGCAACGGATACACACACACAGACACATACACACAAACAAAGTTCCATTTATAAATAAGTTCAGATATATATATATTCTAACTTTAATCCAAAAGGAAAAGCAGGTAGGTAAATCCCAAAATCCCGATCCTACTTAATATTAATTACATTAATATTAAAATTGATTAAGGTTGAAGTCGAAAAATTATCCGGGATCATTATATATATATAGGTAGCAATCTTTCTTTTATACAGGTTTAGTTAAAGACGACTGACAAGGAACTGCGATTAAGCTTTTTATTTAATTTTTCTTGAGTTCGTACAAGTGTTTTCTTTTCGGGACACAAAGTGTACAAAAATTGTTCAAAAGTTTTGCATAGAAGCACACATTTATATATATATATATATATATATATATATATTTATATATATATATATTGGGGATGCCAAAGTAGGTATACAGAAATTATTATACCAGTAATAGCAGTATTATAATAATTTAACTTACTAAAGTCGTTTTTTTATTCAAAGAAACATTCCATAAAGAAAAACTGATATTTAGTAACTCAAAAGTTTGCGATACATTTTTTTATTTACAACTTCTTATAAACGTGTTCAGATTTTACTAGAATGTTTAAAATTAGGGTGGGGTTGTTTTTAGAACGTTCATGATTAATTCTATGATTACTTTTAGGAATGATTAAAAGTCATTCTTTTTCTGTTTACCATTTTCACATTGAGAAAATGGAGAAACGTAAAATAATTGATCAAGACCTCTGTAAACGCATTGTTGACTTTCATACAAATGAACTTGATCATAAGCCGATATCTCCTCAGTTAAAAGTGCCAATGAGTTTCCTTTGTTTGAAAGTTCGTCACTGGAAGACGTGACATTCTATTAGCCAAAAAAAAAAAAAATCTCTGGTCGTCTTAGAAAGGTAACGGAATTTAAGGCAATATTATTGGCGTGAAAAGTTAGCCACGAGCCTTGAATAAAAGTGAATACGGATACAATTTGAGTTCACTTTGTCAATGAGACATCTTTTCGAGGATTCCAAGAAAAAAAAAACACTTCTTAAGCGAAAACACGTTCTTGCTAGACTGGACTTTGTAAACGAGAATTGTATCAGACCTGCAGCCTTTTTAGGAAAATGTACTTTTGTCAGACAAAACGAAAATTGAAAATTTTTGGAAGTAATACTGTGGCAAAATTCTGGAGAAAGAAGGACGGGTACTGAATATTCACTAAAGAATATTATCCCAACAGCAAAATTTGAAGGCGGATCAATCGTTATCTAGGGTTGGCTTAGTGCTCTCAAGGTGTAGGAAACATTGAAATAATAGAAAGGAGGATGAATGGAGCTTATTAAAGGGATATTTTGGAGATAAATTTTCGTTGGGCTTGAAAACAAGTGGGGTCTTTCAACAAGACAACGATCTTAAACATACTGCGAAGCTTACAAAATCATGGTTAAGTTCAAATAGGATCTTCTTCTTCTATGTGCCCTGTCCTTTCAGGACGTAGGCGATGATGGCTTTCCACGTCTCCCTATCTCTGGTGGCTCTTAGCACGCTTTCCCCTGTTAAACCACGCAACCCCCGTTCTGTCGTCCAACTGCTCAGGCCCTTGAAATATGTTATCCGCTACTTTCCTTTGTGGTCCTGGGTATGACCGTAAACTGCATCCAGCAGCAAGGCCTCTGATTGAGAGGTGAGGAGTGTGGAACTATCTCTTAATTGCTGTTGTTCCCAGGTCCGCCCTGACCCAGGGTGGTAGCACCTGTTAGGGTCCCAGCTGTGGGTAAATAGTTAACTCCCAAACCGGGGTCAAAATGCTATGAAAATATTTACCAACAAAACTTTTTGAATGAAAAATATTTCCAACAAAACTTTTTTGAATGAAAAATATTACCAACAAATTTTTTTTCATTGAAAAATGTTACCAACAAATGTGATTTAAAATAAAAATACGTTTCTGGCATTAAATGACCCTTTAGATGTTGATAGACCGTTAAACAGGAACAAACAAACAAACAAACAAACAAACTTTCCTTTGTCTCATTTTCCCTCTATCTGGCTTGTCAGTATCAGGTTCTCCAAGCACTTGTTGCATGTCCCAGGAATTTCAGTTGTCTATTCCTGATGCTCAATATTAATTTTCTTTTCGTTGCCATTCTTTCCAACACCTCATTGTTGCTGTCATGGTCAGTCCATGATATCCACAGCATAAAATTGCCGAGTCAATATCCAGATCTCAATCAGACTGAAAATTTATGGAGAAGGAGCCCGCAACACCTCTATGAACTGAAAAAGATTTTGTCGTAAAGAATGGGAAAATATTAGCCGAGAAACATGCCAAAAAATTTGTAGAGGACTACTCTAAACGTCTAATCATAACGGTTACGCTATAAAACATTAATAGATGATCTATCGCCCGGTTCACACTCCACCCACGTCTATTGAACAGGTTAAGAGGCTCATCCCTTGTTCCCTGTTTAGGATGTGGTTTCCGATTTTCTCTTTTCCAATCTTTTCACTAGTACGTCGCCCCCTGCACATCAGTGGCATTACCTTGCTCGGGGTGATACGATTAAAAAAAAAATTAAATAAACATTTTGTAAACTTTTCTGCTATGAAATATTGGCTTTTGTATTGGGATATTTTGATTGATTATTTTTTAAATCTGATTGTTTGACTAAAGGTTCGAATATATGTATTCTTGGCAATAAAAGTTTCATTAATTTAACTGTGAGAAATACCTAAAGAAACATTTTTACAGTGTGTTCTAAACTTTTGTTTGTCTGTCTGTCTATCTGTCTGTCTGTCTATCTATCTATCTATCTATCTATCTATCTATCTCAGTCTGTTCATTATCTATCCAACTCAGTCTGTTCATTATCTATCTATCTATCTATCTATCTATCTATCTATCTATCTATCTATCTATCTCACCCTGTTCATATCTATCTATCTATCTATCTATCTATCTATCTATCTATCTATCTATCTATCTATCTATCTATCTATGTGTGTTTGTGCGTGAATAAAGATAAAAGAAAACTTATCTTAGCTGAGGCTTTTCATTCTCTGAGGAACATTATCAAAGCATTTAAATTCCCTCAGAAGATGAAACGCCTCGATTAAAATATTTTTTTTGTTTTTATGCACACACGCACGCACACACACACACACACACACACACACACACACACACACACACACACACACACACACACACACACACACAAGTACTTTATTTAGACGTTTAAAGTCCCTCAGAGGACTAAATGCATCAGATGGTGTAATGAATAATGACTGAATAATGACCTGTAATTGGACATCGAAGAGAGGAGTTCGATTTTCAATCGGGTTCCTGATATAAACTTACATTCAAATAAGCTTAGGAAAGGTATAAACCTACCTCATCTAGCCCTTCTTCCAGGCATGAATAAATTAGTCAGATCAGTATCAGTAGATCATAAATATATTTAAAAATATGTTCTGGCTTTAAATAACCTTCGATAAGTTGACAAACCATAAAAACAAAGTAATTTATTTGGTTGGTGAAAACGTTCGTTCGGTTTATTAAATAAATTCTCTACTTACCGTATATTCTCGAGTATTGGAAAGTAAACAGAATAACAGAAGTTAAAGCGGTTAAAATCATGCATTTCTGAAAGAATTAAAATTTGCATGCACCAATTAAACTTTACAAATACCTTATATAAAGGTATTTATATTTAAATAAATTAGGATGAGCGTTGTGATGCAGTGGATATCGGCTTGGAACGAGAAATCGGCGAGCCGAGGTTGAATTCCTTGCATTCACTTACTCACAAATACCCTTGGGAAAGGTATTAATCCGTCTCTTTCCTCCAGTTTATGGGATAAATAATAAGACAGATTAGGTTATTTAGCCTTGGCTGGCAACCAGTCTACCACAGAAAGCAATGGCAACCTACTGCCCAGTCAGTCATGTCTCTTTCGAGAAACATGACTGTTAAGTGCAATACGTGTCTCCCGTATGGCACTTAACTGACTGACTGAATATAATAGTTGGAATCATGATTGAGACTTCTACAGGTCATAAAGAGGGGATTGGTTTTCTATTGTTATGAAGTAATAAACTGATCCCCCATCAATTACTACGCAATAATATAATACATCACTTTTCCCTCTAGCTATGAGTCAAGTAACAGGACAGATTGGGTTCTATAGCCTTGGCTGGCAACCAGTCTACTGCAGAAAGCAATGACAACCTACTACGGGGAAATCTTCTTTCCAATCAGTCATCTCACTTTCGAGACATGATCGCCCAAAGCGTGTATCACGCATGGCACGTAACTGACTGACTGAATATAATCGGTGGAATCATGATTAAGGCTTCTACTGGTCATAAAGTGGGGGATCTGTTTTCTATTGTTATGAAGTAATAAACTGATCCCCCACTAATTACTACGCAATAATATAATACACCACTTTTCCCTCTAGCTATGAGTCAAATAACAGAACAGATTGGGTTCTATAGCCTTGGCTGGCAACCAGTCTACCGCAGAAAGCAATGACAAGCTACTGCGGGATAATCTTCTGCCCAGTCAGTTATGTGTCTTTCGAGACATGATCGCCCAAAGCCTGTATCACGTATGGCACGTGACTGACTGATATAAATAAAGAGTTAAAATGGTTTTTTCCTGGTTGCGTTCATCTTCGTTCACATGTGTTTATATCGCTTTTCCAACAGCACTCTTTTTGTCTGTTACATATCTATTTCTTTTACGTTTCTTTTATATTCCTTATTCCGTCTTCCTCTATTTATTTTTATCTATTATATTCTTTACATTTACTGGCATTAGTTTATCTTATAATACTACATTAAAACATTTTACCAAAATGCACCGTAATATGTATGAATTTGCTCGAGCTACTAGACTGGCGATTAGGTCCCACCCTTTTACAGTAAAACCGATAAAATGAAAATGCAACTTCTACTCCACAGCATCTTTTCTTGCACTTTTCGCTTGTGGAATTTATTTCCGTGTACTTGCTTCCCCGACAGCTACAATCTTCAAGAATTTAAATGCAGGGTCAATAGTCATCTCTTATCTCACTGACTCGCGTCCTTATTCTCATCCTTTTTTCTCCATCCACTCCACTCCCATCACACTTGTATTCTCATCCTTCTATTACCCTCTTCATGACACACCCTGTTCCTCTTTCTAATCACTTTCCTCCTATGTAACCCCCTGCGCACCGGTGGCAATAAAACTGCCTTGCTTGGGGTGAAATGATTTTTAAAAAAGCAATATATATGGTTTTAGGGGCCTCGGTGATGTTCATCAAATTGGCCTTGTGTCAACCATTACCGAAGTCTCCACAATTTAAAGTATCAAAATGTTGAAGGTTTATGATGTAATGTGGAAGAATAAGATATTTCGTTTTGAATTTTAAAGTTAAATTTTATTAACTGAACAGAATAACAAGTTTGTAAGAGTTAAATGTTCAAAGAGAAATTGTGTGTAGTTAAATGTTGCAGAGAAATAGTCGTAAGGAGTTTAATGAATCCAGAACTTATAGTTGATAGTAGCAGAATGTGTGTATGTAGAAATATTAACAGGTTACTAATAAAGTCCGTGTTCCTTTCCTTTTTATAGTCGTTGTGAGAGTGAAAAGGAAGGTGAAGCAATAAAGGAGATTGTATTTATCGGGCGTTTTTAGGAGTCAGTTGAAGTATCTTATTGTTGTTGTTGGTGTTGTTGTCTTTTTTTTTTTGTTGTTGTTGACCGCGAGAATGTTGAGGATGGAGAAGAAGTGGTAAAAGAAATCAGCATGAGTGAAGAAGGAGAACGAATGTGTGAGGCAACTTTGTATGTCCGGGTCATGCTTGAAGTTTCTTTCGTTACATTTTAGCGTGTGTCTTTCTTTGTGCTCCCATCTGACTGACTGATCCCGACTTTCCTCCCATAATCGTTTATACCGATTCACCTTCTCACACTTTTCTCTCAGTTTCGCAGATCATATCATCGTGAAATTTGTCTTCGTCTTTTTTCTTTCAGTATGGGTTCAATCTTTCTCCTATTTGTCAAAATTGTTTTTCACACTTGATTGTGAAATTTTGCGTTGGTCTGTATTTTTCCAAAATATTTTCAATCATTCTGACCCGATTTTGCGGGTGTGCAGTTTAATTTTTTACGTTTCAGTTAAATGTCTGAAGATATAGGATTTGTATCCTGTATGGTAAATGAGTGCAGAAGGTGAAATACGAAATGGATTTCCATTTTAGTACATTATAGTACATTATACAGTAATGATATCAAAAGGAATAAAACAAAATTGAGTAACATTATAAAAGTCGATCCCACTATACGTGTAGAATTTTTTTTATCATTCCACCCCAAGCAATGCAGGTAGTGAGCGGGGGGGGGGGTTACAGAGAGAGAAAAAACTCAGTACAGAGGATATTGAAGATAAAATAAAAGATAAGAGATAGGAATTTAAGTTTTTGAAGATAGTAGCTACCAGGAAAGCAACGGAGGGAAGTTCCAGAAGCGGGAAAAGAAGAAGAAGAATCCAGCCATTCTTTTCTTTGTTTCTAACGAAATTTTTCAGTTTCTCAACACCTAGTTCAGTGATTATCAAGAGGTACGGGGCGCCTCATCGGTGCGGCCGAAGGAGGTAGCAGGTTTTCCGGAATGATTGAAAGGCAGTCAAATATTTAGAAACAGTTATAAATGTTCTGACATTAATATGTGGTTAACTTCCTTTTAATTCACGTTGTAATTTTTATTTTTATTTTTTATTTTTAAACGAACGTTTTATCACATGAAACTTAGTAAGGTGAAAGCAAATTTTCATTTGGAAAATGCGACCCAGAGAAAAATGTTTGGAAACCACTACTTAATTCGAACTCGGGAAGAAGAATTCGATTTCCAGTTGAATTCCTTGCATTCACTTACGCACAAATATCATTGGGAAAGATATTAATCCGTCTCTTCCTTCCAGTTATTGGTTAAATAATACAGACTGGGTTGTATAGCCTTGGTCGGCAACCAGTCTACCGCAGAAAGTAATGGCAACCTACTGCGGGATGATCTTCTGCCCAGTCAGTCATGTCTCTTTCGAGATATGGTCGACCAAAGCGTGTATCACGTGTGGCTCTCAACTGACTGACTGAATATAATAGTTGGAATTATGATTAAAGCTTCTACTGGTCATAAAGTCGGGGATCGGTTTTCTATTGTATGAAGTAATAAACTGATCCCTCACTAATTACTACATAATGATATAATACATCTCTTCCCACTCTAGCTATGAGTTAAATAACAGGACAGATTGGGTTCTATAGCCTTCGCTCGTAACCAGTCTACCGCAGAAAGTAATGGCAACCTACTGCGGGATGATCTTCTGCCCAGTCAGTCATGTCTCTTTCGAGACATGATCGCCCAAGCGTGTATCACGTATGGCACTTAACTGACTGATATTCACACTATCAGCCAAACTGTAAATCATCTACTGGCATTGGTACCAGTTGATAATCGAACTCACTATTCAGCCGGCATAGATCTACCGAATCAGGCTTGTTAACCATTACAGCACGTTGTAGTGTCCAATATCTTACATTCATGACTGAGTATCAGTTTATACTAAGTTTAATAAGCATGCAGAATGACACTTAACACTATTTGATGGTTAACGATCTATTTTTGCTTTCATCTCTTCCCAAACGGTATGGAACAATGTAAATAATTACAATACTTCATCTGAGAAATATAAACAAATACATTACTTCCATTCATAATTAAGAAGTTCTACTCGGGCAGCTTCTTTCCTAGAACTCCTGAGAGTATGCTTCCCGATCACTATATAATCTTAATTTCTTCAAGTCTAGGATCAACTTTTATCCCACCTTGTACCCGCGTACCTTATTCAGTAAACTTCTACCTTGAAAGGTTCTTGGGCTTCTGATGAATTATATTTAAAAAAAAACATGTAAGATTGATACTAATTATAAGTCTTACACTTATAGTGATTTTCTAAGTCTATCTTAGGTATGGCTCAAGGCCGAAAGTATAGAATATCCAATGATAATTGAACTCACTATTCAATCGTTCAATCGTAACGGATCTAGCGAGACAACCTTGCCCAGCATGACACCACGACAAAATATTCACTTATGACTGATTATCAGTTTATACTAAGTCTAATTAGTATACAGAAAGACATTTGACACAATGTGATGGTTAACGATCTATTTTTGCCGTCAGCTCTTGCAGTGGTTCTCAAACGGTGTGGTACGGCCCCAACAATTACAATATCTCCGATCAGATATATAGACAAATACAAGCATGAGTAATATAGTAACTAGGGTCCGCAAATTGGAGGAGAAAGTTATCAAAAATAATCTTCTCACTTGGTTACCGCCCTTTAACCTTTCTCTTGTTTTTATCACATAGAATTTGGTCAGGCGCGAGTAAGTTTTAATTTTGAAAACGCGGCCCAGAAAAAAAGGTTTAAGAACCACTGCTAGTCAGTTAGAAATTCGGTCAATATAACACGATTAGCGCCATTTTTTGTTTTATTTTAAGACACAAAAGTAGAATAATATTAACAAAAAATACGGAGGACAATTTTTTTACCTTTTTTATTGTAACTTCCTTAATAAAATTTAAAATACACTATCTGAGAAAATTGAAAGATATTTAAAACGTGTACAGTTCCTGTTCTACATTAAATTGATCGCTTTCTGCTTCTGATTCTATATACTAGACACCAAATATCTGTTTTCGATATAACTTTGTATTATGTAGGAAGAAAATCATGATACCGACATGTGTGGTATAACACGGAATTTCAGGCAACAAACGCAACCGTTCAATAAATTATGTTACTGGGATTTTTTTTTATAAGCGTTTCACCCCGAGCAAGGCATGTCACTGCCACTACTGCGCAGGGGGCTACGTAGAGTGGAGAAAGGCTGATTAAATATAGGAAATGACAGAGGGTGGGTGATAGACGAGTAAGGATACCGAGAATGAGGGTTGGGTAGATGAGAGTGTTCTGAGAATTGTTAGGAGTTAGTGTGATAGGAGGTGTCTATTGACCCTACATTTAAACACCTGGAGATTGTAACTGTCGGGAAATCAGACTTGTGGAAGGGAGTTCCACAGGCGGGAAGCGCGAGAAAAGAAGCTGTTGGAGTAGAATTTACGGTTACATCTTATTTGTTTAACTGTAAAAGGGTGGGACCTAGTTGCTAATCTAGTATTTCGTGTAAATTCGTGCTTAGGCGGCACCAGTGATCTAAGCTCATCGGAGCAGAAGCCATGAAAGTACTTGTAGAAGAGGCACAGGGAAGCCACATCACGCCGGTGTGAGAGCGGCTACAGCCGGTCTGCCAAGTCAGTATCAACCACGTTACAGATCCTCCTTTGTATTTTGTCGAGAAGCCCAAGGAGAGCAGCAGGGGCACCCGACCAGATATGGCAGCAATATTCAATACACGGGCGGATGGTAGATTTGTATATGTGCAGAATAGATTCAGGTGGGAAAAATTTCCGGGCCCTGCACAGGGAGCCCACTTTCATAGCAGCAGATTTGGCAATGGATTCAATATAGTCATTCCATTTGAGGTCCGCCGAGAGTGTAAGGCCAAGGAGGCGTAGTATTTTACTCTCTGGGAGGCTAGCCTGTCCCATGCTAATGGGAGGTAGATGCGATTGTCTATGGTGATTAGTTGATAACAGCTTTGTTTTGGAGGCATTGAAATTTACCAACCATTCCCTACCCCAGGTTACTACGTATTGGAGGTCCCTTTCAAGTACGGCAGCGAGGTTCACTTTGTCGTCCAGACCTGGTTTCTGATCGATGCGGGAGTAGATTGTTGTGTCGTCGGCATACATGTCAACTTGGGATCTAATGGTGTCGGGGGGATCATTAATGTAGATCAGAAAGAGCGTGGGACCTAGGATAGAACCTTGAGGGACGCCCGCGTTCGTGTGGTAGTTTTGGGAGGCTTGCCCATTTAATACCACCTTCAATGTGCGGTTAGAGAGGAAAGACTGGATGAGGTCAAACAGATGTCCAGTTATCCCATAGCTCCGCAGTTTGCACAAGCGGCCAGCATGCCAGACCCTGTCGAATGCTTTGGAGATATCCAAGGCAACGGTTCGGGCTTCACCATTCTTGTCAAGTGCCTGGTATATGTACTCGGTAATGGTCGTTAGCATATCAGCAGTAGACCTGGTGAAGAGAAACCCATACTGTTTGTCAGAGAGAAGCCCGTTGGCCATAAGATGCTGAATCACATCGGCGTTGATAATGGCTTCGAAAACTTTGCCAAAGACTGGAAGGAGACTAATAGGACGGTAATTGGCGGGGTCTGAGGGTTCGCCAGAATTCTTAAATATAGGTACTTTGCAGGAGGACTTCAAACAGGCAGGAAAGCAGGAAGCAGATAGGCAGAGGTTATAGAGTTTAGAGAGGAGAGAGGAGAGTTCTGGGGCACATTTCTTCAGTACTATGACTGGGATTCCGTCACCGCCGCTTGCTTTGTGTGGGTCAAGTTGTGCAATTATCTTGGCGACCAGCGAGGGTGTAATGTGGACATTATTTAGTTGAGCCTTAGTTCTGGGTGTGAAGTCTGGTGTAGGTATTCCTAACAAGTCCAGTGTCGAATTGGTTGAGAATCTACGGGCAAAGCATTCAGCCTTGTCGGCTGGGGAGGTGAGAACTTCAAATTCATTGATTAGTGGGGGTATTGAAGTCTTGTTCCTGCTGAGCACACTTTTGCAGAGACGCCAGTAATCTTTGGAGCCAAACTTAGAGGATGCTATGCGTTGCCTAATTCTGGTAGCAAACGCCCTTAGTTAAGTGCCATAAGTGATACACGCTTGGGCGATCATGTCTCTTTTTGAGACATGACTGACTGGGCAGAAGATTATCCCGCAGTAGGTTGCCATTGCTTTCTGCGGTAGACTGGTTGCCGACCAAGGCTATAGAACCCAATCTGTCCTGCTATTTAACCCATAACTGGAAGGAAGAGACGGATTAATACCTTTCCCAAGGGTATTTGCGCGTAAATGAATACAATGGATTCAACTGGAATTCGAAATCGGCTCTCCGGCTTCCCGGCTTCCCGGTTTCTCGTTCCGAGCCGATATCCACTGTACCACAAGTGGCCATAAATATTTACAAGGTAAAGGAAAAAAGAAAACGCTTCACAGTATGTGTAACTTATACTTAGTCTTCGAAGTAATCGCCATCGGCATCCAGCACCTTCTGCCAACGTGTCCCCAGCTGTTCAATGCCTTTGCGGTAGAACTCGTGGGGTTTGATGCTAAGAAGTCCGTGAGGGTTTTGCGCAAGTCTGCTTCAGTGGTGAAGGATTTCCCACGAAGATGATTATCCAGGGAGTGGAAGAGGTGGTAATCGAATGGCGCAAGGTCAAGTGAATAAAGTGGATAGCACAAAGTCTCCCACCCAAGTTGCTGTATGGTATCCCTGACCACTTGCACGACATGCGGCCTGGGGTTGTCATGGAGGAAAAGCACACCTTTGCGATTCACTAGTGCTGTCTCCTTCTGGATGCCTGTTGCACACGTTTTAATTGCTGCGAATATAGGTCTCCAGTGACCGTTTGACGCGTTGGTAGCAGTTCATAATGAACCACTTGACGACCTGTCCACCAGACAAAAAGGCGATCGTGCGGTGTGAAGCATAGCATCCTGAGAAGACAACCAATGTCTGGAACGCTTGGGAGTTTCGTACAGAACCCACTTTTCATCACTGGTAAGCACTCGATTGAATAAAGATGCAGTACGGTGGCGAGAAACACACACACACACACACACACACACACACACACACACACAAACAGACAAAGTTTCATTTATAAATAAGTTTAGATAGATTATCTAGACCCTTATTCCTATGTTCGTTGGTGTTGAATTCATTTTTGATACTGAAAACCCTAGGAAGTCTAAATGGGTTAAATCCAAAACGTATTCACTGCTGTGTAGGAGGACACATACTATAAAGCAGTTCATCAGTGATTATATGTCCTCATTTTATGACGTATAAATTTGAAATATCTCTTTCTGATTTTAAATATAAGCGTCTTTTTTTGTTTCTATTTTCCTTAAAACATCCTCATTACTCACATGTTCATAACATGGTATTCTTAGTATCCTTCTGTAGCATATTTTTTGCCTTAAATCTCTTCTTCATTTGCGAAGTAATTTTCTGTTATTCATTGCCATAAAGAAGAACTGATATTATTGGAACCTTGAATAAGTTCTCACTGACTTTTGTTTTATAAAATATGTTTTATTTGGAAAAATTAGTAAAAACATGTCATTGAAAGTACTTTTTCCCATCTTTCTGTCAGCATTTGAATTCTACGTTGGAAAAACGACATGTCTTTGGGAGTTAACCGCAAGTCGACTCATTTTTTGCCATCTTTTTTGTTTTTTTTAATCATCTCGTAGAAGATTTAAGCATATACTGTCGGTTCGTTTCATACCTGTGTTACGTTTTTAGATTCAGAGGACAACACAAGACGTTATCAGAAAACAAGCCCGATAAATATACTGAATTTAAATCCCAATGGTTTCCGGCTTTCACTTTTCCAATCTTCTCACTTTATTTTTTTTCAATTAGAGTAGATAGATCTATCTATCGCCCGGTTCACACTCCACCCATGTCTATTGAACAGGTTAAGAGGCTCATCCCTTGTTCCCTGTTTAGGATGTGGTTTCCGGCTTTCTCTTTTCCGAACTTTTCACTATTACGTAGCCCCCTGCACATCAGTGGCGTTACCGCCTTGCTCGGGGTGATACGATTAAAAAAAAGAAAGAAAAAGCACCTAAAATTCAATAAAACATTAGATTACGAATATTATCTTAATTTTTTAAGATTACTGAATAGTTAAAAATTATATGAAAAAGTCTCACACGCTATATCTTTATATATTACAAGTAATTTTTACAAATATATTCACCATAAAAAAAATACATAATCTTCCGTTTGTCAATCAACACCTGAAATAAAAACGTACCACAGTGTTAAAAATATGCATTTCTGCGATATTTTTTAACTTCAAGTAAAAATATGTTTCAAATCAGATTAATTATTTGAAAAAAAATTTTTTTTTTAATCATCTCACCCCAAGCAAGGCATTCCACTGCCACTATTGCGCATGGGGCTACATAGGGGAAGGTAAAGAGAAGGAGTCGTTAGGCATAGGGAATGTCAGGAGGAAGGTGACAGATGAGTAAGGATACCGAGGATGAGGGTTGGGCAGATGGGAAGAGTGTTTGATAGAATGGGAGCAGGTTAATGTGTTAGGAGGTGTCTATTGACCTTACATTTAAACTCCTGGAGATTGTATCCGCCGGGGAAGCAATCGTGTGGAAGAGAATTCCACAGTCGGGAAGTGGAAGTAGAATCTTTATAAGAATGAAAGTCCTGCTCAGCCAGGCCATGTGCCATCGATCGGAACAAGTGATAACTGGATGAGGCAATGTTTGGTGAATACGGCGGTTGGAGTAGGACTTCTCTTTTAAGCGTTTCTAAATAGGTTTTCACCCGTTTTGCAACATGTGGCCTAGCGTTTTCATGGTGCAAAATCATTTTGTCCTGTCTCTGCTCGTATAGCGGCCGTTTTTCTACAATGATCAGCTCAAACACATCAATTGTAGTTGATAGCGATCTCCCATGATGGTTTCGGTATGTTTGAGAAGCTCATAATAAACCATGCTTAGCTGATCCCAACAAACAGAGAGCAAATATTTTCAGTCATGGATATTCTGCTTTGCCGTTGATGTTGATGCATGGCCGGTCTTACCCGACGATTTTATACGTTTACGGTTATTGTAGTGTATCAACTTTTCATAGCCGGTCACGATACGATGCACAATCCTTACCTTTTTTGCCTTTGAAGTAGTTGACAAGAGGTCATTCGGCGTCTCTCGGCTTCAATTCGTACGGCACCCTAGTTTTTGCTTTTGGATTATTCCTCATGCTTTTAAAAGTTTCGAAACTGTTATGTTATCAACTCCAAATAATTCTGAAAGTTCAGGTTGCGCTTGACATGGTTCTGCATGAAGTAATACATCCAATTCTTTGTCTTCAAACTTTTTTGGTATGGTGGCAATTCATTGATTCTTCACTAAAAATGGTAAGAGGGAACAACAACATGTCTGCTGGACAATACACCACCTGCAGACAATAATTTATTATCCAACCTAATCCTGCTGTATCCTGGTCGGTGAGAATAAAAAAAAGAATATTGTTGTGTTTCAAAATATATTTAACTGTATTTGTTATATTTTTATCATTCCTAATATTTGGAGTTACAACAAATTTTTGGCGACAAAGATGAGATAAACATCAAGTCACAAAAAATGGCGATATCACCAGACATACGAGAAAGAAATATTGAATCAACAACAGGAACAGTTTCAAATGTCACAACTGCCAAGTCAGTATCAACCACGTTACGGATCCTCCTTTGTATTTTGTCAAGAAGCCCAAGGAGAGCAGCAGGGGCACCCGACCAGATATGGCAGCAATATTCAATACACGGGCGGATGGTTGATTTGTATATGTGCAGAATAGATTCAGGTGGGAAAAATTTCCGGGCCCTGCACAGGGAGCCGACTTTCATAGCAGCAAATTTGGCAATGGATTCAATATAGTCATTCCATTTGAGGTCCGCCGAGAGTGTAAGGCCAAGGAGGCGTAGTATTTTACTCTCTGGGAGGCTAGCCTATCCCATGCTAATGGGAGGTAGATGCGATTGTCTATGGTGGTTAGTTGATAACGGCTTTGTTTTAGAGGCATTGAAATTTACCAACCATTTCCTACCCCAGGCCACTACGGATTGGAGGTCCCTTTCAAGTACGGCAGCGAGGTTCACTTTGTCGTCCATACCTGGTTTCTGGTCGATAAAAAAGATATTACATGAGACTGGACTGATGAATGTCAGTCAGCTTTCAAAAGGTAAAGTCCTTACTTTCTGCAAATCTTTTGCTGATACACTACGACCCATCTATGGATATTGTCATTGTCTCAGATGCTTCTAATTACGGTGTTGGAACTGTCATTTCTCATATATTTCCAGAAGGCAATTGCTCATGCATCTAGGTCACTGACACCTTCAGAACGCAACAATTGCCAGATTGAAAAGAAAGTCTTAGCTATAATCTTTGCCATTAAAAGGTTTAATATAATGCTGTATGGGCGCCATTTTACTCTGATCACAGCTCACAATATGTTTTTCTTTTTGAATCCAATAAAGATATTCCTGTGTAGACATTAAATAGTCTGCAAAGATGTGCGACTACACTATTGGACAATTGACAATACAAAATAAACTACCAGAGGGCTCTGTCGTTGCAGAGGTATCCCTGGAGCCAAAATTCCCTTCAGTATTTGCATCGACTTTAAGAGAATTACCAGTCACTTCTACAATGAACTGTGAAGCTACAGCTTCCGATCTAGTTCGGCAAAAACTGATGCACTTCCCTCGTACAAAACGGCCAAAAGTATGCAAAAAAAAAAAAGAAGTTTTTTAATGTTGAGCTTTACTGTTAGAAGTCAACGATTGTTTTTTTTTGTTTTTTTTCTGAGCGCGTGGTTGTCCCATCCTCATTACAGGACAGAGTTATCAAGCAATTTTATTACGGCCATCAAAGAATTAGCCGTATGAAACCCCGAGTACACAGTTATGCCTATTGGTCTAAAGTGTATAAGCGGATGGAGAAATTGGCACGCACGTTCCAACTTCAAACTGCCAGCAAAATTTCCCAGGAAATCTAAAGACTAACGCAATAGCAAAGAAAAATAGATTCAAGGACGCATTCTACGTCTCTCTGAAAATGTTACATATGATGTAGAGTCTACAGTTTAGGTTCGACATGCAAACTAATTACGATCCTCTAACTTTCCAGAGACTAAATCAAACTTCATCTTACCGCTAGATATTCTATTGGAGATCTTAGAAATGCCTCCACAATGTTTCCAAGACATACCAAAGAATAATCCTAAGACTCTACCTAAACGTGTTCTTAGAAATGATTTTCCTTAGATTTTCTAAAAACAAATCATTTCAAAAATCAATGTCATTCATTTTTTTAATAAGTCCTGAAATTTTCATTAAATCCGACAATTATATCATTTTTTTTCAATAATTTACAAATCAATGTTTTTCACCGGAGAAAACGTTAAAATTTTCTATACTAATAATCGAAATATAATAATCGAAAAAGTTAAAATATTCTATACTAATATTCGCCACCGCAGGTGACGCAAAAAAAAATCAACATTTTTAACCAAAATTTAAAAAAAAAATAAAAAAAATAAAATAAATCAACATTTTTAACCAAAATTTCAAACGTTCTAAAAAAGATAAAAAAATATAATTTAATAATAAAAAAGATCTTTTGGTTTTTCTCTTAAAAATAAAACTCATTTCGACGACAAAACTTTGTTTTTATAATGTTTGAGGTATTTTTAATTATGGTATAGCCATTTTTGAACGAATCAATGGAGATACTTAAATAAAACTAAGACATTATTTAAAGAGAAAAGCTTTCAGTTGCTTATATAAATTAAATATATTATGGAGAAAAGCAATCGGAGTCTAACCGTACTGATGAGCTGTGATACGGCGAAACAGATCTGTCTGCGGATGACAATATATATATATATATGTATATATAAATATATATATATATATATATATATATATATATATATATATATATATATATCGTATATTATACAATTATTGAGCAAACTAAAATACATAAAACAAATATTAAATCGCAATAATTATCCCAACTACATCATTGATGATCAAGTAAAAATTATTCTTACAAAAATTACATGACACAAGTATTACAAACAGCAAAACATCAGTATATTTTACTGCAACCAAATGCACAATAATTACAAGCAGGACTAATTCTCTAGCGAAGAATTATTAAACACCATAGTGCTGTCGTAATTCCTGAAAAACATGTAAAATTTATAATATATTTCAGAAAATGGAAGACCACTAACCATGTTACCACTAATCAAAATAACCCCATCAAATCTAAACTTGTGATTAGCAATATAGTGCATGAATCTCAAATGCCCAGTACGAGACTAAGTTTCTTGTCACGTATCATTACCTTTATTGGAGACACTGCCATGTCTTTGATTAGACGCCTTACATGTCACTCATAAAACTAAAACTCCCCTAATAAATAAATAAATATCTTTTATTAACCCATTATTTACAAGAACCCTTAAGGAAATTTCTGAGAGAAAATACAAGAATTCTGTATAAATCACAATATTAAAATCAGATCGCTATTCGCGAAGCCTATATATCAAACACTTATTTCCTGCCATTTAATCGTACATTATTCAACAGTGGAATTGGAGTGTTGAAAGAATCAGGCATAAATTTTTTCCCGGGCTATATGGCCCGGATTGTCCCTATTAAAAAAAAACCTTATGCCACATTTTGCCTTAAGTGGGAAGGCAACTAAATACTAAATACCAGTTAACTACCCTGCGCATTGTCGAACTCTCTGCCTTCGGGCTGAGATTAATTACGCAGTCGAGGCTCCGCCGAAGAGTAGAAACTCGTCGGGGGAAAATTAGACAGAAATGTTTGCCCGGGCTATATGACCCGGGCTATATGGCCCGGGTTACCCACCTTAAAAAGGCCTTGTTACACATTTTGTATTAAGTGGGAAAGCAATTAAATACTGCAGTTAACGAGAAGAGTTAACAAAGGCAGTTAACGACAGCTACTAATCAGGCATTAAGCAGCATAGTAATACCTTTGGACTTACTTATTTCGAGTTATTTAATATTAACACTTCCTTTGAATATCTTGTTTCTTGTTATAGTAATAAATTGTTTTAAACCTACCTCTTGTGTTCGTGTCTTACGTCCGATCAAACCGGTCACTCCAACTTTGCGGCGAAGTTTCGACGCAAAGCAACAATAAATTGGCGACAAAGACCCACAACACTTTTACATAAAACCGATACCTAAGGTTTAAAATGAATTTTTAAAAATGAATTTTCAAATATGAAAAATATTACTACAGGCTTTACTTTATTTTTAATTTCAGGTTAATAAATCAAATTTCATATTTCCAATAAGAGAAATTCATTTTCTGAATTTCAAATCTAATTTAAATTGATGGGAAGGACTAGCGCTATTTTTAGTCATTCATCATCCGCCATCTTGTTAAAAAATTTTCAAAACTAAAATACACTCTTCTAAAAATGTAGTCTGTGATTCTAAGCTAATTTAAAGTACGATGAACTTAGATCACTGGTGCCCCCTAAATACGAATTTGCACGAGATACTAGATTAGCAACTAGATCCCAACCTTTTACAGTGAAACCGATAAAATGCAACCGCAACTTCTACTCCAACAGTTTCTTTCCTCGCACTTCCCGACTGTGGAATTCCCTTCCACATTTTGCAAAACGGGTGAAAACCTATTTAGAAACGCTTAGAAGAGAAGTCCTACTCCACCCGCCGTATCCACCAAACATTGCCTCATCCAGTTATCACTTGTTCCGATCACATAGCCTGGCTGAGCAGGACTTTCATTCTTATAAAGATTCCACTTCCACTTCCCGACTGTGGAATTCTCTTCCACACGATTGCTTCCCCGACGGATACAGTCTCCAGGAGTTTAAATGTAAGGTCAATAGACACCTCCTAACACACAAACCTGCTCCCATTCTATCAAGCACTCTTCCCATCTGCCCAACCCTCATCCTCGCTATCCTTACTCATCTGTCACCTACCTCCTGACATTCCCTATGCCTAACGACTCCTTCTCTTTACCTTCCCCTATGTAGCCCCATGCGCAATAGTGACAGTGGAATACCTTACTTGGGGTAAGGTGATTAAAAAAAATAATAATTAATCTGATTTGAAACATATTTTTACTTGAAGTTAAAAATATCACAGAAATGCATATTTTTAACACTGTGGTACGTTTTTATTTCAGGTGTTGATTGACAATCTGAAGATTATGTATTTTTTTCTATGGTGGATATATTTGTAAAAATTACTTGTAATATATAAAGATATAGCGTGTGAGACTTTTTCATATGATTTTTAACTATCCAGTAATCTTAAAAAATTAAGAGAATATTCGTAATCTAATGTTTTATTGAATTTTAGGTTTTTGTTTTTTTTTTAATCGCATCACCCCGAGCAAGGCGGTAACGCCACTGATGTGCAGGGATATACGTAATAGTGAAAAGATCGGAAAAGAGAAAGCCGGAAACCATATCCTAAACAGGGAACAAGGGATGAGCCTCTTAACCTGTTCAATAGACATGGGTGGAGTGTGAACCGGGCGATAGATAGATCTATCTACTCTAATTGAAAAAAGTGAGAAGATTGGAAAAGTGAAAGCCGGAAACCATTGGGATTTAAATTCAATATATTTATCGGGCTTGTTTTCTGATAATGTCTTGTATTGTCCTCTGAATCTAAAAACGTAACACAGGTCTGAAACGAACCTACAGTATATGCTTAAATCTTCTACGTTGGATATATCTGTAAAAAATTCTTGAGAGATTACGTGGTGACCTTTTATATCATTTTTAACTACCCAGAAATCCTAAAAATTAAAATAAATATTCTCCGAATATTTTTTTTAATCATATCACCCCAAGCAAGGCGATAACGCCACTGATGCGCAGGAGGCAACGTAAGAGTAAAAACATTGGAAAAGAGAAAGCCGGAACACATCCTAAACAGGGAACAAGGGATGAGCCTCTTCACCTGTTCAATAGATGTGGGTGGAGTGTGAACCGGGTGATAGTTTAGTCTGTCTACTCAAATTGAAAAGAAAATAAAGAAAAGAAAAGACTGGAAAAGAGAAAACCGGAAACCGCATCCTAAACAGGAAACAAGGGATGAGCCTCTTCACCTGTTCAATAGACGTGGGTGGAGTTGATAGTTTAGTCTATCTACTCCAATTGTAATGTTTTATTGAATTTTATGTATTTTGCATTTAAATTTATTATATTTCCCGCTCTTATTTTCTGAAAATGTCGTGTATGGTCGTTCGTATAGCATAAATAAGCATAAATTTTATACACATACAAAAATATTCAAAATTCATTTTAAATTACTGGGCTTCGCTAAAATGTAATAAAGTTCTCTATTTATAATTTGTAAATATAGTGTTTACTTAATAACAATATCACCCAAAGTAAGACAGGATTTTAAAAGATTTAAGAAATGTTTAAATTATTATAATTAAAATTTAAAAAAAATTAAAACAAATCTTTTAAACTTTGTAACGCATATGAATATAGGAACAGAAAATGCAAAAATTCATAAGACACCAAAGGACACAAAACAATCACCGAGGACACTAAACAAGCAGATACCCACGAATGCAGACGGTCGGGAATGTTACCTGCAGGTCCTATATATATATATATATATATAATAAACTAAATCTAAAAGTGAGCCGAACGTCGACCGCGGTTTCGCTCTACGGATCGTCAGGACTTGGCTAACAAATTAGACAGAACAGCTAATTTGTTAGTCAAGTCCTGACGATCCGTAGAGTGAAACCGCGGTCGACGTTCGGCTCACTTTTAGATTTAGTTTATTGTATTTTTGCTCTACTTTCGTACTTTCGTATTGAGCTCTCTACTGTTAAGGTTTTCGTCTTGGGTTTTTTTTTCTTTCAAACAGGCTCTTGACTCATTGTTATTGGGCTTTGTTTCTTTTTTTTTCTTCCCCATTTAACCCACTTGGTAGTCCTCGTTGGATTGTTGACGACTTACGTTACGGATTTGTTAGCGTTAGTATTTTCTGACTTTGGTATTTATTAGTGCTACTGTATTGTTAGTACGTATAGTAATATATATATATATATATATATATATATATATACTATAGTCATCCACAGACAGATTTGTTTCACTGTATCACAGCTCATCAGTACGGTTAGACTCCGATTACTTTTTAACCCAGAATTGAAACCCGACCGAACTGGCGTCAGTGGCGATTCTATCTCTGGGCTACGAGCGTTTGGTAGAAGAAGGCAGACTTTTTAGCGCGTATATCATTATACACGCCCAATAGCCATCCGCAGACAGATCTGTTTCGCTGTATCACAACTCATCAGTACTGTTAGACATCCGATTGCTTCTAGCCAGGATTGAAATTCAACCGAATTGATATCAGTCGGCGACTTCTAAACTATGGGCGTTCGGTAGAGGAAGACGGATTTTTTTTATACTTTAGAACATGTATAAACTGCAAACTACTACAAACTTGTACATTATGTTTCGCCATTGAAAGAACAATGTCTCATCAGATAGTTAATAATGGTGGTAATAAACGTTTTATTGAAAAGAAAGTTTTCAAAAACACTACATTCTTTATATTTTTGTAACTCTTTTTGTACGAAGTAAGATATTAAAAAAAAGAGGGTAAAAAGAAAGAGGGCAGAAAAGATGAGAAAACAAAAAAGGAAAAAAAGAAAAAGGAAATGGAAAGTCACAGAGGAAACAAAAAAAACAAAGAGGAAAATAAGAAAGAAAGCAATGAGAAAAAAAAAGCCAATCGGTATATCTATCTATCTATCTATCTATCTATCTATCTATCTATCTATCTATCTATAACGTAGAATATTTGCTATTTAAGTCAGGTAAATTCCGAATTCCGATAGAGACGAACTCAAAAGAACTCAATGTTAAATTTATTTATTTAATTTAACAGAGTCATATAATCTAGAAAAAATGAGATATTCTAGATTTTCATGGGTAATACATATTTCGCAGGTAAAACCGGCCGCTCTTTAGACCCAAATGATACACCAGTTAATATTCAAAATCATCCAGAAAAGAATCACATACAGACACTCACGTGCCCATATCGAGAATAGATATTTGTGACCGCAGTCTGTAAAAACATTTTCTCGCTCATTCAAAAAACAAAAGAAAGAAGAAAAAGAAAAATATAGAAAAATTATAAACAGAAAAAGAGAAAAAAAGAAAAAGAAAAGAACGAACAGTATAAAGAGAAAGGAAGTTAAAGTCAACGTCTTAGATCGACACCAGCGTCTATGGTCTCGCTACATAACATAACTAATACACGTTAATGAAAGTGAGCGAATATATATATATATATATATATATATATATATATATATATATATATATACGAGTGTAGGGTACGTATGGATGGAATAATATTCCTTATCCAAAGAAAACCTGTTCTTAAAAAAGTGCTCAATACAAAGTAGAGCTAATAATATTTATTCAGAAATTATAACATGGATATGTTATAATATCACTACAAAGTAGCTATTTTGTTACGACACTTCTTGTGTCTTGTCAAGTGATATGGTTTATTTTGAATTGAATGGTTTTAAAAGGTTAAAAACAAGCAAAACCCCTTCAGGAGACATTATTGTATGTACAATATGGACCAATCAGAGTAAAGAAACTTCTAATTTGGAGAATATGTGAGCAGACTTAAAAATAATTTTTGGGGGGATTAGTATTAATATTTGATTAAATTGAGATCAGCATTATTAATTAACTATTAGATCTACTTTATTTTAAAAAATTTCTAAGTTTAATAATTTATTAGATTTATTCATATATTAAAGGAGGAAGAGAAAGAACGCATACATAAATAAACCTACAAACATCCACACATGGTAAAAAAGACGAGTATATTCACAAACACTGGCAAACAGACACATATACAGATTAATATACACATGCATATATACGTACACAAATTACAAAATTTACATTTCATTGACTTGTCAATTTGCCTGTTAAATTTTAAAGCTCTATTTGTACACAGACTAAATTGCTACATATTGGATACATATTGGATATTCATAACGTGACCAACATTGAATGAATGAGGTCGGGACAGACACAATCATATTTCACTGCATGAACATATAAACAGGATTAGATATATACTTACGAAAATACACAAGCTAAGAACAAAAATGTAGACGACTAAAAACTCCACAGATCGTAAAAAATATATAACCACATAGATGGAAATATACGAAACCTCTGGCATCAAACTACGTAGATATACAATACATAAATTAAATGCATGTGAAAAACGTCACACATATACATGTATATGCTAAACCCCATACCGTTCGTATGAAGTTATGCTTGTGTGAGCCCCAGTTGTCTAGCTAGCGCGTGTGTGTGTCTCTGCGCACGTCAATGGTTGTACAAGTGTTAATCTATGCCTGTCATGGTATAAAAAGCGTCACAACAACAAATATTCCTCCCAATGTTCATCCTACTTTCACGAAAATTCATCAATATATGCATCTCTGCATATATCCAGAATTTTAAATAAACATTAAAACAGTTTGTCTGACGATCGAAAAAACGTGACACGCAGAATAACAAACTTACATCTATCTATCTATCTATCTATCTATCTATCTATCTATCTATCTATCTATCTATCTACATAGATGCGCACATACATATATACATATACACCTACATATATATATATATATATATACATGTACAAATATACATACATACACACACATACACATATACACATACATACAAATACATACGTATATATATATATATATACGCAAACATACATATATATAGATATAGATATGCATACATGGGCATCTGAACATACAGAAAATTAAAACGGGTGGGATTGATAAGGAAGCAGACAGATAGCTGTGTCTATTTTTTTAAAAATTATATCTAATTTTTTAGGTTTATATTTAAATTTAGATTTATATGTCAATTTTTTTTCTATAAAATGTTTTTCTATAAATTTTTTTCTATAAAATTTTTTCTATAAAATTTTTTCTATAAAATTTTTTCTATAAAATATTACTATAAAATTTTTTTTACAATAAAATTTTTCTATAAAATTTTTTTATTAAATTTTTTACTATAAAATTTGTCCCATTTATTTGAACTAAAAATCGCTATGGTATATTTTTCAACACAAATGATAACAATTTCCCATGTCTCTATGGAAATACATTTTTTCCTTTTTTCTTTTCTTAGCTTACTTCCCTGTCAAACAGCCCTTCTCCCTTTTACTTTTTACTTTCCTTTTTCTTTCTTTTCTTTTTCTTCTTCCCCCTACCACTTCTTTCGCCCAGACATGGCTAAATTTCAACTTTTAAACTCTCGACTCAGTTAAGGAGCAGGGGGCTTCTGAAAAAAAAATAGACATAGGTATCTGTCTGCTTCCTTATTAATCCCACCCCTTTTAATTTTCTGTGATGAAACTTTTTTTTTGGGGGGGGGGGACTTCTGCCGGTAGAAAATCTTTTGTCATTTGGATTTCAATAAATTTTGTTGCTGAAAACGTGAGAATTTTCTCGGAGAAATGGCTATTCAACGAATTTGAACATCGTAATTTTGTTTTATTTTATAATTGGCTCTGTAATTAGAATATAATTGCATTGAGCCCTCCACCTTGATCAATTTTAATATTAATGTAATTAATATTAATTTGGATCGGGTTTTGGGATTTACCTACCTGTTTATTCTTTTAGATTAAAGATATATATATATATAAAAACATATATATGACGGTCCCCTGGGAAGAAAACGCAGAAGAAGCCCATGAAAGAAAGAAGTTAAAATACAACCAACGGCTGGAGAGTTGCAGGGTTAAAGGCTGGAGGGCTAGCTGCACTCCCATAGAAGTAAGGATCAGAGGATTTGCAGCAAGGTCCTTAAGCAAAGCCTTAACAGATATTGGGATAGTGGGAGTAAAAAAAAGGAAAGCACTCAAGTCCATAACCGAAACAGCGAAAATAACAGCTAATTGGTTATGGATCAAAAGAGCGAGTGCCTTGATTTCAAAACAAATTGTTAGCTAAAATTCTCCGAAATTCTGCATTTCTGATTTCTCTTCATTTTATTAGTACTCGTAAATAAGATAAAATGCATAAATAAGTTTTAAATTAATGTATCGTGATTAATTCTTAGTCGAGTTTTTTTTTCTAATAGTCGTACAATAGGTAAATTGTTTCATATTTTCGGACGAGCTCATGTACGGTTCGCCTATAAATGGAAAGTGGCTCTGACTGTCGCCAATCAGAAGGACTTGCAAGGTTTGGTACCGGGCCCAAACGTAATTTTCCCAGTGTCTGAAAGTGCTCATCGAGAGTGGACCAGAAACTGATCATCTCTGGTCGGGTCGGCGCGGTGAGGTGGGTATGATGTTGAAAGACCCGAACCCCCCCTAGTGATCCTCGCGATGGCATCACTGACGACACCTTCTAGCGCCCCCACTACGGTGCGTATGTTTGAAATATATATATATATATATATATATATATATATATATATATATATATATTCTTATAGGTTCTGTGTCCTTTCAGGACGTAGGGGATCATGTCTTTCTACATCTTCCGGCCCCTTGTAGCTCTTAAAAAAATTTATCTTTTCACTTCTCCCAACTCTATTTTATCATCCATTTACTCATGCCCATAAAGTATGTCACTCGCTGTTTTCTCATATCTATCTATCTATCTATCTATCTATCTATCTATCTATCTATCTATCTATCTATCTATCTCAGTCTGTTCATTATCTATCTATCTATCTATCTATCTATCTATCTATCTATCTATCTCAGTCTGTTCATTATCTATCTATCTATCTATCTATCTATCTATCTATCTATCTATCTATCTCAGTCTGTTCATTATCTATCTATCTATCTATCTATCTATCTATCTATCTCAGTCTGTTCATTATCTATCTATCTATCTATCTATCTATCTATCTATCTCAGTCTGTTCATTATCTATCTATCTATCTATCTATCTATCTATCTATCTATCTATCTATCTATCTATCTCAGTCTGTTCATTATCTATCTATCTATCTATCTATCTATCTATCTATCTATCTATCTATCTATCTCAGTCTGTTCATTATCTATCTATCTATCTATCTATCTATCTATCTATCTCAGTCTGTTCATTATCTATCTATCTATCTATCTATCTATCTATCTATCTATCTATCTATCTATCTATCTATGTAGGTATATTTGCGTGTTTTCTACTGCGTGTTTATTGATCTGACGTTCGAGCGTAAAGGTCATTGATGGTAGCCTTTGTCACGGAATGCTGTTCGGACTAATTTACTTTTTGGTGACCTTTTATTATTATTTTTTTCACTCCCCAGACTTCCCCTTCCCCTTCCCCACTTCACAAATTCCCGCCGCACCCCATTCCCTATTCTCAGCATCATTGCTGTTGAGCGTCATGTCATCTACAATACATCCTGTCGCATTTCACCGCAATGTCGCATGCTGTAGAAATATCTCTCTATGCTAACTAGAACAGATTTCTAATGAAGTTCAGAATAATTTGGTGAACAACATTTCATCGAAAAATGCTTGAATTTTCTAGAAAATCCCATTTAAAATGTTGTTGAATACTAAATTCTGAAAATAAATTCCTACGAATTATTTGAAGTTATATGAGCAAGTTGCTCTTGCGCTTTTCATGTAGACGGCCATTTGAAACGCGGAACATGCACGAGTGTGATTCTAAAAATAACATCGGATGATGAATATTCATAGGTTTGACGAGTATTTAAGGATTCGATTGAAGAGGCAAATAGTTTGGTATCAGCAGCCTATCAGTTGCGACGACAATTTAACTCTTTGTCGTCTTTCTGTCTTTGGTTAGTTGATTTTCTTTAGTGGCATATCAACTCCTCTGTGAGTTAGTTAATGGTTAAATTTAAATAATTTTAACACAATTTTATGGCTTGAATTGAATATATTTTCGACGCAAATGTATGTCTTTAACTATAGAAAAATGTATTGTTAATCATTTTGATATTGAATGTATTGTTAGGTAAGTTTACTATAAATATATATTATTTAATTTTACTATGAATAGGTAACGGCGGTAATTTTACGATAATCATCTACTGCTAAGTAATTTTATTAATAATAATTATTGTTGTTAATTTTATTATGATGTATTGTGAGTAATTTTTTGTATAAAACATACTAGCAGTGTATCCTGGCGTTGCTCGGGTGTAATGAAAGCTTTAAAACTAATCCATGGTCCTGGAGCTCAGACTCTTTGGACGTTGACACAAAAGACTAAAAAGCAATTTCCAGTTAAAGCAAACCGTAGACTGAAAGAAAAATGAATGGATGTAAGTCTAATTTTCATTTCCTGGTATCGATATCAAATTACGTTTTTTTCGTCATAAACTGAATTTTGAATGCTAAATAAATTCTCTGAGTAAATGGTATCATGGCTGAGACTAAGAACTACAATTATACCTACTTAGAGCAAAACCCGAAGCAAAAACTAAAATAAAAGCGCTGACAAAAATACAGACATACAGGCAGATAAACAGACACACACACACAAACATCTTGCCTTTTATATATATATATATATATATATATATATATATATATATATATATATATATTAAAAAAGGATTAATTCAAAGATGTTGAATGGCCATTTCGATATGAAGATCCCCACGGGGGACGACACATCACCTCAGCAACAGAAAAAACCTTTCAGAAACCCTTTTTTTCTGTTGCTGAGGTGATGTGTCGTCCCCCGTGGGGATCTTCATATCGAAATGGCCATTCAACATCTTTGAATTAATCCTTTTTTAATATATATTTGCTCTGTAATATTTTATTACATGGAGCTCTCTTCCTGTATCATTTTTTAATATTAAAATAAATTTTTAATATTAATTAGGATCGGGTTTTTTGGAATTTACCTTCCTGTTTTTTTCCCTTGGATTGAAGTATCTGAATTAAAATATATATATATATATATATATATATATATATATATATATTATCGATTTTATGCACTATTGTAAGAACTGCAACCTTGAAACTTCTGAATATCGTTTCTTATGTCTTTGTCTATGAGTGTATGAAATTTGATTAAAATCGGACTACTCCTTCTATAACCCGATTTTTTCGATTATCGATCTTCGATATTTATCGGGGGTACCTCGACACAAAACCTAGTTAAGAACACTCGCAGACGCTTATAGTACAACTGTGTAAATTTTCAAGAAAATTGGTTCAGCCGTTTTGGATTCTATAGGTAACGGACACACACACACACACACACACACACACACACACACACACACACACACACGCACACACAGACAAAGTTCCATTTATAAATAAGTTTATATTAGTGGTGTTTTTACTGTATTTTTCTACTTTTGTCATGATTTGTTTTTATTTATTTTATTTTGTCAGTAAACGCGACCCTAAGAGGTACTACAAGTACGGGTCAGTGTGGATCTAGGAAAAACAGCAATGAAGCTGCTCAATACCTTTAATCTCCCGATATTACTTCCGGGTGTAGTCAATCTTTATACTCAGATCTTTCTGTCTTTGGAACTTAAAAACTCTGAAGGATCTCAATCCAGCGACACCGCCTCAATCATTGCCCCAAAGAGAAGGGATTTAGTGTGATACCAGCGTCAGCATAACAGTGGTTGCGGGGACTAAACTATTTTTCCTCTTGGCCCTTGTGCACACGCATGAATATCTCGCGGTAAAAGGACCATGTGCCACTTTGGGCGAGAAATGTTTACCCATTCCCACACAAGAGTGAGTTGTGACACAAGGTCAGTTTTTAAAGTGGGAAACACGTGCGCGGACGCTCGGTTCAAAGTTCAAATATTACCCAGTTACCGCCGATGCAGCAGTTGGGTACAGAGTGGGCGAGTAAATACCAGCCGCTATCGAGAGAAATTTGCGAGTGGCTACAATCTGCAGTAGGCGCTGCTTTCTACAATCTATGGGACTGAGTGAGTTTCTTTGACTGCATTTTGATCAAAGAATCAACACGCCCACAGACAAATGCACACAGGAAATGACACGGAGAAATAATTTTTTTTTTCATTTTTTATTTTGTTTTCTTTATATATTATATTTTTTTAAATACAAATTGAGAATCTTTTGTTCAAAATTCTTGGAACCAGAAGTGCTCTTAATTTTTTTGCGGGTGGTTTGCTAATGGAACCTATGTATGAAACACAATTTCTATTTACATTTCATAACACAGCTTATACATCTACCCTGAAGGTAGTTTTATCTAAGTAACATATACCCTGAAAATAGTTTTATGTAAAATTTATTAAATTTTGTGTACAAACAGACACAAGTAATGACACTAGTCAATAATGCCTGCACGAATTTTTAAGAGATGAAATTAGGACTTTTTTAATAATCATTTCACTCCAAACAAAATAGAACTTCCACTGGTGCCTAGGGGGTTACAGTAAGAGATAAGAAAAGAAAAAGAACACGGTACAGGAGATGTCGAAGAAAGGATAAGAGAAAGATGTAAATCAAGAAGATAGTAAATGGCAATTGATTTTGCATTTAAACTTTTAAAGATTGTAGCTATTAGGGAAGCAAGTAAATGGAAAGATGTTCCACAGGAGGGAAGGATAAAAAAATTAGATTCAAGAAGATAGAAGATGACAGTTGACATTGCATTTAAATTTTTGGAGATTGTAGCTATTAGGGAAGCAAGAATACAAAAGGGAGTTCTACATGGGGAAGTGAGAGAAAAAAACTGATAAAGTAGAAGTGTCAGTTATATTTGACTGTTTTGACGGTAAAAGGGTGAGCCCTAGATGCCAGACTAGTAGCACTAGTAAATTCATGTAATTGATGAAACATTTCAAATCTTTGGGGCGGGGAACTTTTTGTAGGTATACCAAAAAAAAGATGGTCATTCTTCTTCTATGTGCCCTGTCTCTTCAGGACGTAGGCGATCATGGCTCTCCACGTCTCCATATTCCTTGTGGCTCTTAGTATGTTTGCTCCTGTTCCTCCTGGCAACCCCCGTTCCGTCATCCACCTGATCCGTCCCTGCAAATATGTTATCCGCTGCCTTCCTCTGTCTCTCCTTCCTTCTATCTGTCCAGTCAGTATCAGGTTCTCCAGGCTCTCCTTCCTCATTGCATGTCCCAGAAACTTCAGTTGTCTCTTCCTGATGCTCAGCATCAATTTCCTTTTTGTTGCCATTCTATCTAACACCTCGTCGTTGCTTGTATGCTCAGTCCACGATATCCGTAGCATTCTTCTGTAGAACCACATTTCGGCCGCTTCCAGTTTTGTCCTCATTTTCGATGATATTGTCCAGCATTCACAGCCGTATTGAAGAACTGACATCACGTAGCAGTCTAGAACTCTTTTCTTCGTTTCTTTTGAGATTTTCCTGTGTGTTAGTATTTTGCTCATCTTCTGGAACGCATCCTTTGCCATGCCAATTCGTCTTCGGATTTCCGTGTCGCACTTTCCATCTCCTGTTAGAACACTTCCTAGGTACTTAAATTTTTGTACTTGTTTGATTCTGTTATCCTCCACCTGTATTTGGCATTTTGGGTTGTATCTTTTGCTGATGACCATGCACTCAGTTTTCTTAAAGTTTATTTGTAGTCCCTTCTTGTCACTCTCCACTGCTACTTTCTGTATGAGGTCTTGTAGTTTCCTTTCCGTGTCCGCAATCAGCACTGTATCGTCCGCATACCTTATGTTGTTCAGGTTGTGGCCTCCAATAACAAATCCTGGCGTGTCATCTAGGGTCCTCAAAATATTCTCGCTGTATAGGTTGAACAAATCTGGTGAAAAGACACATCCTTGTCTTACGCCTTTTTCTATCTTTGTGTATCTACCTGTCCGTATGCAGGCCGTTTGCTGCCAGGAGGTTTTCTTGATTATTCTTATGTCTTTGCCGAAAATGTCGAGATTGCCCAGCATCTCCATCAATTCTTTGTGCCGTATTTTGTCGAATGCTTTCGCGTAGTCAATGAAGCATAGGTACAAGTCTTTCTTCATTTGTAATGCCCATTCAGAGAGCATCCTAATCATGAATATGGCGTTCCTTGTTCCAGTGTCCTTGACGAACCCGCACTGTTCCTGCCCTATCTCTGGCCTGATTCTGCTTCTCGCTCTATTCATCAGGATTCTGACAATCAGTTTTGTAATGTGACTCATTAAGCTGATAGTTCTGTGTAGTTCGCACTCGTTTGCACCAGGTTTCTTCGGCAGCGCTATAAATATCGACTTGCATAGGTCGTCTGGTATTATTCCGCTGCTATAAATTTCGTTTATTATATCGGTAATCTTTTCTATGCCATATTCTTCTCAGGCTGTCAGAAGCTCTATCACTATGCCCTCTGGGCCAGGTGCTTTGTTTCTGTTCATTTTGGCCATTGCAGCTTCCACTTCGGATTTCAGTATTTCCGGTCCATCCATCTCCTGTGTATTCTTGGTTGTTCTCTCTTGTCGCAAAAGAGATCCTTTATGTATTCTTCCCATCGCTGGAGTATTTCCTCTTTCTCTAATATGATTGTCCCTTCCTTGGATTTTATGCATCCTGTTGAGCAGCAGGTTTTTTGTCCTGTCAGTTCTCTTATCTCTTTATGCATCTCTGCTTTGATGTTCCTGCTCAGTCTCTTTACTTCTGCACATTTGTTGTTGAGCCATTCCTCTTTGGCTTGTCTGCATTTGTTCCTTATCTCCTTGTGAAGATTTTGTACTCTGCTCCGTGTCTTGGCGTTATTTTTTTTTCCTTTGTATCATGTGGAGGATCTCTTCGGTCATCCACTCGTTTTTTCTTCTGCGTCTGATTTCCTTTGGTGCTATGTTGTTCGCTGAGGTCACCATCGCTTCTTTTAGTGACTCCCATTTTGATCACAAAATATGCAGAAATTATTGACACTTTGAATAATATCTTTACTGAGCAAGAAACACCTGCTAAGTAATCCACAGTGTTGCTGTAACGATCTCCAAAAAAAAAAAAAAAAATGTTGCCGACGTAGACTACGTAGTTAGACCGGGAATCGTCACGCATGGCAGATGCAGTCACTTTAGAACAGCTTCTTCTTCTTCTTCTTCTTCTTCTTCTTCTTCTTCTTTGTGCCTTGTCCTTCATGAAGTAGGCGATCATGGCTTTCCACGTCTCCATATCCCTGGTGGCTCTTAGCACGTTTTCTCCTGTAACACCACGCAACCCCTGTTCTTCCATCCACCTGCTCAGGCACTTCAAATATGTTATCCGCTGCTTTTCCCTGTCTCTTTTTCCTTCTATCTGGCCTGTTAATATCAGGTTCTCCAAGCCCTCCTTCCTCATTGCATGTCTCGCGAATTTTAGTTGTCTTTTCCTGATGCTCAATATTAATTTCCTTTTCGTTCCTATCCTTTCCAAAACCTCATCATTGCTCAAATGCTCAGTACATGATATCTGCAGCTTTCTGTAGAACTACATTTCAGTTGCTTCAAGTTTTTCTATCATCTTTGATGATATTGTCCAGCGGTTACTGCCATATTGAAGAACTGACATCACATATCAATCTATTACTCTCTTCTTTGTTTCTAGCAAAATTTTCCTGTCTCTTAATACTTTACTCAGCTTCTGGAACACGTCAATGCCAATTCGCCTTCGGATCTTTGTTTCGCACTTTCCGTCTTCTGTTAGAACGCTTCCCAGGTATTTAAATTTTTGTACCTGCTTGATTTTAGTATCCCCCACTTGTATTTGACATTTTGGGCTGCTCTTTTTGCTGATGACCATGCATTCGGTTTTCTTGCAGTTTATTTGTAATCCTTTTTTCTCACTCTCTTCACCTACCTTCTGTAGGAGGTCTTGTAGTTTCCTTTCCGTGTCTGTAACCAGCACTCTATCATCTGCGCACCTTATGTTGTTCAAATTGTGGATTCTGATGACAAATCCTGGCATAACATCTAGGATCCTCAGAATAGTCTCGCTGTACAAGTGGAATAGATCCGATGATAAACCACATCCTTGTCTTATACCCCTTTCTATATTTTATATATCTGCTGAATTCGTTACCTGTCCGTATGCAGGCAGTTTGAAAAACCTTCGCAGTGCTTTTTGATATTTTCTATTTTTGTAAAGTCGTGTCAGCACCTAAAATTTGGGATTTTAGAGGATTTTGCGTTTTGGAATTTAGTATAAGTGCATCAGCCTGGATGTGCGTTGTGGTGCATTGGATATCGTCTCGGAACGAGAAATCGAGGAGCCGAGTTCGAATTCCACCGGAATTCATTGCATTCACTTACGCGCAGATACCCTTGGGAAAGGTATTAATCCGCCTATTCCTTCCAGTTATGGGTTAAATAACAGGACAGATTGGGTTCTAAAGCCTTGGTCGGCAACCAGTCTACCGCAGAAAGCAATGGCAACCTACTGCGGGATAATCTTCTGCCCAGTCAGTCATATCTCTTTCGAGACATGATCGCCCAAGCATGTATCACGTATGGCACTCAACTGACTGACTGCATCAGCCTGTATACCTATCTCGGGACAATCTATACCTCCATTTTATTCAGCCTGTACTGAAGAGGCTTGATTGGGCAGCAAACTTTCATTCATACAAGTTTCAATACATGTTCTCTGAAGTTTTCCATTGGTATTTTTATTCACTTTTGGTGTTTCGAGAGGACACTGTTATGATGTTTTCAGGGATATTTAGCTGATGAGTGAGACATCATAACGGGGTCTTCACGAAACTTCAAAGTCGGGCAAAACAGCCCTAACGAGTTAGAACATCATAACGATATTTCTTTGAATCTACTCATCTAAAGAGACAAACTCTTTGTACTTGTCAACGATCTATCCCTACCCTGATATTGAGCACTTCACAATGAAAAACCTGCTTGCCAAAATACATTTTATCAGTAAAACCACTGAGAAAACAATAACCTTGCCGCTAAACATACTCGCAATTAAGCACAGAGATTATATATCTATATATAATCGCTCATTCAGTAAGGAATTAGAGCACTCTGGCTATTGGTGTACGATACATGATACGCTAAAAGTCTGCCTCCTTCTACCGAGCGCCTATAGCCCCGAGATAGAATCGCCGACTGACGCCAATTCGGTCGGGTTTCAATCCTGGTTTAAAAGCAATCGGAGTCTAACCGTACTGATGAGCTGTGATACAGAAAAACAGATCTGTCTGCAGATGACTCTTTACGCTCACACACCCTGATTGAGCACTCTGGAAGAATGGCAAACTTTGAAAAAACAGTAGCTGCTCTAGCATCTACGCATCGCCCATTCAGTAATGAACTAGAGCACTCTGGCTATTGGCGTGTGATACATGATACGCTAAAAGTCTGCCTCCTTCTACCGAGCGCCCATAGCCCAGAGGTAGAATCGCCGACTGACGCCAATGCGGTCGGGTTACAATCCTAGGTAAAAAGCAATCGGAGTCTAACGGTACTGATGAGCTGTGATACAGCGAAACAGATCTGTCTGCGGATGACTATATATATGTATATATTTTTTTGTTTTCTCTCTCTCTCTCTCTTGTTACACAGAGGGTTTGGATAATTTTTTTTTCTTATGTCAATGTAAGATACTCTATAGTAGGTGCATCAATATGTATGTTATACCTATTTTAGACGACATAGCGATATTAATATTTTGCCGTGATTTTCTAATACAAGAGCCCACTAATGGTATACTTGTTGAACCTAAAATACATGTTGATAGATTAAAATAACTATCACTAAAACTCCATCATTCTCTGAAATTCTTTTAAAAAGCTTTACAGGATACAAATACTATATCATCCATCAACAATAAAATTGTACACCCAATCAAAATCAAACGACTACAACATTTGGGAAAAACCCAAAAATAAAATTACACACCAACAAAAGAGGTATCCAAACGGCTGAAAGCTTTTCTTATTCACAAATCAGTGTGAAAAATGATACTGTGGATCCTGATTGGTTGACAAATCGAGAAATTTGAAATACGTAAGCGAAACGGTTTTTTTTTCTTTTTTTTTTTTCACAGCTAAAGAAAAAATTGTTCTGGGATCCTCCCACGTGACCAGAATTCTATATTTAAGAAGGTCCGCTGACCGGTCACGGCAGTCAGTCAAGAGTGTCAGTGAGAGACAACAGTCGGCCGATCCGTCACTCAAGCAAGCAGTCAATCTCTCAGTCAGCGAGACAGTCAGCCACTCCAGTTAATCACGAAAGGCGCCGTGTCAGATACGCAAAGTCCGATAGGCGCCAACATAAAAAAGACCAGTACCGACAAACTAATTTTCGCCCACTCAACCGTTACGAACGGAAAGAAGAGAGAAAACACTTGCAACGGCCATTAAATTTTTCACATTTTTCATCAACCAGAAAGGAGAAGTAACACAAACTTACTTAGTTTAGTAGACTGGTTCATCGTTTTTACACATGCAGTCTACCAATTACTACTATCTCCATTTGACATTCTCTCTTTCTACCCTCGGGAATTGCCCTTCACACTCCTTTTCAACACAATTTGAAACACTTTCCTTTTCCACCTATTTAGCGGCTGATGCATAAAAAGGAAAATACTTTGTGCTACTGCTCTCTTTAATTATAAACTCAAAACAGACACGTTTATCTTCAACCAACATTCACGCAAATATAAAAGACACTTTGCTATAAAACCAAAGATACACAGAATTGTACAAATTGTTTATGTTATATACATATTGTCAAATACAAAATTTCCCTATTTTTATACAACATTTCTTATTGCGTTGTCTTTTTTTAAAATTACTGTTGTATTTTTTTTTTTTTTTTTTTTTTTGTGGGCCGGATATCCCGTATTAAAATCTCCCTTTTAATTCGGGATGTTCTGGAACGCCACAGCTTGAAAGACATGCAGCACTTTCAAGAGCTAGTACAAGACATCAAGATTTTCTTTCTTTCTTTCTTTCTTTCTTTCTTTCTTTCTTTCTTTCTTTCACCACTTGATTTAGAGAGGCTGATGAATGCTATTTACCTAATTACTGAAAATGAAAAATCGCCCCGAATTGGAGTGTGCCTACAAGTAGAAACGTTTCCTATGACGCTGATTATATTAAATAAAATTTCTTGAAAGAACTAAACGCTTTAACATAAACAGTTTCTACTTTATTTTATTTTAAGCACACAGACACAGACACACACACACACACACACACACACATAGACAAACACACACACACAGACACACACACACACAGACACACACACACACAGACACACACAGACACAGACACACACACAGACACACACACACACAGACACACACACAGACACACACACAGACACAGACACACACACACAGACACACACACAGACACACACAGACACAGACACACACACAGAGACACACACACACAGACACACACACAGACACACACACACACAGACACACACAGACACACACACAGACACACACACACACACACACACACACACACACACACACTGACACACACACACAGAGACACACACACACACACACACAGACACACACACACAGACACACACACACAGACACACAGAGACACACATGGTGGTCTACTATGTCACATTATAAAGCCTGTCGACATTGATTGTAAAGGGGCATGCAATATGGCACCGTTGATCGGGGGGGGGGGTTGCATTGATGTTACTCTCTATAATCTTCTGTATATAACAGAAGATTCTATCTAATATCGTTTATATTCTGTCTTTTTTTTTTTTTTGAACGTTCACCTGAAGGCTCGGTAACATATCAGCCAAAATCATTGCTATTAGGCAAAGAAACAAAAATGCTCAACAATATGATGGAGAATGTGTGAAATTAATGAAAAATATCTTCGAAGTTTAAGTCGTGGAGCGATGCTAATTTCATGAGGCCAGTTAGGAAAATATTTCCGTTTATCTTTTTGTTCAAGTTCTGTGTTTGTTATGAACTTCAGTAGCCGACCATTAATGCAACATTGCGGTAAGGGATTTCATTAAGCAAACACCGATCATTCCATTTTCTGCGTCGTATACAATTTCTAAAATATCCATTGAAATAAATCTCGATGTAAATATCTTATTTTGGAATATCAAAATAGTGTGTGTGTGTGTGTGTGTGTGAGAGAGAGAGAGAGAGAGAGAGAGAGAGGGGGAGGAGAGGCAGAGGCAGTTTTGGGGATACTTTTCTGTTTTCTTTCTCATTTTAATTTTCTTACACATTTTTTAAAATGTTTTCTCCATTTATCTCCCTTACTCGTATTTGCTTTGTTTCCCTTCTTAACTTCATTTCCGATTTTATAATGCATTTCTTTCTTTCTTTCTTTCGTTCTTTCTTTTATTCATTCAGTCAGTTTTTCTTCTTTCTTTCTTTCCATCATTTTTTCTGTTGCAAGATTCACTTCATTAATGTTGTTTGTTTGTTTGTTAGTTTCCATCTTTTTTTCTTTCTTTCTTTCTTTCTTTCTTTCTTTCTTTCTTTCTTTCTTAGTACCTACACCATTTGTTTCTTTCTGTTGAAATATTTACGTCACTGATGTGCTTTCTTTCTTTCTTTCTTTTTTCTTTCTTTCTTTCTTTCTTTTTTCTTTCTTTCTTAGTACCTACACCATTTGTTTCTTTCTTTTGAATTATTCACGTCACAGATGTTCTTTCTTTCTTTCTTTCTTTCTTTCTTTCTTTCTTTCTTTCTTTCTTTCTTAGTTCTTTCACCATTTGTTTCTTTCTGTTGTAAAAATAATTTCACTGATGTTCTTTCTTTCGTTCATTCTTTTTCTTTCTTTCTTTCTTTCTTTCTTTCTTTCTTTCTTAGTACCTGAACCATTTGTTTCTTTCTTTTGAATTATTCACGTCACTGATGTTCTTTCTTTCTTTCTTTCTTTCTTTCTTTCTTTCTTTCTTAGTTCTTTCACCATTTGTTTCTTTCTGTTGTAAAAATAATTTCACTGATGTCTTTCTTTCTTTCTTTCTTTCTACACCATTCACTTCACTGATGTTATTTTCTTCCTTCTGTTTTCTCTCTTTTTTTTCCCTTCTTTTCTATGTCCCTAAGCCATTTCTTTCTGTTGTAATGTTATGATGTTATATCTTTCTTTCGTTCTTTTTTATTTGATTCTTTTTCTTTCTTTCTGCGTTCCTGCACTATTTGTTTCTTTTTGATGTTAGATTCACTCCACTAAAGTTCTTTGTTTCTTTCTTTTTCTTTGTTTCTTTCTTTGATATTCCACTTGAATTTTTGCCCTGCGCGTATATTTTTCAAGTTGAGAGCCGTATTTCCCTTCCCCTCTGCACAACCTTTAGAAAAGTTAATAGTCATTAAATAACACATGTGCCCACTTACCTGCTTACAAACCAACGAAATTTGTAGCACTTATGAGTATAGATACGGATATACATACATATATATCTGTTATTACTTATAGACTTGTCAGTGCGTGTGTACTTATTATTTATAAACTATTAAATATAAATGTATGTATATGCGGAAGATAATTTTTGAAAAGGTCACGTGTCAGTGGATGTGGCCGTAAACAATGGAACGCAGTTAGGGAAATAAAAAATGCAAATATAAAGAAAACAAGATAAGTAGAAACGCGCCGAAAAACTGTTCAAGATAAGAATTGAACTTAAAAGTGCGATTTTTTTTTTTAATGACCTTATGTTTATTCGAATGTGTTTTGAAAAGTTCTCAGAACAACCCACCTCCCAAAATTTGACTGAATGATTTAAAAAAACAAAATAGAATAAAAAAATGAAGCAAGAATATTTTAGCACGTTTGCAAAGAAGGTCATTGGACTTTTTGAGGTAGTTTTGTATTCGCTTTATAGTGCGGGTTCAAACAAATAAAAGTTGGGGCGATGAATCATTGGGGAGATATTGCTTTATTTAAATCTGATTAGTTTATGGGTTTTTAAAATCTTAACATTTGTTGTGGTGTAAACTTTATTTGTAGTTTTAAAATTCATTCCCAAAATTGCAAGAACCTCATTAGATTTTCTTTGAAGACATGAGAAGATGTGTTTCAATAAATAGGAAGGAAATAAAAATAATTTTGCAGAAGGTAATGACAATGAGCAGTACTTACAGAATTCAGCACATTCATTTCTATCTATCTATCTATCTATCTATCTATCTATCTATCTATCTATCTATCTATCTAGGCTGTTCATATATGTCTGTGTATCAGTCTGTTAATATCTATCTATCTATCTATTAGGCTGTTTATATATGTCTGTGTATCAGTCTGTTAATATCTATCTATCTATCTATCTATCTATCTATCTATCTATCTATTAGGCTGTTCATATATGTCTGTATCAGTCTGTTAATATCTATCTATCTATCTATCTATCTATCTATCTATCTATCTATCTATCTATCTATTAGGCTGTTCATATCTGTCTGTGTATCAGTCTGTTAATATCTATCTATCTATCTATCTATCTATCTATCTATCTATCTATCTATCTATCTATCTCAGTCTGTTCATATCTATCTATCTATCTATCTATCTATCTATCTATCTATCTCAGTTTGTTCATATCTATCTATCTATCTATCTATCTATCTATCTATCTATAAAATAAGACCAACAAATAATGGAGGGATTACCAATAAAAAAAATCCTGTGATCACATCACCCTTTACATCTGATCACCTCAGACTGCAACCCCCTTGATCATGATATGCGGGGAACAGTTGAACAAGAGACCAACAAAAGTATTTACAATACCAAAGACGAACTGAATGCAAGGATTATGGCGGCATTCACAAACTTAAACAAAAAGACCCTTCTAGAAGAGATGCAGAAGATTTCGAAGTCTAGAAGCCGATGATGATTTTATTGACTAGATTTACTCTTTAGTATTTCAAGATCAATCAGTTAAGTGCCATACGTGAAACACGCTTGGGCGATCATGTCTATTTCGAGACATGACTGACTGGGCAGAAGATTATCCCGCAGTAGGTTGCCATTGCTTTCTGCGGTAGACTGGTTGAAAAACAAAGGCTATAGAACCCAATCTGTCCTGTTATTTAACCCATAACTGGAAGGAATAGACGGATTAATACCTTTCCCAAGGGTATTTGCGCGTAAATGAATGCAATGAATTCAACTGGAATTCTAACTCGGCTCTCCGATTTCTCGTTCCGAGCCGATATCCACCGGACCACCACACACATTTCAAGATATTTTTTTGTAATTTTAGGAAATGTATCCTTTAAAGTGAGGTATTATTTTTTTGAGCAAAGTCGACGACAATTTATCTACGGAACCCGGTATATTCATATACTTAGAATAATTATAGACTTTAAGAAACATTTTGTATTCTTATTCCAATTAAAGAAAAACAATCGCAAAGTCATTTTGAATTGTAAAAAGCGTTCGAGTTGATAACTATTTTGGTGGGAGCAGAGCTAACCACGCGGATCACTGGAATTGAAAACTTTACGAATCACTTCATTTTCTTTAAACATAAGCTTTTATTTCATTAATTGTTTCTGATTTTTCGTAATAGAAATTATTTTCTGAAATTCTTCCATACAAATTAAGTTCAAAGGTTTGATGAACGCGCTTCGCATTCGTTGATGCTTCTTCGCCTAGTTCATTTGTTTGGACAATTTAAGCCCGTTCCACTTGTTCAGACCATGACAGCCCGTTCCACTTGTTTGAACCATGACAGACTGTTCCACTTGATTGGACCATGATAGCCCGTTCCAAGTGTTCGGTTCATGACAGCCCATTCCACTTGTTTGGACCATGATAACACGTTTCACTTGTTCTGACCACGACAGCCCGTTCTACTTGTTCGGACCACGACAGCCCGTTCCACTTGTTCGGACCATGACAGCTCGTTCCACCTGTTCGGTCTATGACATCCCCTTCCACTTGTTCGAACCATGACAGCACGTTTCACTTGTTCGGACCACGACAGCCCGTTCCACTTGTTCGGACTATGACAGCCCTTTACACTCGTTCGGTCAATGAGATCCCGTTCCATATTACAGCAAAGAAAATCCTTATTATTGTGAGTATAGAATAAAGTTGGAACAGAACTTTTCTTATTTTCACGTCTCAAAATGTGAAAGACATTCAGTTTTTGAAATTCTCTTTCTTTATGTGCCGTGTTCTTTCAGGGCGTAGACAATCATGGACTTCCACTTGCTCGTATCCACTGTTTCTCTCAGCAGGTTTCCTATTGTTATCTTTCCCAAACCTCGCTCCACCACCCACCTGCTAAAGCCCATCAAGTATTTATCGCGTTGCTTTCCCCTGTCTCTTTTCTTTTTATCCGCCATGTTAGTATTAGATTTTCTAAGCCCTCCTTCCTCATTAGATATTCAAGAAACCTCAGCTATCTCTCCCTGATGCTTAGTATAAGTTTTCTTTTCGTTTGCATCTAATTCAAAACCTTGTCATTGCTCAAATGTTTGGTCCATGGTATCCTCAGCATCCTTCTGTAGAACCATATTTCTCTTGGTTCAAGTATCTTCTACATCTTTGACGATGTAGTCTAGCATTCGGTGTTATATTAGGAAGGCAGATATCGCATATCATATCAGTACTCTTTTCAACGATATCTTTAACGGAAGGTTTTGAAATGCGCCTTCGGATCTGTCTTCCAAGGAATTTAAATTTCTACATCTTTTGGATTTTAGTATCATCGACCTGTCGTTGGCATTTTGGGGTCCTCTTTTTACTGATGACCGTGCATTCTGTTCTATTGAAGTTTATGCTTAGTCCTTTCTTCTTGCTTTTACTTGTTACCTTCTGTAGGAGGTCCTGTATTTTCCTTTCCGTGTTTGCTATCAGCACTGTGTCATCTGTGTATCTTATATTGTTGAGATTGTGGTCATCAATGACGAATCCAGGTAATATTTGTAGCTCTCTCAAAATTGTATCACTGTAGAGGTTTAATAGATTCGGTGAGAAGACATATTATTGTTTTACGCCCCGTTCTAGTTTTTGATATTCTGTCCGTATGCAGGCGGTATGCTTTTACTGAGCATAAATAACGCGACATTTTTTTTTTTTGCAGGTGAATGACAAACCCGCACTGGTCTTGTCTTATCACTAGCCTTATTTTGCTAGGCTGATTCTGCTTTGCATTCTGTTCATCATAATCCGGATGATAAGTTTTGTTATGTGGCTGATTAAGGTGATTTTTCGGTGGAGTTCACCTTCCTTTGACCCCGGCTTTTTAAGCAATGCTATGAAGATTGATCGACTTGCTGCTTGGCAAGAGATTTTTTTTTTAATCATTTCACCCCGAGCAAGGCGGAAACGCTACTGATGTGCAGGGGGTTACATAAATGTAAAAAGATTAATTAGAAAAGAGTGAGGAGTACAAACTAGTTAGAAAGGAACAACAGAAAGCTGAGAAAGCAGGTGCGATGACAGATACATGGGCGGAGAGAACGTGAAGATTATACAGGGGAGGGGAGAGAGCTAGAGTCCAGTGGTTAGTAGATGAGTATTGGCTTTGCATTTAAATTTCTGGAGGTTGTAGCCGTCAGGAAAGCAAGAATACGGGAGCGAGTTCCACAGGCGGGAAGTGCGAGAGAGGAAGCTGCAGGAGTAGAATTGTCGTCTGCATTTGGCTAACCTGACTGTGAATGGGTGGGACCCAGTCGCCAGTCTGGTTGCACGAGTAAACACTTGTTGAGGAGGCATCAATGACTTAAGCTTATCTGAGCTACCATTAGATACATTGAAGAAGCTTGTGATGTCAATAACTGACAGAATGAAGGCTGTGATCAAAGCAAAAGACTAAATATTAAATTTATTTTGTAACAAGTATTTTTCTTGTTAAAGCATTTGTTGAGTAAACCAACAGATTGTAAACAAAAGGGACTGAGGAAAAGAATTTATAACCTATTAGTGGGATTGAGTCAATGATTGGCTGAACAAGGCTTAGGAGACAGTCGAGAGTCGAGACATTATGAAGATACACGGCCCATAAAGAAATGACACTTTAGTAGGCGAAATTTAGTAAAAACTGTTTTTGCTTTTCAACTAGATCCATGCACTTGCAGTTCCTGTTCAGAATCAGTCAGTCAGTTATATAATTTTAGGCGATCATGTCTCGAAAGAGATATGACTGACTATGAAGAAGTTTTTCCCGAATTAAGTTGCTGTTACCCTCTGCGGTAGAGTGGCTACAAACAAAGGCTATAGAACCCAATCTGTACTGCTATTTAACCAATAGCTGGAAGGAAGAGACTGATTAATGCATTTACCAAGGGTAAGCGTTGTGGTGCGGTGGATATCGACTCGGAACAACAAATCAGGGAGCCGAGTTCGAATTCCAGTTGAATTTCTTGCATTCACTTACGCACAAATATCTTTGGGAAAGGTATTAATCCGTGTCTTCCCTCCAATTATAGGTTAAATAATATTGGGTTCTATAGCCTTAGCTAGCAACCAGTCTACTGTAGAAAGCAATGGCAACCTACTGCGGGATAATCTGCTCAGTCAGTCATGTCTCTTTCGAGACATGATCGCCCAAGCGTGTATCACGTATGGCACTTAACTGATTGACTGAATATATCAAATGGTAACATAATTAAAACTTCTACTGAGCATAAAGAGAGGTTCGGTTTTCTATTGTTATGAAGTAATAAACTGATCCCCCACTAATTATACTTAATATAATAATGTAATACAATATATCTATTCTCCCTTCAGCTATGAGTTAAATGGCAGGACAGATTGGGTTCTATAGCCTTGGTCGGCAACCAGTCTATCGCAGAAAGTAATGGCAACCTACTGCGGGATAATCTTCTGCTCAGTCAGTCATGTCTCAAAAGAGACATGATCGCCCAAAACGTGTATCACGTATGGCACTCAACTGACTGAAGTGAATGTAACGAATTTAACTGGAATTCGAACTCAGTTTTTTGATTTTTCGTTCCGAGCCGATATTCACTGCATCACAAAGCACATCCCACCAGTCCAGCATAAATTTCCTTTTCTCAAATATTAAAAATATATGTTCATTATTTTCAATCGATTACGCATTAATCTTATTATCGCGAATGTTTTTGTTTCAATCCCGTGTGTGTATTTCTGGCACACCCTGTATATATATATATATCTAAATATGTCATCAAAGAAAATCAGAAGAAAGGAAACCAGACCGCAGGAATGAACAAAGAATGCGTGAAAGGTTTCTGCAGCTGGTGAGTCATGCAAGGAAATTCTTCAAGCTGAAAGGAATGAAATTATAAACAAAGCGATCTGAGTATTCGACCGGCTGAAATAGACCTTTGCAGATCATCTCGAGGGAAATCAGCGACGAAGTTGGCTCACAAACCGCCGCCCAAGTAATACGGATCAGCGGTTTAAGATGGTTTACTCAAGTCTGTCAACAAAAACAGCAAAAAGATAAAAAATAAAAATAAAAAAATAAACAAGTAATTTAATGCGACGCAAAAGTAAACGAAGGTTGAGTCCACCCGTCAGTGTTTTCTTTTAGCTAGCTCAGAGTGAGTTCTGTACGAATCTTCGAGTTGAAATCCTGTTCGCTCTTCGTTGATAATGAAAGATGAAATTATTAAGAATATCGATTTAAAAATATATCTTCCTTTTCTTATTTTAATCATTTACAATTCCTTGTATTTGTTTTGTAGTCATTTTGTGTCGTCCAATTCCCATTATTCTTTCTGTTTTTATTCTCTTTTTTCTCTCGAAAGATTCTCTTTTACAAATAACCAAAAATATGTCCTGAAATTGCCTTCATAGCAAGCTTCTTATTACACTGAATTAACCCTTCTGTTCTTCAAATACAATTCTTTTTTTTTTTTTATCTTTTCACCTCAAGCAAGGAGATACCGCCACTGATGCGCAGGGGGCTATATAAGAGAGCAAAAGTTTAGGCAGGAAGAGAGTGAATAGAAAGACGAACCAGTTACAGGGGGTGTTAGAGAAAGGGCAAGAGAAGGATGGGAACACACATGTGAAGACAGTTGCCAAGGTGGATAGAAAATCAAAGAACAAGATACATGCGGTGATGTAGAAAAGACAGAAATCAAGTGGATAAGAGATGGGAATTGACATTGCATTTAAATTCATGGAGGTTGTATCCGTCAGGAAAGCAAATATATGGAAAGGAATTCCACAGGGGTGGGGAGAAGAACGAGAAAAAAGGCTGATGGAGTAGAATTGTCGGCTGCATTTGGTTGATTTAACTGTAAAAGGTTGGGACCTTGTTGCCAGTCTAGTTGCACGAGTAAATTCTTGTGGAGGGGGAACTGGTGACCTAAGTTCGTCGGAGCAGAAGCGAAGCCGTGAAAATATTTAAAGAAAAAACAGATGGAATCCACATCCCACCGGTGAGAAAGTGGCTGGAGTCGAGCTGCCAGATCGAGACCAGTCACATTGCAGATTCTCCTTTGGAGCCTGTCAAGAACACTGAGATGAACAGCAGGGGCGCCTGACCAGATATGACAGCAGTATTCCATGCACGGTCGAATAGTTGATTTGTATAAGTGCAAGATGGATTCAGGCGGAAAAAAAAGTTCCTGGCCCGACACAGTGACCCAATCTTCCTAGCAGTGGATTTTAGCTATTGATTCAATGTAATGACACCACTTGAGGTCGGAAGATAGGGTAAGGCCGAGAAAATGATATAATGTAATTGTTGTCTTCATTTTGTTTGTTCACATTTCAGCTGCTGTATCTTGCGATATTTTTTTTTTATTGCGTCTGATAAGCTTTCGGAAACTTTGAAACCGAACCCATTAGAAAAATCCAGGTAGGAAGAAATTTCTCATGTCACTGTATATATGCCAAGGGAAATAACGCGTATTTATGGATAATTCTTCTGATGCCGTTTCTGCATATTCCACCAAACCAGACTAATTTCGATTTCCGATGGACTAATCATTTGTTTGTCTATCTCAGTTCATATCTATCTATCTATCTATCTATCTATCTATCTATCTATCTATCTATCTATCTATCACTTGTTTCTTTCTTTTGAATTATTCACGTTACTGAATCTATCTATCTATCTATGTATCTATCTATCTAAGTCTCTTCATATCTATCTATCTATCTATCTATCTATCTATCACTTGTTTCTTTCTTTTGAATTATTCACGTTGCTGAATCTATCTATCTATCTATCTATCTATCTATCTATCTATCTATCTATCTATCTATCTATCTATCTAAGTCTCTTCATATCTATCTATCTATCTATCTATCTATCTATCTATCTATCTATCTATCTATCTATCTATCTAAGTCTCTTCATATCTATCTATCTATCTATCTATCTATCTATCTATCTATCACTTGTTTCTTTCTTTTGAATTATTCACGTTACTGAATCTATCTATCTATCTATCTATCTATCTATCTATCTATCTATCTATCTATCTATCTAAGTCTCTTCATATCTATCTATCTATCTATCTATCTATCTATCTATCTATCTATCTATCACTATCACTTGTTTCTTTCTTTTGAATTATTCACGTTACTGAATCTATCTATCTATCTATCTATCTATCTATCTATCTATCTATCTATCTATCTATCTATCTATCTATCTCTTCATATCTATCTATCTATCTATCTATCTATCTATCTATCTATCTAAGTCTATTCATATCTATCTATCTATCTATCTATCTATCTATCTATCTATCACTTGTTTCTTTCTTTAGAATTATTCACGTTGCTGAAGCTATCTATCTATCTATCTATCTATCTATCTATCTATCTATCTATCTATCTATCTATCTATCTATCTA